>KK112616.1:381209-448032 GCA_000611955.2 Stegodyphus mimosarum | reverse complement strand
ATTATGCTTCTTTCATCACTTTGGTTGACTGGATTAGTAATATTTGTATTTACAATAACAGTTCAAATACCAAAGAATGAATATTTTAAAATCAGTCTCCTATTTGCATTCACAATTTCTATTATCCACTAGCTGTTATCTTAAGGAATGTGAACCATCTCTTTGAGGAGCCTGTAAAACAAAGTTGTTATATAGAATGGAAACATAATTTTAAATACACACTGGGTAATAAGAGTCTGTACTAAGAAGAGGACATACAATTTAGATATTAAAATTCTGACTGTTCAACATGCACAGTACTATAACATTAATACCTTCTGTTAACTTAAAATGAAATATCGTGAATAAATACTCAAGAAAAGTTTAGTGCGTGAAACATATATGCTTACCCACACATACAGAAGATACACATACATTTATTTTCATTCACACTGTATAAAGAAGAAGAAATTTTTTATACTTTAATATGCTAATTTTTTGTTAGAATAAAGAATTCTATTTCTTCAACACTAGTTTTCAATTTCTGCATACGTTAAAAAATTTGATTGACAAACATCATCTTTTAAATGATGATATCAACAGAGAGATGTGAGTTCATTAGTGGTATAATGCAATTTACGTTTTTGTTATCACTGAAGGTATCTTGTTTCTTCTCTTATTACTGCATTTATGATTTCTTCATTCAGCAGTTGATCAGAAATCATTACCTTTTCATAAAAATCAAAAGCACTGATTGCTAAGGACATTTAAAAAAAAAACAATGCCAGTACCCACACATACTATGACTACTAAGTAAGACTACTGCTTACCAAGCAAGAAAACTTCACAAATGTTCCACACCCTTATATAAATATGGTTTAACCACACCAAGGTAAAGATGGTTTTGCAAGTTAAGTTAGTATGGTTATGCACGTATGGTTTTATTTTATTATTCTAATTAATAAATGAAAATCACACTTATTTGGCAATACTTCAGCATAAAAATGCTCACGTCATTCTGAAGTGCACTACTTCCTTTCAACAAATAAATAAATAATAAAAAAACTGTTCATCACAAGGATGTGAGCAGCTATATGCTGAGATTTGTGAAGGTACCTTTATATACAATCATCAGTTCGAATAAACATGTCAGCACTTTTTATACAGTAAGATTTCCTTTTTCAGAATCCCTAGATAGCGGATAAAGAATTTCCTAAATTGCCTTTGAAATTAATATGCTATAAATTATCTCTTTAACAACACCAGACATCAGCATACTTTAGATGAGAAAATGAATTTGTTCTCACTACTGAGAAATCCATATGAGACAAATATTATATTAACAGAAGTCATTCAGAGTTAAAATTCAGTTTGATATGTATCCTCATTTCTTTGAATACCTGATAATATTAAATAACCAGATTAAAACAATTAATAAATAATTATATGCTTGTAAGAGTAGTTTTTTCTCAACTTGTAGGCCAGAAAACATGCTGCATACTTTTTTTAAAAGATCTGTTTGAATTTTTCAAATTTCTAGTTTAAAATATGAACATTTAGTATTATTAATAAAAAGTTTGTTATCTTGTTTTATTTCTGAGAATCAATGCCCTTTTCCCTCTGTTAGTGGTACTGTAATACAAAATTCATCTTTCAATACATGCTATTTTAGAATTGAAGAAAATGGTATTTAAAATGAGCTGTTCAAATTAAAAAAGTCAAACAACAGAATATGTACAGGTAGAAGTGGGCAGGACCCTAGAATTGCACCATTGCTCATAGCAGACCATATCCTCACCATATTAACTGTGCAATTCTGCCTCAGTTTTCAGACAGACACTGTGAGGGTTTTATTTTTACTGTTAAACAAAATAAAAGAAAAGTAATTAATAGAAATTTTTAATTAATTTGTAATTAATTTATCTAAAAAGAAGAAATAAACTCAAAGTAGTAGATTTACAATTTATACAATTTGAAGAGCATCAATATCATTTACAATAGATTGTAATAATATATAATGTACATATAATTTGAATTAAGAAGAGGTTTTATCCCTCTCTGGTTTGCTTTTAAAGTTAACTAAAGTATGTATATCGCTGAAGGGAGTTAACTCAGGCTTAAAAGAATCATGGTAATAACAGTTTTTTTTTTAAGTCAATATATACCACAGTGTGGGAAATTCTAACAATTGACAGACAAAAGATTACACAAAAACTATTTTCAAATATGTTATATGATAATATAAATAAATATGAAATCATGAAATAAAATCTGCTGGCTATCATTCAATGCACCTTACTGAAATGAAAACAATGCCTTTTGTTTCATCAATGGCAAAAACATCACACGTATAAACTAACTGGCTGATACACACTGATGGCAGATTTTCTTTTGAGAAATGAAATAACTCAGAACTATAGCAGATATATTCTGCTGTATTCATGAGAAAAAAACAAAAACTTGGTATGCAAAAAAAAATTTAGTTTCGTGAACCCGAGTTAATGCAGTTGAGTGTGAGTTTAAAAAAACAAAAAAATTTTTAAAGTTTGCCTAAAAAATTTAGCAAATGGAAATTAAAAGAAAAGCACATATAATTAATGCTTGTGAAAAAGAGAATGAATTATTTGAAAGAATTAATGAAAACTGAAACAGCAAGAGAATTAGCACATCTAACTTTGAATGAATTAGAAGCATCAATAGGCGTAAAAAAAAAAAGAATGATATGCATAAAAAAGAGTTTCTTTTATTAGATTAAATTTTAAATAAATAACTTATAAAAACAATTTAAATCTTTCTTTACTTCAGAAGTCTATATTTAATGCACTTTTTAACCAACTTCAAGAGCAATGCATGACTTGACTGTACAAATTTCTCATTAAAAGGTAATAGAAAATTCATATTAATAACTAAAAATATTTAACATTACAGGTAACGAGAATGCAGATAAACTGGCAAAAGAAGCTGGAAATCTCAACAATGATTATAATGCAAATGTCACCCTTTCAGACACAAATGCCATGGCCAAATTGCAGATTAGAAGGAACTTTCAATTCCAATTAAGCACCAGCTCCATAACATCAGTGGAGACTCAAATCATTGTCAGACTTAAAACTGGCCATCACAGAGGATTGAAAATTGACAAAGAGGGTAGAAAAACCTACAGGAACTCTGATAACTGCTCAGACAGAGAACTGACAACTGCACACATTTTTTATTGTCTGGCCATCCCTGCTGAATTGCTAAACATTGGTGTCTTGCTTAAGAGACTGAACTTCTACGTTGACAACATTCTGCAGATTGCCAGTGCTGTCATCTTAGCCCATGGCACTATTTGAATAGGCTTTATCATAGACACAACAATAAAAAAAATGTATGCTTTTGTTGAAAATTCAAATTTCAACTATAACAATTAATACTATCATGGGATAATGAGATATTACTGTTATGAATGACTGCAGTAAGTCATGGTGTATCTGTGATGTCAGTTGAAGACAAGACATGTCTAGTGAATAATTTTAGACTTTTTACACAACAAATAAATATGAATAATCCAAATTTTTAAAATATAAAAAAATCACACAGCATATATATTTATCGCACTAATAACAAACAGTTTAAAATTATAATAAATATGGGAAAATTAAAATGTCTCACCTGATGAGATGTAAATATAGGCATATTTGTCTGCGTCATTACCACTGGATCAAGTAACAATGGTAAAGCAACAGGTGATGGCATAGACTGAGAAACATTTGTAACAGTCACTGCAGAACAGTTACTTATAGGTGTATTAGAATACACTATAGGGGCAGTTGGCGGATGAAGAATCACAGATACTGGTGGTGTCATCAGGTTGGCATCATCATGTGATGATGCAGGAGGAAAATATACTGGACTAGATGTAGGACTAATGAGAGCAGTTTCTTGAATTTTATCACAATTCACTTCTGCTTGATCTGAAATAAAAGTATAAAGGATTTGTAACATCAAAACATCACTTACAAAATCAGCCACATTGAGATAAATGTGATTTTCATCAATGATTGTAATATTCTCAGACAATGAACATCTAGTGATTTTTTGCAGAAGAAAAAGAATGATGATTTATAATTGCAAAATTGTATAATATATATAATGCAAAATAAAATAATATGTGTAAAATCCATCCTATATTCAGTTTGGAATTACAAACTGCATGAAGCAAAAAATGCCAAAACCAAAAATGAAAAGGAAAAGATAAATTTATATCTCTCGCAGCATTTTCATCAGGAAGTTGATACAATGACAGAAGTAAATACACCAACCAAAAAATATATGAAAATTTCAAACCATACAGGTTAAAAAAATCTTTTCTAACAAAATTATAGCATCAAAATCATAAACAAGGAAAAGAATTTAAAAATCTAACAAAAATTATTTTTTATTTAAGCAGACTGAGCCCAAAAAAATGGAAACAGAAACAACCAACATTGGAAAAATAATAATAAATGAAAATTTGAGACAAAAAAAAGCAAGAATAAGTTCTTAAAATCTGGAAGACTAGAGCAACAAAAGTTTTGAAATAAAAAAATATGAATTTGATATGTTGAAAAGAAAAGAACTGCCATTAAGTCTAACAAGCGCTAAGTAATGAAATTAGATGAACTAACAATTTTAAAGTTACTACTAATAATAAAAGGTGCAGTCAAAATGAATAATTTGTAAAAGGAAAGAAGAGCAAATTACCTGGATTATAAAACCAAAATGAATTTCCTAATGTTATTCACTGAAAAATTCAGTTCAAGTGAAGTTTTAGTTTGTTTCAGTTCAATGAATGGAAAAAATAGCAGTTCTTAGTACCATATAATTAAACTTTTTCCAAATTTTGTGATCAATAATGTCGTTGTGCGTAGTATGCAAATATTTTTGAAGAAAATATAATAAATTCTGGCAAATAAAAAAATGAATTCAAATCAGTTAAAAAATAATTGCAATGATAAAAAGAAGCATGTTGCATTATAAGGGTGATGAAGATACAGGGTGATCAGCGAATAAGCCCTGATTTATAAATTAAATATCTCTACAACAAAGATTGATAGAATTATGCGGTAAACTGTACGTTTATTAGCAAAACTGTAAAAATGGTGTACAAAAGTTTAGAAAATTTAGTTACGAAATTCATTAACAGATGGCGCTCTAATCGCAATGACCTATCAATAGCCTTTAAAATGTGCTTCGAAGTCGAAAGTGATCAGTACGACTGTTGGCTAGTGAAAAGAGGCTAGCGTAGAAAGTGAAGTAATGCATTCCATTGAACAACGTGGTTTTTTGGTTCTGGAATTTCACCGATTAGAATATAGCCCTACTGCAACACGTCACAGTTTTCAAAACCGATTCAATGTTCCAGTTGGACCCGATGCAAAAACCATTCGCATGCTCTTCGCGAGATTCCAATGGACTGGCAGCGTGGCTGATGATCGAAAGGGAAATGTTGGGCCTAGGTGAACTGTAGTCACTCCTGAAAATGTAGCAAAAGTTTCTGGAATTGTTCAGCAAAATCCTACGAAAAGCTTCTGATGGATTGCATCAGAGACAGGTTTGAAGTACAAGAGCACGCAAAAAATATTAAAAAATAGCCTACGGCTGTTTCCATACAAAATCCAAAGTCATCAGGCCATACCCATGAAAGCTGTGCAACAAAGGGTTGACTTTGCAAATCAGATTCTAACACTGATCGACAATGACAGATTTCATGTGAGCTGCATCTGGTTCACAGATGAGGCACATTTTCATTTGAATGGAATTGTTAATAAACAAAACTGGAGATTTTGGGGTTCTGAAAATCCTCATTTGTGTGAAGAGAAAGCACTGCATTCATCTACAGTTACTGCATGGGCTGCGGTATGCGCCAGAGAAACGATAACTTTTTCGCCCTTTTTCGTAAGAGAAACGATAACTACTGAACATTACATTACAATTTTGGAACAATTTGTCAGCACTCAACTAACGTTGGAGGATCGACCAGGTATCGACTAGTTCATGCAAGATGGGGTTCGACCACATCGAACAGATAAAGTTTTTCGCTTTCTTCATGAATACTTTGGGAGTTGAGTAACTGCATTAGATTATCCGCAATTTAGTGACACAGGAATAGCTTGGCCTCCATAATCTCCCGATTTGAGTCTTTGTGACTTCTTTCTGTGGGGCGCATTGAAAGACACTGTCTATCGAAACAATCCCGCTACTCTCTAGATGAGCTTGAATCGTTGATTGGTGTTACATGTGATTCCATTTCCGTTGAGACACTGCAAGACGTGATGTCAAATTTCATTGTTCGTTTACGTCACCTCATTGTTTCCAACGGTGAGCATTTTGAAAAAATTGTATTTTGATATCAAAGACTGCTTCACTTTATCGTCTTTTTTTTTCCCTTAGACTCCTTTTAGAGAAAGAGTTTTCAGCGCAGAGCGCCATCTGTTAACGATTTTCGTAACTAAATTTTCTAAACTTTTGTACACCATTTTTACAGTTTTGCTAATAAACGTGCAGTTTACTGCATAATTCTATCGATCTTTGTTGCAGAGATATTTTATTTTGAAATCAGGGCTTATTCGCTGATCACCCTGTAGGAGTGTCTAATAAACTGTGAGCAAAGTTGTGAGTAATCTCAGAGAATGGGAATGAGGGCTTTGACAAAAACACTACAAATTATAAGAAACCTGACAGACAGATAGAAAAAGAGAAAATAAAGGCAGAACACAAAAAAAGTTTGTCAAATATTATAAAACATACAACTCACTCAAGATGGCTTTCTTGAGGCTTTGAAGCTTGAAGTAGGCCCATTTTGTTAATAAAAGAGATAGGTAATTATTAGACACTCTAATCTAAATTAAAACTAATGTAAGAATTTTGACAAAAATGACTAATGCAACTGTGCTAACAACATCCAGACTAATGCCATAATGGTTAGGCATAGCCTATAATAAAAAAAAAAATGCAGTTTGGTGGTAAACTTAATTTTCAGATTGATACCTGTAGTTTAGGATTTTTTTTAAATGAAATTTTGTTACTTTTTAGCATTTTAATTAAAAAACTAAGCTCTTTTGTAAAATCATTGTTGGTATAAAAAATATTTTTGATTTTTTTTGTTTGATTGATAATTTTTCTGGAGAGATTGGATTTCCAGTTAATTAGTTTAATTGTTTCAGGAAGTCTTTTGTTACCAAATAGAGTAAAATTGTTAAGATTGTAAATTTGTAGTTCAAGATAATCTGTTTCAGTGTACTCTTTGTTAGTTTTATGAAGTTTAACCCTCTGCACACCATGACAGGCATTATTCGGTCATCAGATATTTTATTACTTGGCATGTATTAGCTTATAATTTAAGTTATTTCACTTTTTTACATTCTCTAATAATGTGAATATCATCTTAATGAATGTAAGTTTATGAAAATAGACACTAAAATAAGTAATTATACAGATTCAGCTAATAAATGCTGTTTATATACAGGTCTTCACGACAGATCTAAAATTCCGAGCTGCTCCGAGGGTTAAGGCATTTAAGACAGATATTTTGTTTTTGTCATATATATATCTGTAGGTAAATTTAAAAAGTTCTGGTTTACTGTAATTGTTAATGAAATTATGTTCCTGAACACTGAGGAATAGGTTACACATGACTGTTAAATAGTTGGTACCCACAGGAATTTGGGGTTAATTTGTAAAAGCCCATGTAACCCATGTTAATTTGTAAAAAATTTTTATTTTGATATTTAATAAAATTGTGAAAATTTGTATAGTACATTTAAGATAAGAGTCCTATTTATCAAAATTAATGAATTAAGTTTTTAATGCTGATAAATAGGTGATAGAGCTCAATTAAACTATTGTAAATTTCAATGTGTTGGTAGGTGGTGTACAAGTTCTCAGAATCAGAGTAGTTAACATTGCAAATTTGTTGTTTGTTAACAGTTTTTATAACTTTCTGATTATTGCTAATAATACAATTGTTATGTAATTTAACATTAGTTTGTTTCTGGACCTCAATGCAAACTTTTTTGAGAATTCTGATGAAATTACTATCGATCCTTTTTTTTTTTTTTTTTTTTTTGTAATTTTCTTTTTTTTTTTTTTTTTTTTTTTTTTGCAATTAGCAATATATATGAATTATCTGAATTTGACTAGATATTTATGAAATTTTGGAAGTGCAAAGAAGCTTGAGAATTTACTATAGTGAGTTACTTAGTGAGGTAAAATGCTTTGCATCTATCAGTAAGTGCATTATCTTGACTTTTAGAGATCTGGCAAGTAATCTTAGTTCATGGCTAATAATTTCTTGATAGAATTTTTTTACAAATAATGTTAAAATTGTTGTTGGCTTTGTCAACAGTGGGAATAATAAATTGGTTTTTAAGTTCCTAGTAGTTCAAACTGATCCTATTCATATTATTGAATTGAAGTTTATTAATATTATTTTTAATGCCACTGCAAACACGATATTTCATTCTTCAAAGAAGTTGAATGGATAGTTGTATTTGTAGCTGGTGGTAATAATAAATTGGTCAGGGTTGCGTTTAATGTTTTTAAGACAAATATTCTTACTGGGATGGTAGTCAATTCTCAACTTGATGTTTAATTTCATAAATTTCTTTAGCTGTTGGTTTTTAATAATATTGATGCCTATGGTAACAATGTGTTTGCGATGCAGGTCAATATATTTTTCAAAGCTTGATTCATGGCAGAAGCAAGGTGCATCACTAAATAGTTCACTGCTGTAGTTGGTAATGATACCAATTAATTTTTTATTGCACTTGAAGGAGCTAAAGTCATTAACTGGGATTTTTGTTTTAAGATTTTTTCTAAATTTAATACAGTTACAATGTATAAATAGAGTTTTTTTTTGGGGGGGGGGAGGGGAGGGTTCTGGTAGAAATTTTGTGGCATCTGCATCACAAATAAAAAGCAATTGTTCTCTGTTCAATGATTTTGTGGCAAAATGCTGTACTTCTGCAGAAATTTTACTGCAGTTCCTATGCAAGCTGATCCCACAAGCACATATTTTTTGCTTTAAGACAAAAATATCACAACATTTATAAAAGCTGATGGAACTTGAGGAAGACATTTCTTCATTACACTAAGAAATCATTATGTGCATGGTTGCTAATCTGGCAATTTCTACTGTGGTGGTTGTACTAAAATCTAAGTACCAAAATATTTTCTGTTTGGTAAAATGAAAATTTTACAGACTTGTATGACAATATGTACAATTCTGGAACTGCATAAGTCATAGTCTGCATTTAAATGATGGGTGAAATAACATGTACCGTCTTTTTCCGAAAATAAGACACTGTCTTACTTTCGTTTTTGGTCCAAAATACGCGCTAGGGTTTATTTTCGGGGAAGGGCAAAAATAAAAGTATAGTTATATATTTTTATTTAATATTTATTTTACACAGAATACAGAAATTTAAATTTGTTCAATTACAGTCATGTCATCTTCTTCTGGAACATCGTCATAAACAAAATTCTGAATTATATTCTGATTTTCTTCCAAATCCATTTCCTGTTGAATCATTGGTCCTAATCTCTCATGTCTTGCGATATAGCTATTGTTAAATGAATACGTTTTGTCTAAGTAGCCTGTTTTCCCATGAATTTTTTACCCAATTCACAACTTCTTGTATGCCTGGTTTTACAAAATTACCTCGATGATTTCTCACCATTCTGTTTTCAATATATTCATTGATTTCCATCCGCAAATGATCCTTGACTGGCTTGTTTATTGCAGTGTCAAGTGTTTGGAGGTAACCAGTCATTCCTGCCGGAATCATTATTTGATCAATCGTCCTCTTAGCAAGAAAGTTTTTCATGTCTTTAGCGCGGTGAGTACTGGCTGAATCCCAAACTAGTAAACCTCTATGCTGACCCTTCAACAGTGGTGGCAGCATAAAATCAACCCACTTTCTTATAACTGCTTGGGTGCACCAGACTTTTTCTCTTTCAATGACATAAATTTCTGAAACACGTTGAATCTGGTCTTTTTTACCTTTAGTGATTAAAAATGGGGATACTTTCTTGCCATCTAGACGAATCGCCAAAATACAGGTAACACGTGCACTATCGTAACCGGTAGAAGGAACGTAAATTGACGAAGAAGCCTTGTGGTGAACTGTCGTTTGAGCTCCTTGGCCTAGGAATACCGCGGTCTCATCCATAGCAATCATGTTGGAGAGTTGGTATTTCGAAAAATCGATGCCATCAACAAAAAGCTTAAACGCAAGTGCACGCTTAACAACTTCATTGTCTTCCAGCTTAAACAATGTTGTTGATCTCCTTAGAGACAGTTCATATCGTTTAAGGAAGTTGTCCAACCAGTGTGACGATGCTTTAAATTCTTCTGTGGATATATCAAATTCAATTGCTGTTTCAAGGGCAAATTGTTTAATATCAGACCTGCGCACAACCAAAGCCATTGCTCTCCTGCCTGCAATCCCTTCCCAGATGCAATCTTCCAACTCAGAAAATAACGGCTGCCGACCTGATCCAACTCTGCGCTTTTTCTCATTTCCTTGGTCCACAAGTTGACACAGGTAATCGCAGTCTGCACGCCATTTACGAACCATACGGAGATCCAGCACCGTCTCTTTACAGAATGCTACAAGATTTACATTCCTGGAGTCTTCCACAATTCCCTTTTTGTACTCGACGGTATAGCTCTTTCGTTTTGTACTCATTTTAACTGGGGTTAAAAATTATTCACTTTATTTTTAAATAAAATTACATATGAGGAAATAATCAGACTTACAAGACTGAAATGAATGAACGTTGTATACCTGCACTGTCGCTCAATGTAGACTGCTGCCTTATGTTGTATTTTTAAGATAAATTCCAAGAATTAATTTGAAACGAACTGTAGAGGTAAACAATTAATTTCTCGGAATATTTTGTTTCAAACATTTCTCTGAAATACGAGTATTAGGAAAGCTAAACATATGATTACTTAATAAATCAACAGCATTTTTTAACGAATTCTTTTTGTCACATTATTTTAACTAGGGATTATTTTCGGGGGATGTCTTATTTTACAAAAGGTTCCGAAAATCACGATAGGGCTTATTTTCGGAGGATGTCTTATTTTACAAAATGTTCCGAAAATCACGATAGGGCTTATTTTTGGAGGATGTCTTATTTTCAGAAAAAGACGGTATAAGTCACTAAAACAAATCACCCATTTCAAACATGCTCCAAATCCTAATGATTTTGATGCAAATACTTTTTACAGTGAAGAAAATACTTTCTGTGATCTGATTCTTTTCTTTGGGGGGGGGATGGTGACAATACTTTTCTTAAAATCATGAGGAAAATATAAATTGATAATATTCTTGACAAAATCACAAAATTTATTCCGAAAGAAAATGTAATATTTAAAGATAAAGCAATTTATTATTAAAAAATTAAAATACAATCAAATGCCATTTTGTGTCTTCTGAATTTAATTCTTCACGCGTTATGGATATAAAATTTCATACAGAATGATGCTTTTTGCAATCTGTCACACATGAAAATTTGTGCCAACTCTTGATCATTTGATTTCGGTTTGGATTCATGACATTTTGGGGAATTTTGAAATTTCAGTGCCTGTAATGCTCAGAAAGTTACCCACTTCTCAGTTTTGTCCATATGTCGCAGGAATTTATTTACCTATTTACATATTTTTGTAGCATGATTTGCTTGTTGTGACATCAACACCTCATTTTCAGTTGTATTATGTTTCAGTTATTTCACACTGCCTTTTGATACTCGGATGGCTTAACAGTCTCAAAACTTTTCTCTCTCTATCCCACCCTGTTTGATTTGTTATGAAATACAATTTAACAAGCGTTTAACTTTTGCCATCCCGTATGGTATGATGGTTAATGGTTCCAGCTATCATATCAATGGGCCATGTTTGAATGAATCCCAATGCAGATATAGATTTTTATGCATGAATATCTTTGTGCTAAGGAGAAAATAAAAATCTATACAACTGAAAGTCCCTTCAAGAAGGGTACAGAACTCTACGATTCTAGACTAAAGCGGTCTCGACAAACTGGAATTAGTCAGTCTGTCAGTGTCCAAAGCTTTGGCCAACAACAGGATTTTCTTCCTCTAAATAATGATGAATTGGACTCAATTTAAACTTTTGTGCAGAGCAGAAGACTGTAATAACAACCTTAAAGTTTTATTCAATGTATTTAATTTTTGTGAATGAAAATTGATGACTCTGATAATGACAAAGAGGCATAAAAGTCTGATAGTAATAAAGAGACATCTGTGAAAATTAATTAAGTAAAACCTAATTATGCTCTTAAGTTATTTTACAGATCTTGAGATCATGCAATTTTTGATGAAAGCATTGCAGCCATGGAGAACATGATGCAGAGAAAATCTCAAACAATCAAGAAGTTAGAATAACTATTAGACAATTAATGTTGGATCAGCCCATTATACCATTCATGATAAAGTTGAAGTTTTGCAAAATGTATTAAGAGGGATACATAATGCTTTGACAACTGGAAAGAAAGAAAAAAAAAAGATGCTGTGTTTGGTAATAGTTTCTGCACTTGTATGAGGCTAATGATGAAGTTTTACAGAAAATCATTATTAAAGATGACAGATAACTACATTTCTAAGTGAAAGTAAGATAATGATCAGATGGCAGTACATGAGTGGCTGCATATGACATCACAGAAAGTATTCATTTTTCTGCAACACCTATGTGCTGTAAATGCACTGAACTAAATACAGACTGCATTTAACAGCAGTACTTTAATCATTTTAATGTTTGCAAGCAATAAATAATTAAAAAAAACCCTTTTTTTTCTATTAAATGCAAAAATCAATAAGAGCATAAACACAGAAATTCTGAAAAAACTATCATACATTTGTATTAAATCCGATTTTTTAACATTTTAAAATAAATTCATGTTTCCATACTAATGTATATATAATCAGTATTATTTATACACAATTTTCTTTTAGGACTTCAAACACTAGGAAACAAATTTCTATTACTTACATTTTGGAAGATCCTCTTGACTATCTACATGACTTTCAGGCACTTGCTCAACTGGTTCAGCTGTCTTGGGAACAGACTGTTTGAAAAGTTCATCTTTTAGATCAGGAAGAAAAGCATTTATTCGGTCCCATGTAATATGCCACATTTGACACTTCTCTGAATTGTTTCCATCTTCTGGACATTCAAAAACACCTGCAGTATCCATGACTAAAAGCATATTTTTCAGAGATTCGGGAATAGCTTCAGCCTTAAAAAAAAGGGAGACACTGCAACTAAATAGTTCTTTTTTTGTGTAAGAAATAAAATAAAAATATCTGTTATTTATTTATGAAACATAGTTAAAATATGCATTCCTAAAGATAAACTGATTTGCGAGGTAACATAATTACTCAATGCACTATTTTACACAAAGTACCTCAATGAAATGGAGATACTTTAAATAAATATGTCACTATATATTGCTTACATTACATACTTCATTTTTACTTTTTTCTCAATGAAATTGATATAATTTTTAAAAATATGACATCATATATTGTTTATATTATAAAATATGTTTCTGTTGCTTTTTCTGAACTGCAATGCAGGCAGTTCTCTACTAATAAATTTTCAAAAAAGTAGATGTTTTTAGGTAGAAATTTTTTTATGTTCTTGTGAAAGTTGACTGAATTGCTAATAAGAGAAAGTCACTGTAGGTTGGGAAGGAGAAGTATTTGGCCAAGATCTACACTGTCTGGCAAAGAAAAGGTCCACACCATGAAAGAGTAATTAGAAACATAATAAACTTTACAACACAAATATATAATCAAGAATTTAAAAAATGATTTAATTTTTAAACATGTAAAATAATAAGATCTTTAAATATAATGGCAATCAATTAACAGATTTTGCAGTCCTATTTCAGGCAATACCTTCTTGAACACATCATTTAATCAATGATGAGTATTAAAATCATATCCTGTGATATCATCCACTCTTGATGTGATCCTATAATTCATCTTAATTTTTCAGAGGAGAGGAGGTATTTAATCTATGTGCAATTACGTTTCCCATTGTTAATTTATACAATATATCAATTACATAATAAAATCTGTGTATTATTAGTCGACTATGGATGCAGTTTTATTCATTATGTCTATCATAGGCATGAAGTTCAAAGGATTTACAATATAGAGGGGGGAAATAAGAAGAACATACCAGTAAGTCACTTCCATCGGCATGCATGTATTTGTCCATAAATTCAAGAATAGTCAACCACAGGGCCATGAAAGTGGGCAAAGTTAATAAGGGACTCAGATGTTGTAAGAAAACCTAAATAATAATTATTTCAATTAATACACTGGTTGAAGAATAGGGCCAAAAATTTTTAATTTGAAAAGAATATAAATTAATTTAAACTTTCTACTATTCACATTTAAACATTTTTTATTTTTCTTTCCCACAATTAATATATTCCTTTCCATTTAAACTTATAATGTGAGATGAAATACTTACAATAAAGAGTGAAGAAAATACTAACTTTACATAAAAGAGTTGCACCCCTCATTCGAGTTTCTTCCATCCCGAGGGGATCACTAGGACTTATATTTTCCAGAAGTTTTGCAAGAAGTGGAAATAATACCTAATAATGCAAATTGATATAGAAATAATCAGATAACATATAAATGAAAAAATAAAATAGAAGACAAATGAAGAAAGTGTAATTCCTCATAAAATTTCTTTGGTAAAGAAAATTATTACTGTTATGAAGTAATGTCCATGCTTCTTTTTATAACTTGCAAAAAAAATAAATGAAAAAATTCATTAAAAAAATCTCATATTCGATCATTATTACATGTTTTGAGTATCTTGAGATTATATATTTTGAGTACATTTGAGATCCTCAGATTACATTTTAAAAAGAAATTGTTAGCCTGAAGTGTGTTAGTGTTTTGTTGTTACTGAAGATGGAGTTTTTGATTAATTTATGTCCTCCACCTGTTGCTTCTCATTGCTAAAGGCCTGGGAGACTTGGGTTACTTTCAATATGGTTGGTCACATTGGAAGTCCCCCCAACAGCAAATTAAGTGATGATTCACTTAGGAGGAGCATGAGAGTGGCAAGTGCAAGGGAGGATTCATGCAAAGAGTCTAAAGATGACCACAGTATGTTCAAAACAAATTTTTGAAGGTTAAGGGATACAAAAATGTGCAATAATTAATCAATAAATGTAAAATGTCCCATATTTATTTAGCATGTAAATAAGCACAGAGAAGTCATAGATTGTCTATAAAACCATACTCAGTATGTCAGTATAAAATATCACAATCTGACATGTGAATCTTTTAATACAAAAGATAGCTAACTTATCTGTGTAGCTGCTTTAGTTCACATTAGTAATAAAAGTTAACTGTGTATAAAGTATATGAACTATGTGTGGTCACACAAATTTGTGTATTTGGGGATGGGGAGGAAGATTGAATTGCCTTGTAAAGTAATTCACAAAGTTCATATTGAAATAACCAAAACACCCTGTTGAAAAAAGAAGCTGATATAATATTACGATGTTTATTTATACTGTTTTTAGGTAAGCAAAGGATCACAGAGCAACAAAAACAATAATAACAGTCACAACTGCATTTCTATAAATTAAGATTTAAAATAGCATGCCAAATAATGATTATTGGAGGAGTTAAAGCAACAAGGATAAGCATAATATTCATAAATTTGTAGGACTAGTTTTGAAGGTTCTATATTTAAAATTTTGAAACTGCAACTTTATGAATATTACACTGATTCTTGTTGCCTTAACTCCTCGAATAATTTCTATAAATTTTTAAAGGCTATCTTGCGTGGAAAAGATACTGATTCAACATAATTATATTTGTTTAAGCCTTTTAAGAAAAGGAGCACTTTTCATGGTTAAGCAAAGACTCACAGAGCAAATAAAGAAACAGCAAGCTTATAACAACCACAACAATTTTTGCCATAACATTTAAATAACACACAAATGCAAAACACTGGGATCAGATTGTGTTTTGGATGTGATGATGATAATATTATGAATACTGCTGATGAATGGTTCTCAGGACATGACAAAAAAGTTTTCTCACATGGATTAAGTGCATAATAGGAACAGTGGAGAAAATAAATTGCCCTATGAGGGGATTATGTTGAAAAATATAACATCTGATTCACTTAGAACTGCTTCTTATCATATGAATATTCTGGTCACCTTTTATATATTATGCTACCACAAAATTTATCTTCCATGAAGCTTAGGAAACACTGCCATTTCATGACATATGAGATCTTTCATTTACCACCTACACGGGCATATAAAGTAACAGTTAAAAAAAAAAATGAAATAAAAAAAAAATTAAAAAAAAAAAAAAAAAAAAAAAAAAAACTTTTCTTAAAGTGGCACAAAATCTTATTCTTCCAACTGAAATTATATATTGCTCATCTAACAAAATAGCTTAAGCTTCATTAATAATTTAAGCATTAATTTAATTTAAAATATTCATTTTTAATGTTTCACATTAAGTATCCTAGAAGAAAACACAACTACCCTAAAAATATATATTGTTTTTCACTTAACAATAAAATCTTACCTTAATTTAATGCAATTTTAATATTAAATTTTTCCCATAAATAATTATTTCCAAAACTAAAATTGCATAGTTAATATTTAGAAGAAAGGTTTAAAAAATATCAGACTATTCTGAAAAAAATTCACGCAGAAAGTACTGATTAAATCTATAAGAATTTCTTGAGTTCCTATAATGAGTTTATATGTATAAATTTGACAATACGCCTTTCTGAGTTCCTATAATGGGATTATATACAAAAATTTGACAACAAGACTTAAATGTTAAATATGGGGGGGGGGGAATTACATCACTTTCTTTCTTCTGAAAATAAATGGAATCTTAACAAAATTATCTTAATTTGGAGCTGTCTTTTCCAGTTGGACAGCAAGCTTTTATGATTGTACAATAATTTATCCTCTCTTAAATATACTCCAAAAGATTAAGTATCTTTACCCTAAGTTTAGCACAATAAGCAAGAAAGATTTTTATAACCTCAAGATACAAATTAAATATAAAAGCCCTACGCTGAAATTTTCAGACCATCTGAAAGTTCAGTTACAGATTCTTAAATGCAAACAGTATATAAATACTTACATAAAAAAAATACTATTATTTGCATCTAAAAAAAAAAAAAACTCAATCGATTTTTGTAAAAAATGTTAGGAACAGTGGCAGATTTTGCTTTCATTAAGAAAGAAACTTCTTAATCTCGTTCATAGCAATTGCCACATAGGCCTGCTTTTGCTAATAAAAATTTTTCTAATGAGTCATTATTAATATTAGATCTAAATTTAGTCCTTGTTTTCACAACAATAATATATATACACACTTTGTTAAAACAAGATTCCCATTCCAGAGGTGTAAGAGTCTGAAGGTCATGGACCAGCAATGCTCGCGGCAATAGAGTTAATGCGGATGTCCTTATAGCCCTTCTAGGATCACAACAGAGACGAGCAATACCTGAAAGACAATGAAGATGAATGCAGTTCAGAATTTCAGAATAAAGAATAGGAGTACTGTATCAAGTTTAACTTTTAATACGGAAAAACTGTTTTATGACATTAAAAAATAATAATAAGAGCCTGAGTTCATACATTATCCAATAAATAATAAGATTGCTTAAAGGAAAGACAGAGAGAGAACATGAAGTATGAGCATTTTATGCATAGCTCATTAATGCATTCTACTAAGCTTATGTTCAGATTTACATGAATTATGGCTCTTAGAAAAAGTTTTGCACTATATGGTTTATATCCAGAGGAGAAAAAAATATCAGAGTACTAAATTTCAGAAATTGGATATGATACCAGGTGTACAAGTATGAAATGCAGACATTTTTTTCCTTTAAAAAAAAAAGTTAAATTCGGAAGAATGATAAAAAGTGCTTTATTCAAACTATGTTCCATCGCTTGTTATACATTTTTTTCCATCTTTCAGGCAATTTGTGAATACCATGCCAGTAAAAATCTTTCCATTTTGCTGCGAACCATTCATTGAGCCATTTTTTCACATCTTTGTACAAACTAAAGTGCTGCCACCAAATACATCACCCATCGATGCAAACAAGTGATAATCAGAAGGAGCCAAATCTGGTGAGTAAGTCGCATAGGGTAGAACTTCTCAGCTGAGTGCTTCCAACATGGCATGAAGCAGTTTTGCTGTTTGTGATGGAGCACTGTCATGAAGAAAAATGACTTTGTGTTGCCTCTTTCGGTTTTCTGGCCATTTTTCAAGCAGGAAATGGTTCAAATCAGTCAACTGTTGCTGGTAATGTTTAGTATTAACCGTTTCCCCAGGTTTTAACAGCTCCTAGTATATCCCGCTCTTCTAGTTCCACCAAGCACAGAGCATCATCTTTCTGCCAAAGCGATTCAGTCTTGCGGTCGATGTGGATGGTGCACCTGCATCTGCCCACGATTTTTTGTACTTGAGATTCTCAAAATAAATCTACTTTTCATCTCTGGTAATTATATGATCCAAAAATGACTTCCTTTGATACCAAGGGAGCAAACTGTTACATGTGTTTTTGCACAGTTGTGGTAGCCATCTAACTGGTCTTCTAACCCATCTCTTGTAGCCTACTGGCAACAGCTTGTTGACTATTGTCCAATTGCTCGGTGAATTGTTTTTGTGATGGTAAATCATTCTTTGTCCAACAATGCTTGCAATTTCTCATCTTTGTATCTTTTTGGTGGCTTTCCACGTTCCTTGTCTGCAACATCAAAGTCACCACTTTTGAAATGCTGAAATCCTCCTTCACACATGTCTTGTGATGGAGCATGTTCACCAAAAAGCTTCTCGAAGTAATCGGTATGATTCAGCAGAAGTTTTCTTCAAAAACAATAAATTAAACAAATGAAAGCAATAAATTAATGCTGTCCACAAATGCTCTTCGGTATAAATTTCGACCTACTGAACACAACACTATGTACACATTTCCCCAATTTATCACTCATACACATCTGACACAACAAAATAGCACAGTGTCAAATCTTTATATCACAAGCTGTGATGGTGTGCCATCTATTATCTGAAATCCTCATTTCATACTTGTACGCCTGGCAGCAATATGAACAGTTACATTTTAAAAAGTTAAATTGCATGCTTACATTAAATTTTCAATTAACTAGTTTAATGAAAATGAGAAAAAAAAGAAGAAGTTTTTTTGATTAGAGGTTTCTATCTTACAGTTCTAGATAAAATATGAAAAGCATTTCCATAGTTCTACTGATTATAAGTAAAAAATAGAAATGTAATGGTTTGAATTATATAAGAACAGGCTGAAACACAATTTTGTATCATTTATTGCAAATAATTTCCTTTTTTAATCTATATGAAATTGGGAAGATGCTTTAGAATAACAATATATAATATGTATGTATAGAACTATTTATAAATAAATATGGTTAGATTGTGAAAAAAAAAAAAAAAAAAAATTCAAGTCTCTCTATGTATATACCTATATCCTATTATTAGTTTACTAATCAGAATAAGTTTCCCTTATAAACCATGAGTTAAGTGGCCATCACAAGTGCTATGGTAATGTTTAAAATTAATCTGACATAAATTAGAAAACACTATAGCAACTTTTAAGAAATGAAAAACTGCAATATATGTAACATACATAAAGTATATAATAATATAATATATATATATATAAAGTCTTTAATAAGTATAATGGCAAGGTTATGTGCAGTGCTGAATTTGTGTGATTCTTTGAAATTTTAAGTGAAAATACATACCATTTTTTCTCATCCTACATAGACGCCACATAAATATTCATTGGCAAATATTATCAGCATATATATATATAAATTAAAATACAAATTTGAATTGCTAAATAAGGATTATATGACACATTAAATATTATATATTTTATATTATTCTTCTCATGGACAAGCTATCTATTTTTGATTCACAAACATCAGAGATTTGAACAAATTTGACACTGTACTCATTAAACATTACATATTATTATATGATTCATTAGCATTAATACAAGTTTGCCATTTCTAGTGACTTACTGAGGTGACCACTTTAACAAGAATTACCAAATTCTGAAAATAAAATTAAGAAAAGAATACAATCATGTAAAAAACAAAACTACTTGGATTCCAGAAGTGAAGACCCAGTACAACAAATACCCAAAGTTATTTTCAAATAAATTACATCAAAATACTTGACTAAATATGATTTTTTTTAACCATAGGTATTGTATCTTAATGTTACAAAGACATTAAAAACAAATTATCCTTCAAAAAGACAACGTGTTACTTTTTCAAGAAACAGAAAGTGAACAGAAATGTAGTTTACTTGATTTAATTCATTATTAACTTTTGTTCACTTTCTGAAATTCTTTAGAATTGAAATATGTTTTGTACAATTTTTCAAAAAATAACTTCAAAACTAAACTCATTCTAACCATAAAATTTTAAACATATTTTCAAGCATTTTATTTGTTTCTCTAAACAACTTAAGCCACCAGATTAAAACAATGTTCTGATAAACAAAATTTCATTGCATAATAAAATGCAAAAAACATGGTAAATATGCTAGCTTAATCTTCATTTGAAACATTTAAATACTGAAAATATGAATTGGATACGAAGCTATAATTCCAGTTTAAGAAACTTATTAAGTCTCTAAGTGGCCAAGCATTTGGCTCCCAAACAATTTAAGTTTCCCAAAACAGGCATAAATATATGGTATTTTTAAAATTATTATTCCAAAATGATCCACCCACTCTATTCTTTGACTTTTTTTTCCCTTCTAAAACATATTTTACTACCTTAATTGTGTACAAATATTTTAAAATGCATATCTCTTTTTTTAAATATATCATAACAAATACATCGAAAAGGCACTACATTATGACAAACTTGTTAATAACACGTAGGACCACCTTTAGCCCTCAAAACTGCCAGCATCCAGTGTGGCACTGACTCCACAACGTGCTGATTCGTACTCTGAGGTTTCTGGTACCAAGCACTCATTAAGTGATCCTACAATTCCCGCACATTGTGAGGGAGTAGCATGGCAGCACAAATATGGTTTTGTAGGTGGGACAACAAATGCTCTATTGGATTAATATCAGGTGAATTTGGAGGCCAAGACATGATTTGAAAGTCACTGGAATGTTCCTTGAACCACTCCCTGATGATTCGATCCTTATGACATGGTGCATTATCCTGTTGGTAAACACCATTCCCCTGCCAGAAATACTGTTGTCATGAGTGGTAAACCTGATCTGCAACGATGTTCATGTAGTGAACAGACGTCAAGCATCATTCTATGTGGATTATAGGTCCTACTGTGCTCCATGAAAACACTGCCCACACCATAATATCCCTGCCACTGGCCTGTCTCCGTCCAACTGTGCATCCTGATGCCAGAGTTTCATTTGGAAGTTGGTGTATTAGCACATCCCCGTCGATGTGATGGACCAGAAAATGTGATTTGTCAGACCACGCAACTTTCTTACATTCTTCTAATGTCTAATTCTGATTTCTCTTGGACCAATGCAGAGGCAGCTGATGATGACCTGCTGTTAGTGCAAGGGCATGCTTCGACCTCTGGCTGCGGAGGCCCATATGCAGCAATGTGTGCTGCACAGTGTGTTGAGAAGCACTGTCTGAGTCGCCACTGTTTTTATATAAATTTTTATTTAAATCTTCTACAAAGAAAGGTACTGTTGTAGATTGTGGTTATTTCGGCTATTGTAGCTCTTTGGTCATGGCGAACAATGCATAGCAATCTCCATAATCAGTGTGCTGTCGACGATTTGTTGTTTCAGCATCCATACACCACTTTTGATATGCGCTCACAAGAACTGCATGTGAATAGCTCACTAAACATGCTGTTTCTGATACTAATGTTCCCAGTCACTGAACCATAATGATTTAACCTTTATTAAAATCTGATAAATCAGCTGCTTTTCCTATTAAGTTGCTAATTGCACTATACTTGGAAAGACAATGCATAGCCGCTTTATATACTCCAACATCAGCCATGCAAGCGCAGTGGTTTTGTTCCTGGGTGAGCTTATTGTTATAGATGGAAGGTGGTCATAATGTAATGGCTCTTCAGTGTAGTTTTTTAGCTTCCATGAAGGCATCCACTCATAGGCAGATAGCCCTCCAATTGCTCTGCCTTAATCAGTTCACCTAATGTAATGTAACCTTTTTTAGCTGATGAAAAAACACTAGTTTAAGGATTCACATAAAAAGGAAATATAATAAATAAGTATAAAATATTATAAAGTATAAAATTTTAAATTTAAGTATTTCTACAAACTGCAGTTTAAAATCAATATTTCTAACACAAAAAAGTGGGTTTTTAAAAATTTGGATTCAACAATTTAATACACACAGCTGCCTTTACCAACATTTGTGCATGACCCCCAAATTTTTAATTAATGCTATATCAAACAGTTTTGTCTGTACAAAAAAAGACCTTTTTTTTCAATTTTACAGGTTTCAGGTTTTTCTGTCGCATTACTTATGGGAAATAAATGTTGCAAACCAAATATATAAATCATCTAGTGAAAAAAGTACAAAGTTATGCCTTGAATAATTCAGAATTTCTTTATTAAATTAGCCTAAAAGTCTACATGTGGAATTAATTTATGGTGGAATAATGCCATAATAAGTCTCTTAGCCTCACATTTGGCACTGATATTTTGAAGTTTGTTTAATCTTCTGTATTTTGAATTTCTAGGTTTCTAGGATGAATTTCAACAATTGATACTGGTATCATTGACATTATGCATTACAATTACCACTCTGAAAAAAGTTAAGGAAATCAAAGATAAAAAGATTAAAGTCAAAAGTCTGAATGCAATTCAGCTTCAGGGCATCTCATATTTCTATCTTGTAGCCATTATGGATGGCTTCTCCAAACTCCTTATTTTGATAATCCTGATTTGTACCACAGCCCCAATATGCTTTGTTTCAGAATAAATTACCAGGCTTCTATTTTTACATCAATTCTCTCGCCAAAGCAACATTATTAACACAAAACACAATGTCAAGGATATCAATATCAACCTTTGGTAGTTTTTCATTTATATGCAATGATTTCTACCATAAATGGAAAACTAGTTCTTTCCAACTTCCATGATCACAGTAAGCTTTCTTCTCATTGCATCATGTTTTATGTTTAACAAAATCTTTGCCCCATTTAGGAAATTTTAGTAAGTTTTTACATTTTACTTTTAACTTTTTTATGCTTTTAGGATTTTAACCACATCATTTACTTTGATAATAGTTTAGAGTAAAAAAAGAAGCTGTGTTTTTTTGGCTAGCAGTAAAAGTTTACATAACTTATGTTTAGACAAATGGCAATTGTTATTATTGAAAATCGGAAATACATTTTTTAACATAACATAGCTGTCATATTTTTATTGTATAAAAGATGTGATTTGAAACCAAAGTTTTTCATTTTTTTACAGTAATGTATGTTTTGTATTATTTTTATATATTTTTGTAATTTTTTAAAGTTATTTTGAGGATTGAATTCCCACTGGGGTATATTCTTTTCTCTTTTAGATGGGGAGTAAATCTTTGTAAAATAATTTTGTGTTTAAATTTATTTTTATTTAATTTTCATTACTGCGCTTGAAAAGTCAAGACTGACATAACATTGTTCATGTTTAATATTTTAAATAATTACCTCCTGATGAGTCGATTAGAAGCATTAAAATATAATTTAGATTACTAAATTTTCATTACTTTTTTAAAAAAAATCTAATTTTTTTTAAAATTTATTTTTAGGAATTTTTTTTCACATTTTAAAGAAATCTTTTTAGTTCAAAATGCTCAATTAGCTGCATACTGTTTTCTTCCTCAAAATTTACAGTTATAACATTTCTTTACCTTTCCAGGATAGTAAAATATTTATAGAAAAAAAATATATAATGTTATAGATTTTTATACACAGTTTTTATTATGAGGAAGACTGCAGTAACATGGTGATATTTTGGTGATAAAGTGAATATTCAAGCCTTATACAAAAGCTATTTCAAAAGTTAATTTTTAAATTTTATTTCTATACACATAAGATTGTATTCTCTTCTCTGTCCCCCTCAAAGACAAATTTTCCATTTAATTGCTCATTTCTTTTGATTGATCTAATTTTTTCTTGGTATATTTTTACTTTCAATTAAAGTAACCACTAGTAGAATCTTAACAGAAATACATAAATTTGTTCTAAAAACTGAAATGCGGCATTTTTCTTTTTGACATTTTAGTGTACATGCATATGACCAGTTTCAATGGGAATACGATCAGAAAAAAAAAATATTAGAAAAGCAGTGATTAGCTTTTAACATAGCATTTTCTTTCTATTTTATACAGATGTTACAGTTAAAAATAGAAACTTTCATCAGTACTATTAGGTATCAGTTATTACTGATACCTAATAGTATTATCAGTTATTACTTAACTTTTCAATCATCAATAAGAAGCTGAAGGGCATTAAAAAGAAATCTGTTTTGCACACAATATAGCAGCACAGATTTCACTGTTAATGTGAGTGGTCTTTCACTACTTTTAATAGTGACTTTTTCCTTCAGTAATTCTTTGAATTTCTTTGATACTTTATGTTTTGTCAAAGAACCCCCCTGTTGCGAAGAATGAATAAATTGCTAGTAATATTTATAACGAGAGAGCAAGAATTCTATGTCAAAGAGTATTTCATAAAATCTTTGACTTATCTGAGCAAAAATAACAAATGTAAAGTAATACCTTGTAGAAGAGGGCACCAACAGTCACTCCAGAGATTAGGCTTTGATTTTAAACTAGTGTTATCTTCCGACCCTTCAGGTGGATTGCATATTGAGGCCGCTCGTGTATGAAGAGTATGCATTAAATCTAAAAGCTATAAACAAAAGTAACAAGTAAATAATAAAAGACAAAAACGACTTACAATTTGAAAACTTTATATTACAGTTTGACACTTCAAAAACTTGTTTTACTTTAAAAAATACATTAACTTAAAATAAAAAATACATACATTAAAATTAAGAACTGTTTAAATTCTTTAATAGTTGAATAAGATAAAAAGTCAAAATTAATTCAATTTTAATGGTTCCACTTGTTTCTACATTTCATTTTTGAATATAAAATGTTGCACATTGAAAAATATATTATATTAAAAAGTATGCTACAACTAAAACAAAATTAAAAAGTGAAATATGTACTAGCTAACTAGCTATGAATTTTTGAAAAATGTACTCAAAATCATTAGATTTAAAATTAGGCCCCTCTGTCCAAAAAAACATACATTTAGAATGGCATCGACTATAAATAAAACTCCATTAATTTCTAATGTGAGCTAACATAAGTTTCTCTTTTTCAGAACTATTTTTTCTAAATATTTTGCTCCTGATGGCAAAAGTATTTTCTTCAAGACAGGCAAAAAATTTATGATGAGATTGGAGACTTAAAAGTGCCCTCCTTAAGATAAACGTAAGCATATAAAGAACTCTGAACAACGTAAATAACGAAATAAGAATTTACTAAGGACAGGAGAGAAAAGTCTACATTCTCTTGTAATTAGTAACTAGTTTTGGCACAGATTAATAATATTATGAATAATTAAAAATTATTCATTAGATATAAGTTACACATTTTAACTTATACACGAACCAATACTTTTAATATTGGTTCATTTGTTTGATGCTCAAAATTTACATTTAATAAAAATTAACCATTTTGGTGAACTTTATTAAAGTACTTTGGAAGAGTATGAAACTGACAGCTGCAATTTTTACTATACTTTACTAAATGAAACTTTAGTAATACTAGAATATTTATCACAAGCAGATAATTAGAAATCACAGCCTAGGAAACAATTATAAAGGTCTTATTCTAGTTGCAATGGCATTCTCAGGCAATTCTTCAAAAATGGTTTGATAAGCCTCTGGACCAGTACTTCACTCACAATGTATGGGTAGATTGCAATAAAGACCTATCTACAGCAATAAAGAATTTTACAGTAAACAGATACCTATTTTAGACTCAAAACATGTTTTCAAAGTAGCTAATATACAAAGAACTTAGATCAAATACTTTGTTACATTTAACACTCTCATTTACATATTTCATGGCTTCAGGCAGTCTATCAACAGAAGCCTCAGCAAATAAATTAAATTATGCTAAAAAGAAAGTATGAGATTGTTGACAAAGAAATTAGCAAGGGTTTAAATAAAATGTTACAATGTCATCTCTGACAGAATATTGGTTGTAAAATAAACAAATAAAAAGTAAAACTGCTCTTGAATTAGAGAACACAAATGATATTAAGAGATATTTTGAGAATGCAGTTCCTCTTATATACAAGGCAGATTCTAATAAAGCTTTACCTCTTAAATATTATTCTAAACATCTGCAATAAAAGTTCTGAATAAAATTTAAAAAAAAAAAAATCAGTAAACAGAAAAGTAAAGAATCTGATAATGGTAAAAGATACGTTAAACTTCATTATGTAAGTAACGATTAAAATCCTTAAACTGTTCAAGGACTTTTGATGAACTACTAACAATAAAATAATGAAGAAAAATAGTTTTTATTAGTGGGTCATCCAAACAGTTCATATATGGCAGCTTTCAAAGCAGAAAATGGAGCAAATGGACAAGAACTGACAATGAGGTGTTGTCTTCTATCAGAATTTGGATTTTCATGTCTTCATGTCACATGAAAATTCTCCAAATGGCTGGAATCACTTACATGAAGACTGCCAAAGAACACCCTGATAACTTCATTACAACTAAATCTAATGACTTTTTTAAAAAGGAATTTTCCAGCTACTGGAAAGATGGCAAACATTATTGAGTAAAGTGGCACTTACATGATTCTATGATAGTTTCTAATCCTTTCGCGCTGCTTCTTTTTGTCCCCCCCCCCAAAAAAAAAATACCCACACACCTTTTCAGATGACCCAATACAAATTAATAAAAAATTATCCCCCACTTAAAAAAAATGCTTTTAAAAATTGGCTGTTCAAGAAGATGAACATGAATTCAAAGTATCATTTCATTTCACTTTGTATCTTAATTTCATATCATTAAACAATTAGCTGAAATTTATTTGTATGATATAAACATATTCAATTTCAGCTTTTTTTTTACATTTGCATTTACAACCATACATATGTCAAATTGTTCTGTTTAAGAAACAGAACAATTTGACATATGTATGGTTATGTTCTGTTAAGGGCTAAAGCGCATTCCAACCATTTAGTAGTCACTGAATACCATCTTCCCAACAGAGAAAGAAACTTTATCAGTTTGTTCATACTAACAAGTCTAAATTTTTTAAGGGATGCCTAGTGCTGAAGAAAATATTTAATATTTTGCCACATAAAAATGATGGGCCGTCCTAATAGATACATATTAAAAGTATTTTACCTGTAGTGATACTTGTTGATAAGCTGATGCAAATTCATCAGCTTTTTCTTCATCATCTGCCTCATAACCTTCTCCTTGCCTATTAGATGGATAATGAGGCACCCTTACCCTTTCTTCTTTCCGCTTAGGAATACTTTTAACCATCTTTTTCTCTTTATGAACTTTTAGTTTAGATTTCCTGTCATGAGAATAACCTATAAAAATGTTAAAAAAAAAAAGGAAGAAGAAGAAGAATACACTTGTGTATATAAATTCCAAGATACAACAGCCTAGAATTAAAATGATTTAATTTTAAACATTTTTCTAACACATACACTAAATGATCATTTATGAGTATATATATATTTTTTAATTTTAGAACAGGAAGAGGAAAAACAAGTCCTACTTTGAATTGTACAAAAACAGAAAATATACAGGCTTATGTTTAATAGAGATTAATTCCTCTCTCAGATAATGTTATTTAAGTACATTCAGATTATCCACACCTACCTCTGAAAAGTTAGCATTGATTTGGTGACTAATTCTTTGCCAAGCCTATATGTGAAAGGCAAAAGCCATTTTGAAAATGGCACTGCATTAAAAAATCCATAAAACAATGAATCAATAAAATTTTTAAAATGCAATAAATGCCTTTTCTAAGAAATCCTTATGTAACTTTTCTTGTGCTATGGTTCCACTTATGTACAAAGCGGCCTGTTTGAGCTTTTAAAAACATCAGACAACTGCATAAATTTGGAATTGTGCACAAATTTCAATCATCCACAAGTGCAACTTCACAGAAAGTAATTTCAGAATTCTTTACTGTTAGGCAAAGCGCTATATTTCTAAAGAAATGCAAGGGCTTCTTTTTCATCAGCTAGCAAACTCCACAGTCCCATTACAGATCCTTATGGAAAAGGAGAGAAAAAGTCACTGCAAAAACAAACACTAATAATAAAAAAAGACTATCGAATTTGAAAGAAAAGAATCCACACTCATTTGCTGAACCAGTTCTATGAGCATGCATACCTGGGTAGACACATAAATACATTTTGGCAACACAACACATTGCTTCATGAATGCTTTGGGACTTAGGTGATTTTGAATTTTGTAATTTCAGATCATCAATTTAAATTTTGTAAGACAATATGTAGAAGATAAAAAATTAAAAAGATGAATATGACATAAAGAAGCATTTCTGACCTTAAAGAAAAAAAAATTACATTTGTTTGTTTGCTCTATTAAAGCTTTCCTTCAATTAAGTTGTTTAAGTTATTCCAGTTTTCATGCTAATTTTTTAATTTAATTTTATAAATAGAAATAATTTCTTATTTGATTACAAAATTCCATCCTTCAAGTTCTATAATTGCTGAGTTGAGAACTCCCATTAAATTGTGAATTGAAATTTTTTCATTCTCAGCAACTTCTCTGCCACTTTCTTCATTATCAGCAGTGATATTTTCTGGATTTAAAACCACACTAAATATTTTGCCATCAATTAGTTGACTGAAGATTGGCACATTATCATCGCAATGGAAAACTTCTGTTATATCATCATCATTTATGGCCATCGGCAATTTTTTACAAATTCCATCAACTGGAAAATTTTGCTTTTTCTTTTCAATATCTGAAAACCTTCAAATTCACAGCTATAATCATAAAGCTTAGCTAATGTCTACTGTGCATTACTGGCAACTATCATGAGACTGTGATTAGAGATGTATTAAAAAAAACAGGACTGACTTGAATCAATTGAAAAATCATCATTGCATGATTCATTTCTCAAGCTGCCTTGAGTTGATAATCATGTGACGATGAAAGCAAGAAACAATAAAAAATGATTTGCCAGTTTGACATCACAGATATAATTTATTCAGTAGGTGTAAAATCAGTGATGAACTTTGGTAGAGTATTTATGTTTCAGATGAATGTCAGGCAAAAAGGCAGTTACAGAGCTAAATTACTGATCATACAGATTTATGCTAATAAGGTGATTGTGTTTCATTTAGTGCTAAAGTTAAATTACGAATCCATCCACATGTTTAATTATGAAAAAAACATCTATTATAGATGTGTGAAGCACTAAGTATATGCTAAAGTGAGGCACATTACTCTTAAAATCCCAACTTTGCAAAAAATTTCTAAAAAAAAAAATTGCTTGTGGTCTGGAGATAAGAATATTCCAAATACTGGACATCCAGATTTTAGATTCTTCATGCTGTGTAACCACAAGTGATGTTTTCTCCTATGCAATTTTAATTTAGTTTAGAGTTATAAGTTCAAAGTATCAATGTTATTATTTCACTGCCTTCTAAAAAAATGAGTTATTCTATATAGTTTGCCAGAGGCTAACTCACAGCTGGCTAATAAAACATTTTTTTTTTCAACTCACAAGCTATATTTGTGATTCAAGAAATTTTGTCATCCTGTTTTCTTGAAGTGTGAAGACATTGTATATATGTAAAAAGTTAATTTATTAGTAATACATGTGAAAATCAATAAAACAATGATTAATAAATAGACCTTATGGGATGCCACATTTCCTCCAATTAATTAAATATACAAAAGATCAATCTCATATAACAATTAAACATTGCATAATAAAACTCAAAATGAAAAAGGATTTTAAAAAAACTACCTCCATGTGTACTAGCTTCAACAAAAGTTCGAATGCAATGCACGCAGCTTTCAAAGTTTTCAGTTGTTATGTGAGCAGCATCCCTTACTAGAAAGGCAAGCGATTCACAGCATTTCAAAAAGGCAATAGGATCATGCTGCAGCAATTCTCTATGAAGTACAATGTTGTATTGGTTCACAGGTAAAGGCTGGATATTTTCAATTTCACCATTTTGATTCACCTAAGAATGAGAAGAAAATTGTTTTACTTTTTAAAAGAAAACAAAACAAACTCTTTTAATTATTTTTATTAAATTTTCAAGATTCTGCAATTTTTTAAATTTCATGAAAAAAGAAATTTTTTCCTGTACTTGAGAAGTTTAGTGATATTATTACCCACAATTAAATTTGACTCTGATGCAAGTAATAATCAGATGTATATTTCTTATCACATAATAACTGTATGTTCATTTAAATAAGGGAATGGTAAATGTGCAGACAGTAAAATATTGATGTTGAGTATGATATGTGGTCAAAAGCTTCATGAGATAGGGCTGTATGATGGAAAACCAGCTGTTTGCATTGCACTCTTTACAGAACACAAGAGAGTGCATTCAACATCATGTGAATGCTAATTTATCATTTAAAACATAACGTGCACCTTAGACCAGACTTCAGTGCTACACCATGCCTTTTACAGATAAGTCGCAATTCAGCCTAGACACTGATTGTCAGTGTACCTGTATCTGGAGAGAGCCTGGAAGACACCATCCCTTCCTCATTAGAGAAAAGGATCATTACAGTGGTGGAATGGTTTGGACAATCATTAATTATGTTGAATGGACATAAACCTCTGCATATGTTTGACAAAGGCCCCATGACTGCTATGAGGAAGAGAGAAAAGCCCTATGTTCACTTTTATAGGGGTGCAGTTGGTCATAGGATCCTTTAATGGGACACAACGCTCATCCACATATGGCTTAAATAGTCAATGATTACTTAAAAAGTGAGGATATTTGCCACATGGATTGGTCGACCAGATCTCTTAATCTTAACCTAAGAATGTCTGGGATGCACTCGAGACAGAAATTTCATCTCGCCAATCCTCTTCGAGAACCACCCTGGAGTTGAAAACTGCCTTGCTGCAGGAATGGAATCAACTGGCACAGGGACTTTTGAACTGCCTTCTGTCCAGTATGGCATCATGTTGAACAACCAGTCTGGCTGTGACAGAGGACCATACCCCCATTAGATGAATTTTCAATTCAATATCACAATGCAGATTTTGGATGTCTTTGCACTATGAGCTTTACTGATGATCATGCATACATAAAATGACTTTTGAATGGTACATCTCTTTAAAAATGAATATTCATACCAAACTTCATTAAAATCTGTCCATTAATTTTCCAGAAATTCAAAATAATATTCAAATTCTCCTTATTTTACACATGAGCATATTTCTATAACAACAGTTTTTAATAAAAATGCACACAACAATCATATTGACATGTTTCCAATTTCAACAAGGAACATAAAAAGCCTGACATAGTTTACATGACATGTACACATGATGCCAACAGAATAGTTTCAGTTGATTTGACATCAGCACAGCTGCTGAAGTTGAGATCAACACAATTATAAGCACAGACGTTTGGCTACTGGTACACAGGCACTTCATGCGATTCAAATTTGGCATTTTCCGAAGCAATTTGATCAGATGTGTAGTTCACAAAGGCAGAAACAATAGGGAATCAAACACAGGGTAGAAATCAGTAATAGTTATGGAAAATCCATAATAGTTCACATTTCTATATTCATTAGCATTTAAAAATATAGATAAGATTCTGAATGCACTTGAATTCTGGTGCCCATGAACTTTAGCAATATTTTTAATAATTTTTATACTATTAAAATACAAATTTTTGAAATAAAAAGCATCTAAACAATAGAGTTACATTATTTATCACAATCTAGAAGGTGCCATTGAGTTCTATTCGATACAATTTGTTATATTATTAAAACTAATGTGGTTTTCTTTAACAAACTAATATAAATAATATTTACACACAATTAAAACTAAAAATTTTTTTTGAACCTCTTTTTCTAGAACATTCCATCATTGTCTATTTACTTCTACTGTTATTTACAAACATTCAGTAACATTTAATACACTGTGTTGTAAAAGAATTTGACTAAATTAAATTTCTTATCTAGCTGTTGGGTAGCTGAATATTCGATAATCAGGATATTTGACATCCAGTTCATCCCCAAGTCTAATTAAATCCTATTTTAATAATTCATACATCATACATTTAAAGCTTATGAAGAGTTTATTTTTAACAGAAATTGTAATTTAGCTATATTTTTTTTAATTACATACATTTTATAGTAATCATTGCATAATTATACAGTACAAAGTTTGAGATACAGACTCGTCAGGACATCGGCAATTCTGGATTTGGGATTTTCCCTGATTTTAATAATTCATAAATCATACATTTAAAGCTTATGAAGAGTTTATTTTTAACAGAAATTGTAATTTAGCTATATTTTTTTTAATTACATACATTTTATAGTAATCACTGCATAGTTATACAGTACAAAGTCCGAGATACAGGTCAGGACTTCGGCAATTCTGGATTTGGGATTTTCCCTGATATTAGATCATCAGTTTAAAACTAGTAAGATGGCATGTAGAAATTATAAAATTTAAATATGAAATTGCGATTTATGAAATAATGAAACATTTATGATCTAAAGGGTATCAAAATTTACAAAAAAAAAAAAAAAACTAATATTTAATTGTTTACTTTATTAAAAACATTTCTTTCAATGTAAGTAGCTTCCTTTATCATTAATTCTATAGAGAGACATAATTTCTCGTTCAATTATTAAGTTCCATTGTTCAAGTCCCGTAATTGCTGTGATGAGAATTCCGACTAACTTGTCAATCGAAATTTTTTCTTTTTGAGTAACTTCTCCATCATCTCTTCCATACATACTTCTCTACCGGTAGCAGTATTTTCTGGATCTAGAACCATACAACAGATTTTGCTGCCCATTGATTGATGATTGGGGCATTGTCATCGCAATGAAAAACTTTTGTTATACCATCTTCATTTGTTACCGCTTCTCCACATTTCTTTACAAAATCCATTAACTGGAAAATTTCACCTTTGGTTTGCGATATCTGAAAACCTTCACATTTGTGGCTATCATATTTATCATTCCTCACTATGAAATATGGAAGCTGACCATAAATTATACCAAACATTTTTTAAAGTATCTCGAGACATATCCTCCCATGATCTTGCAATGCTTCACAAAGCAGATTTTATGCTAAAATATTTAAAAATTTCTTGAATAGTCTTGCCATTATTCAAGAAATTCAACATGCATTTTAAATATTCTACTTTATATTTGCATTTCAGCAGGCGCACTATTCCGATATCCATAGGCTGAATGATGGATGCAGAATTTGAAGGAAAGAATGGTATACAGATACCTTATCTTTCACTAAAACTTTAATTGAAATATCAGCTGAACATGTCTACAATCAGGACAATTTTTCCATCATCAGGTGAACTAACCAAATTCTGCTGAGCCTCGGGTATGAAATGATTTTCAAACCAATTATTCATAAACACTTGTGTCATCTATGCTCTTTTGTTTGCACAATATATAATGGGGAAAATCTTAATGCCTTTAAATGCTAGAAGTCATGCATTTTTCCAATTGTGGAAAGTTTACACTTGTGCGCTCCTGCAGCATTTGCACATGCTAAAATTATTATACAGTATTATTATACAGTATCGCTTTGGAATCTTTGACACCATTTGGAGCCTTTTCTATAGAGGCTCCCAAGGTATTTTGAAGTACATATTGCCAGAAAAAATCAGTTTCAGCATGTGAATTTCTTCTGGTGCTAACATTTCACCATTAATGAGTTCAATGAATTCATCTGAAAATAATTCACCAACTTCAGTATCAGCTGATACTTTTTCACCTGAAATTTTTAATTGCCTTATACCCTGGCGATTTTTAAATTTGGTTAACCAACATGTCGAGCATGCGCATTCACTTTTTAAGTTCGTTTCTTCATGAAATATTTTGGCTTGAGCCATTAACATTGGACCCGTCAATGGCACGCCCTCACTGCAATACTGTCTGACCCATTGAGTCATCACTTTGTCATGATTGTCACTTCTAGCATAATGAATAATCCAATGCCACACTCCTCGCATGATTTTGAGATGGATATATCTTCATCCACTTTTTGTTTATTGGATACCAAAACATGCTTTCACTTTGTAGATCCTGTTACAGCTTCAGAATTAGAAACTCTTTTTGACACAATCGAAAATTTAAACTTTAATTTTCGTAAAATGCTGTTATACAAACAGCTTGCAAAAAATAATAACCTGTATCAAATCAGAAAGTTAAGGAACAGCCCAATCTGCTACATTAACTGAAATTCCTTGGAATCAGTACAGTATAATTTTAGCCTAGTTAATAGCGTCCACTACATATTACTGGCTACATATCATGAGATTGACGACAAAAGATGAGTTGTTCCGCTAAATTTTGTCTTTCTTCTATTACACACAGAGACAATTAAGACTGAATTGTATTAGTTTAGTTATTTATTATACTTACGTCTATTTCTTGCACATGCTTAAGGTTTATCCTAAGTCTTTTATAAATAAATTTCCCCATATACTAAAGGCTTATCGAGGGCTGGCGCTAGATATCTTACTACCTGATGCAGTCTCTGTGAGTCCTAAATTCTGCTACCAAGCACCTTCATAATTCTAGACTTTTGCTGCCATTACATTTTAGACACCAGTGCTTTCCCTAAATTAAAAAAAAAAAAAATTCATCCCTTAATTTTGTTGTTCAGTGCTTCTCTAAATTCCAAATATTTTTTCTTAAATTTTGTCATTACTCAAGTTGTCATGTGTTGATAAACATGCGGTGATGAGAGCAAAATATAATAAATAATGATTTGCCAGGTTGGCATCAGGAATATAAAATATTAGTAGGCACAAAATCAACATTGTTTCTATGTAGAATGTTTCGGTTTGAGATATGTGCCAACAAATTTATGCTAAATTTTTCTTAAATAATGTGATATTTATTTAGTGCTGCAGTGAAATTAAGAATTGGGACTTTCCATGGGAAAAAAACTCAAATGTGCATGCGTAAAGCATATTAAAAAAATAATAATAATCAAAAATGAGGTCCGGATTTTAGATCATTCCGAATACTGGACATCCAGATCTCGGACTTTGTACTGTATATTAATTGGCGTGGACAATCAGTAATTAAGAATACTTCAAAATAGAGGAAATACAAAAATTATGTTCAACGTATCCGCTATATGTGCATTTAAAAAAAAGAAAGAAACAGAAACATTTAAAAAAGTGCTGAACATAAAAAAGAAGGTAAGTCAGTGGGATTGGTAAAATTACAATCCCACTCACCAGAGTCCAGCCACCTTGAGTACCCACATTGTCATTCAGCAGCAAATTTAACTGGTGATTGTGAGAACGAGGACTCTCAGGCTGATTTTCATACACTCCAGTATCAGATGTATAACCTCGTTCAAGCCCCAAACCAGAATCCACAGAATGCCGTCCAATGCTCAACTCACTATCAGACTGGGCACCTGCAGCAAACAGAGAGAGATACAACATTTTTGTTACTTAAACATCCATGTAAAGCTTACACATATAGAACACCTGTTAATCAAGACTGTAAGAATCAGACTTTTTTTTAGGAACAGGAGAATTTATGAAAAGCATAAGGTGATTTTTACACAGAAAAACATGAATTTCTGTGAAACATCCTTAGAAAAGAACAAAAACCTTGCCCCAAGAGGAAACGGAGAATAGAATAATGACATTTTAGTACATTCACAAGAGATATATATATATAATGTAGTGTATTTCAGAGGTCTCATGAGTCCTTATACTGTCATAGTTAACAGAAAACTCTTCACAGTAGTCAAGTTATGAGTAACTTATTTTCAGTCATGCTTTGACTTGTCATTCTTCCATTAAAACAGAATTAATGATTTATACATAAATTTGTCAATAGTGAATCAAACTTGGTTGAGTACTTCATATTTACTTCTTTTGTTTTATGTTATCACTAAATCTACAATATGGATAAGGTAGAGGGAAGCACTGACTGAGCAAATTGATATAATATATATATATATATAAACTATTCTATGACTGTATATGATTTTCACTGCATGAATAAATCTTCCATTCAAGTATGCCAGTCTGAACTTTTTATTCCAATTATTCTGATTCATAGCTTCTAAGAATACAGTAATTGTTGCATGAAACAAGTCCAGCTACTATCTTGTTGTAGATTTACTTAACCTAATGGCAATCTAAAGTGAGAACACATACCAAGCTAGAACAATCATTTTATGGCTTTTCACCCTGTTCTTCAAGTTATGCATGCACACTAAAATACTTGCAAATGTTCAACTCGCTCCACATTTGGCTAATTCTTGCCAAACCCAGCTTATTTAATCAACAATCTCTTTATGCAGTGAAGCTGCAGTTGAATCGCATAGTTAATAGTAAACTGTATTGCATGTTTTAAATTTCTCAATTTAAATAAAAATTTTGACTGTTACCTAAATGCAACATAAATCTGATAACATTTAGAAACTGAATTATTACTTGAATTTAAAACAGAAGAGCTAATAATGTATTACTGGGTTACATTCCCCCTCCAAAAGATCGCTAAAAGTAAAACATATAAACAAATTAAGAAACAAATTTAAAACATATAAGTTTAAACATATAAATTTAAAACATAAAAATAGCTTAGCTAAAAGTAAACCATATGAATTTAGTAAATTTGGAAGTTTTATCCTCTCCTAATTTGCAAGAATTTAAATAGTTTGCTGTTTTGAAAACAGTGAATCAAAGTAAAGCTCTCAATTTTTATTTTCTAAAGATTTTAATTAGATTTTAATTTGCAATGCAGTATTAAAAAAATTCTAATTACATTTTATAGCAAACATTATAAAAATTACAGCTTGTGTTAATTGTCCCCTAAGACATGTACTCTTCTAATCGTGCTCAGACAATAACCGTCCCACAGATTTATAACTTTTCTCTTGTTCTATCTTGTTTATTATTGTTTAATAGAAAACAATAAAACAGATTAAAAATATTGGAAACTGAGAACTTTAGATTGCAATGTAGCAACTCAAAAAACAGTTTACCATTAAAAATCTAAAAATATTAGAAAAATACTGAAAACTTTAAAAACACACAAAAGAAATAAATGATCCTGTAATAATTCAATGGCATTAGAAATGTCTTATTAATTATAACAAAGCATAAATGGTCATAAGAACTGTCAGTGAATTTATTACAATTAAAATGAATTTTAAATTATGTTAATTAGACAAATAATTAACAACTAAATCAAGATCGAAATTATCAATAAGTGCCTGTACTGCTTTTAAATTGCAGATATCGAGTACACTTATTTTAAATCATAAGGCATTTGCTTGTAAATTACAAGTTATATCCGTAACAATGCATTTCAGCGATGTAAATTCTCTTTACTTACTTTATATCAATTAGATTCATTGTTAAAAAGAGTAAATTATTTTATCATTAAGAAGTGCATTTACTGCCTTTAAATCATTCAGCATATCAATTATTGACTGGCTGATAGTAATTAAAAATAAATTTAAAGTTTTTATGCTTTGTTGAATGAAGAACTCAGACAAAGCTATGCTCCACGGTACATGAAAGATATGTCTTTTGCTTTGCAAAGGGAGAATACACTGCATTTACAAATCTCAATTTATAGAGAAAAGATTGATTCAGCTCTCTGAGAATCTACGAATTATATCTTGCAGGGACAGATCTGTATAAATTAGGTGAAAACAATATACTTACTTACAGGTATAAAACTAACAAAGATGTCACACAGGAAATCCAGCTATTCTGTTTCTTAGATGGAATCATTAGCATATCAAGTGTATCAATGACTGAAATGCTAAAGCCATGAAACCCTGATAGTATGCAGCGAGTTCATTTTCAAAGACTGAAAACGCTGCCTGCCTGAGATCACTCACTGTATTTCATAAACACACTACTTAACCCTTATAAAGTCCCCCATGAAGACATTTCTTCCTTTTCAGAGCAACCCTTGTTCCCTAGGCCATAGTTAATTTAATTGATCAATATTTTCATAATGGTTGGGTTATGTGATATAACATGGCATAGCATATGAGGTTTATCTGACTAAGGGATGAGATGTATTTGTGGAGGATTTTCTAAAGAAACTGGTTCATATTCATTTTATACTTCAGGAAAGCCCTGAAAACTAGCAATAAAGCCAGCCTGTTGGCATGGACTCAAATCTAGGTCGAGCTAACAACATTCAGCGGCCTTGAACACTCACCCACTGGTGCAACAGTTTCATGTTAGATTTTCTAAGAGATGATGGCTTGTATTTATTATGTTATTTCTAATTGTTTATTGTTCTGCTTTATTCACTTTTTTTCAATTTGTGGCTCTGAAAAGACATTTTTTTTTTTTAAACTGAGGTATTCAATCTTAAGGTTATCATCTGAATTATCCAACTCATCAATGTCCCACAACTCAACGGTGTTATTCAAAAGGCAACCTAATTTTTAGATTTTCTCTCCTTCCAGAATGTGCCTTATGCATTTATTAGTTCATTGCACAGACACTTCTCTTCAATCAATTTATGAGATTCATCCTTTTTAAAATTCTGTTTTCAGATGTTACATATCCTTTCGTATGACTCCATATGAGATTGGTTGCATTCATTTTGCAGTGATAATGATGGCAAACAGAGCACAGTATATCCGTCTTCAGCTACAGTATCAATGCGATGCAATTCAATTTGTTTTTTAACCTTAGGAATGAGGATTAAAGTTTTGCTTTCAACATATCCATTTCCCAAGGAATATTTTTTCCTCCCAACTAAAGCTGAACATCTTTTCCCCTTTTACTTGAAGAAGAATGTTTTCAGACAAAATGCTATGCTAAGAGGGTAAAACATATTCCAACACAATTACACTGTTAGGTTGCAATTTTTTTTTTTTTTTTTTTTTTTTTTAAACCTTCGAATATATTGTATGCTTCAGCAATAGAGCCATCCTCATTGCCAGCATGAAGAACTAGGCATGATGAAATTTTTTCTGAGAAAACAACTGAACCTGTTCAAAGGCTGAGAATGAAGCATTTTTTATTATCATATCTCGTCAAATTTTGGTTTTAGGATGCCAAAAATGTATTTATATTTATTGATATGGTAAACTGTCCTACTGTGTACATATTTTTAAATATTGTGAGATATTTATGCCTCCATTTAATATCATCAATTCTATCAAAACTAACTTGAGTTTTCAGTTTTTATATGCAAACCTTAAATTACTCATCATTCGTTCTGCTGTGCAAATGGACATAGAAGGTAAATCAGCTTCAACTTTTGCTACTTTTTGTGTACTGGGAATTTTGCTCCATAAAAAGAAATAGTGAACTTTTCCTCATATTTTTACTTAAGTTAGCTTAGAATATCATTAGATTCAAGTTTGCATGCTGACTTTCAGAGGGATTTTTTTTTCTAGAATTGAAAATCCACCATTTTCTTTCAGTTTGGATTTCATGGAATTTATACTTGCCTCAGAAACACCAGTCAAAAAGCAAAAGTAACAATTTCATTATTGGATTTATTATGATAATACCTCCGTAACTTGATAAAAACATTAATAATGATAATCTTAATGAAACTGTAGGGTGCTTTTTCAGTCCTATAAGGTTGGAATTAGAGACAAATATCAGAGATGAAGGAGACACCATAACTATTGCACTTTTCTCCTTCCAGTCAATGAATGAATGAATGGTTAATTGCTTTTTTCAGTGAAGCTCGAGAGCTCGGGTTAGCTGGAGTTTGCAGTTTTGCAAATAATATAATGAATGACATATAATGTTAGTAAATTTTTAAATAAAACACAACAACAATGCACCTAATCTATTGTTTCATACACTTTTTTCATTCCATGCCCTTTGCTTAACAATATTTAATAATTTTTACTATATGACTTTTTGAAGAATTATTCTACAGAGCATGCGTACATTTTTTACTATATCGCGTGCTCTCAACTTAGGTTCATTAGTAGCATAATCATACCAGTAGTAGTATCTTATAGTCAACCCTCTCAGTTAGAACACCTATTGAAAATTCTTTTAACTAGTAATTAGTGCATTAAAGCTGAATAAGCATTAATGAGTAATCTATGGCATATCTCTTTAAAACTATTTCAGTTTCTTTTTAAATGACTGAGTTTCATTTTAAAATATTATAAAAAGATTTAACTTAATTGCACTCTTTTCCCTAACTTAATACTAATTTAATAATTTACTTCCGTTTTAACAGAATCTCTAAACATTACTATATTTGTCAAAAAATAATTAGAAAGTTTGAAATAAGCCAATCTAAAGTTTTGAAACTGAATAGGTCTTAAACTGAATAATGCCTATTTTCACAGTATACAATAGAAGAATTCAAAGTCCCAAAAAAGAGAACAGGTTTTTATTATAATGCAAGGTATTAATTTATACAGTAATCCAAAATGTCAACCAAAAGTATGCATTTAAAATGTAGATTTAAGAATAAAATGCTAAATTTGCATAATTTCTGGCACTTTTTTAAAAGATTGGGAAATTCATAGAAAATAAATTTTGCGATTAAAATCTTAAAACTAGAATAGCTTTGTAAAAATAATTAAAAATTCCTTATGACCATCAAATATGCACACAGGCATTTACTGCAAATCTCTGAATTCACTTACCAGATGGCACCACTTTGCTGGGCACTTCAGTTGGGCTGACGCTGACACTATTAAATTCCCGAGGAGGTTTTGCCCCAGCACCCACTCGCTCCAGCAGAGAAAATATCAAAGCCCAGTCACTTTGGCTGTGAATATTGGCAGCATTAGTCCTGAGCAATTCATGTAAAGCATATGCGATTTGCTTAGACACCTGCAACATTGCTGTTGGTTTCAGATACAGCAACACTCTTAGAGACTGAAGGACCTGCAACAAAAATTTTAATTAGTGATTTGAAGTTTGCAGCAGATAAAAAAACAATCATAAATTCCAAAATTAACTAATTGTAAAGAAATAAAAGATAATGAATATAACAGAATTTGAATCAAAATAATGATTAACAAATTAGACAATGTTAAAAAAGCAGAATTTTAATCATATGGGTTAACTGGAGCTACAGCCCAGATATTTGAAAAAACCAGGACAATTGCATTGTCTCTTTCCTGGAAACTAATCCCAAAATAGTCTTACTTTTGAAAATTTTCATTTGAAGGATAATGTGTTAAATCTAATTGCATAATATCTGACAGAATATTCATAACTGATTATTCCTAATGGTAGTAATTCAATGCTGAGAGTAAATATATCAAAATATAAATGTAAAAATCTGAAATTAGAAAAAAAAACTTTATTTGGAAATTATTATTAATAAAAATTAAACACAGAACTTAAAAAAAAAGAGAGAGAGAGAGAGAATAATCACAGTTCATAATATATGCACTTTACTGTATTACAACATAAAATGAACTTATTAGAAAGATAAAAAAAAAAAAAGATCTAATGTGCATTTAGGTTTACAGCATATATAAATATTAAGCTACAACATAACACCCAAGTTTTCAACCAACAGTAAAAGGATGTAAATGCATAGTGTACACAAAGAAATGCATATACATCTACACATACTTTTGCCTATTTTTAAATCACCAAGAGAGGTATTAATACACAGGTACTAACATTTTCTGAAGCTTTCCAACATCAAACAACAGACATGTGACCTGTTTGTGTTTCATACCTTAACAAATAAATAAAATTAGCAATCTCATAATTCCCTTTTAAGACTTTGAGTAAAAAAACTTTTAAAAATATAACCTCAATATACAGACACATTAAAAAAAAGTACTGATATCATAGTACACTAATTATACTGACCTGAGGTATCATTTCTTCTTTGCGTATCAAACGGATAGCAATCCGCAAAATACCAACAACAGCTCTCTCAAGAAGATACTTATGATCACTAGCGGCAGATGCCATGATAAGATTTAACAGATGATCTCGGATAATTCTCCAAATACTCATTACTCTGTCTCTGAGAAAGAATATTATATAAAAGAATTATACAGATATAATATTTACATATATGAATGGTAACATATGAGATAAATTTTGCATGTCACTAATTCCAAACTTTTATAAAAATTGATATATACAGATCACATACAACAAAATTTGTTGACGGATGGTGGCTTTACTGTTTAATATGTAACAGACAAAATTAACAGCACTTTGTACCCAACATTGGCAGACAGAAGTATTCAGAATAACTTTTAATGCATATGAATAATTGAATAATAAAATTAGTTTTTGGAAAAATAGTTATATACACTGATTTTACTACATATAAAATTTTTACAAAGGTTAACATTAGTACCTTGAAACATTAGGGTTTATCAATAACTCCCCCCTCATAACTTTTAAAGTAATTGCAATCTTTCTGGATGTCCCTTGTATAAAGGGCATGCACATTAATATTATTTTACTTAAAGTCATTACTGATATATCTCAATAACCCATAGATTTTCTATGAAATTTTATAGCATGCTACAACTTTATTTTTATTTATTTATTTATTTTTATGTATAACTTTATGTAATTCTAATCAATTATCACTTTCAACAATATTTTTATACATTCCTTTCTCTTAAAAAATTATTTAATTAAAAAATTGTTTTGCTGATATGCCCTTCTTATCCTAAGCCCTTTTTAGATTTTCTAGACATAAAACTTAACTAATATTTCATTTGGGATTTATTTTTTATCCTAAGCCCTTTCCAGATTTTCTAGACATAAAACTTAACAGCAACCTTCATTTCAGATTTACTTTATATAAACATATATATATATAAATATATTTCTGTTTGCTGATAGGTCTTAATGTGATATTAGAAAGAAATATAACAATATATTGTGCAGCTCAAAAAATTTTCAACAAGTATTTTATGGCATTTAACATTAATTTGCTTGCAAAGATTTTTATATTATTCGTGATTGCTTGAATAAACTTTTTTTTTTTTCCTTTTTCGTTTTGAACTTAGCTTTTGTACCTAATATAAGAAAGCCACAAAAAGTTTATGAACAGCCTTAGTAAAAATGGACCTTTTCCTCCATGCTAATTTTTTAATTATTAAGAAAAGACTTATGAAGGAATGTACAGTATAATGTATTTAAGGAATTTCCATGCATAAAAATCTTCTTTTAATCATGCATTATTCATTCAGGATTTTATAAATGAAACTCAAAACTTGCTCAAGACATTTTCTTATAAGTTTGCCACAATTTACTTAATATCATTTATGGCTTTGGACATACTGCTTAAGAAGGTAAAAAAATTATTTCAATATCACAACTACTTTTAACATTTCGATCCTGCCTACAGCATGCATTAACAAGGAAAAAAAAAAGAGAGAGAGAGAGAGAGAAAGAGAAGAAAGAAAAGAAATGTGGGGAGATTTATGTTACCTGTTCAGTAGCACAATTTTAATTAGAAGTTCCATTAAGAAAACTGTAGAATCTTCATCATAGCTTCCACCAATTGATGAGGGAGATTCAGGAGCATGGCAAACAAATATTAAAGTCTAGATGGAAAACAACATATATACATTCTCATTTTTGAAATATGAAATTCAAGCAGACAACAGTGACAAAAATTATAAATAAAAAAATAAAGTGAAATTCAGTTTTCAGACTACATTTAAACATCTTCCGTATTTTATAAGCTAGTGTCTTTGAAACATAAAATAAGCAAGTGTATCAAAAAATAATATTAAAATAATATTTCCTAATGTTTATTTGCACATAACATACATAAAATAAACACACACACACACAAAAAAAAAAAAAAAAAAAAACCCACCCACTTTCCATTTCTTTCACAGTCGATCAACAGAAGAGTTGTAAAGTTGCTGAACCCTGGTAGTTCAGTCCGAGGTTTGAATCCCAATGAACGGGCTGGCTGCATCTGCCTTTTCATGGTTTTTCCCATGTATAATGTGTATACAACAAGCCAGTTTCTCTTAGAAAGTCCTTCCTCCCCATAGGCAGATAGCCCTCTTGAGTGCTTTGACATAATTAAATTACTGTGTGGTTTTCCTTTCCCATTTTTTCCCTATTACTGCTTCTCTTTAATGTTTCATATCATCCGAGAGTAAAAGGGTGTGTTGATTGTTAAATCTAACAATTCCTGACTAGTTGTAGCATAATTTATTATTCGCTTATCAGTTAAGAGATGACACACAAATTTTGCAGCATTTGAATACATCTGCCGATGCTTAGTCAAAATTGTGTGACATAAGTTTCTGCTTATGCTTAGATCTTCAGCAATCTTATGGGATGCTTAGATCTTCAGCAATCATCAATCTTCAGCAATCTTATCGCAAATGACTGTTTCGAACTGATTTGTATGAATCAAAGCATGTACTTCCTCAATGTGAAAATTGTCTGTTGATGTGGAAGGGTTCCCAGTTTTCATATCATCTTTGGATACTTTGCTTAATTTGAAGCATTAGTACTGACTAAAGCAATCCTCTTCATAAGCTTGCTGCAACATTTGAAATATTTCAGTAAAGGTTTTTGCCAACATAATGTGAAACTTCATATAAATCTATTACTCTTCAAGATCTTTCATTTTCAAAACGTAACTTATCATAAACACACAAAAATGCTGGCTTACTATAGTGCTCATAATTCACTATAGTATTTTTTTATGAGTGAAAGAGCAGTGTTTTTTGTGGGAGGAGAATAGGTGCACGATCAAGGTTAACACTACACAACACAATTAAAACATGTTTGTTAAGTTGATGCATTAGTACTTTAATTTCAATTTTCAGTTCCTTTTAAGACAAACCTCATATATATTATTGTGAAACATCATTAGAGGGCAGATTGCCTATAATTACAGATGAAGCATTCAAATCTTTGAAAACAGATAGCTGAAAAAATCATAATCTTTACATTTTCCCCATTATTCAAAACATTTGAATTTTAACCTAAAAAGGTGTTAAATGTTTTAATTCAAAACAGTTATAAGAAGTTAACAGCAAGATTAATTTATTGATATCCAACAGAAGTGTTCATTAAAAAATGTAATTATCACATTTCCATGGACCAAGATCACCAATATCACACTGTGTTGCCCCTGAGTATTTTACTCTTTATTTCCTACAGACAATATGTCATTGCATGTTTAGTGTTCATTTATGTTAACTCCTGTAATAACCCTTCAACCTCTACATTTGCTTTGATTTTAAAAAATTGTGAAAAACAGATATTAAAAGTCCAAATTATTATTCAAATTCAACAATTTTGCACTTTACTTAATATATATAATTTGAATTTTTTAAATATGTTTAGGTGCATTTTTTAAAAAATTACATTTTGATTTTGCTCTTAAGTTTATGTAAAGGTATTTTTCTTCTTATAATTCTTCTTACATGAAGAATTCCAAAACTTTTTGGATTTGAATATGAGAAAATAAAAGAAAATCTCACTTTAGCAACCTCATCAACCAATAGTTCATGAATCTTGAACCTCTCAAAGTGGGAGACTAATATATTATCATTTGACAGACACTCCCTGATAATGTACTAAAGTCTTGGTCCCATGCACATCTGCTGAGACCTCATCAATAATTTCACTTTAGCAGACAACATCACCAAACAGTTCTTGATTCTCAGCTTCTCAAAGTAGGAGATGAGCACATTCTCAATTTTCAGACACTCCCTGATAATGGGAAACAGCCTTTTTGTCCCATAGACATCTGCTTAGAGAAGGTTTGACTGTGTTTGAATACAATTCCCCAAATTTAAATCAACAACATCTTCGGTAATTTTGACACTACCATGATATATTTCTTCTTATTATTTATTTGTGTATACAAAATAAATTTTTTTATAAGGTGCTACCTGATAAAAATTGTTGCAGTTTGAAAGTCTGTCTTATTCGACTCACTTCTTACATGAAATCATGAGTCAGTCATCTAAGAGTTATTTACTTATCCAAGCTTTCTGAAATATCCTGCATGACCTCAAATTACTCCAAATTCTCAAACTTGAAACTTATAATTTCTTAAACAAGGAACTCAAATGATAATTCCCAAAATATAAGATTGAAGGGGGAGAAAAAAATTCTTATACTGGTAAACTTCAAACTTTTTTTTTCCTTTTTTCTTAAAAAAAAAAAAAAAAAAAAAAAGAATAATTTAAAAAAAAAAAAAAAAAAAAAATGAATGAGATTCTCTGGCAAATGAAAAACACAGGCCTCCCTCACCCCACCCCCAGCTCAAAAAGCAATCTGAAACTTTAGATTATGGTCTAAGGCGTCAATAAGTTTATCATCAAAACTTGAAAAGTTACACCATTTGTTTGCTAATTTCAGTCTGCTTTTTTTAAAATTCTATTCATTAAGATAATGTTTAGGTTATTAAAGTAAAAAAGAAAACAAAATATTTTAAATAATAATAAAGAATAAGCTAATACACACCAAATGACCAAAAAATCTCACGACCAGATAAAAGCAGCCATACCAGACACAATGTTAATACACAGATTTCAATGGCACCAATGTGATTATTTTTTAATAGCACATTTCACAAATAGCATGTTGAAGTATCATGTCACATGAATGCAACACTTACACAAATTTTCTCTAAAGTGTTTCAAAAAGAAACACATCATTCAAAAAACTGTTTCGAATATTAATACAAAATATATGCTTCTTTTGGAAACTTTTTTGCTCTTAAAATGATCAGCAGTTAAACTATATGCATTACAGTGGTGTTAATTAATCTAAAACTCCTTTATTATAATCCTATAATATTATAATTAATAAGTAAATTAGTTACCTTTACTAGTTCTTGTAGTGAGTCCACTCTAAGAAATTTGCTCTCAGTGAACAGCTGCTCACAATGACATTCAGCAATACATTTTAATGCGACCTGCTTTGCTGCTTCATCTTCTTGTGTAGGCTGTTTTTGCGGAGAATCAGATGTGATGTACATATAAAAAGAGCTGAAAAGACCAGATTCTGCCCGAGGCATGACAGGAACATCCTCACGGACCAAAGATATGACACCTTTTGGATTAACAAAATCTTCAGCCTAAAAAGATACAGAATTGCTTTTAAAAAATATTTTCTACACAGATTTTATTGATTAATACCTTGTTGATCAGCTGTTATAAGCCAAACTTACATGTGAACAGCTACTTTTCTGTACTTAAATATGAAATGAAAACAGGTAAATAAACTTCAATGCATTTTATTCAGTCTAAATTTCTTACTTTATATATATCGGGTTGGAGGGAAAGTTCTGTCGTTTTTCAAAGAAAATATTTGAATTCATTTATAAAAATATGTGTTTAATATTAATCAATTATACATGCTCCCTTATTTGTTACAACTTGTTGCCATCTTTAAGCTAGCATGTGAATTCCTATTTTGTAGAAGTTCTCATCCTTGGAGTTAAAATAGTCAGCTTTAGAAACACTTTCAAAAGACTTGAATTTTTTTCCCATTAGATAATTTTACAGAGATCTGAACAGGTAATAATTAGATGGTGCAATATCAGGTGAATACGGTGGGTGACTAAAGACTTCCCATCCTAACGCATTCAGTTTTACAGTATACTGGACCTTTCCTGTCCCACCACAAACAAAGCAGTACTTTTCATTGATGGATACTTGGTTTTGGAACTGTTGCTAATGATGTTCCTGGTTTGCAGTAAGATTTTTTTTCTCTTAATATTCTCGTAAAGAATCCAATTTTCATCTCCAGTAACCAGCCTGTCCAAAAATGGCTCCACATTGTGTCTAATCAGATGTGATGAACACATTCTTATACGAACAGACTAATTCTTTTCCGTTAATTCATGTGGAACCCAAACACTTTGCTTTAACACAAACCCAAGAGATTTAATGTGATCTCCAACAGTTGTATGATGAATGCCACACTCTTCCGCAATTTCTCGACTTGTTAAATGTGGATTATTTTCCAACATGGATCGCAAAACATTATTATCGATCTTGGATGGTCGTCCAGATCAATCACTTTCTTTGAGGCTCAGATCCCTGGAACGAAATTTGCTAACCCTCTTTGACAAGTACGAACATTTACAATATCTTTTCCAAATACTGCACATAAATTTTTACATGCAACCGAGGCATTGTTTCCTTTTTTGGAATTCATATAAAATGCACTTTATCTACAGAGATGTTTTTCACTTTAAATATCACAAATAAATGATGAATGGTAAAAAAGGGCACCTTTTATACAGCAGCTAAGAAAAAAAAAAATCCGACTGACTCACTAGCCAGATGTTTTTTTTATTTACAAGAAAAATCACCTGCCTATTTTAAATATGACAGAACTTTCCCTCCAACCCAATATATACATATTAGTTATCATCACCTGGAAAATGAAATAAGCAGAATAAAAATGATTTGGACACCACCTGACTTTCTTGCATGACCCATTAAATTATGCACATTTTTTGCTGCATTTTATTTGAATTGCCTCAAATTTTATTAGAGATATATTTCTCATTCAATTAATTCAGTTCTCACTTCGTGGCAAGGCAAAAAATACATAAAAACTCAAAACACCTTCATTAAAAAGTGTAAAATACAGAAAAACATAAAACAGTTAAAAAAAGATTACAATTAAAATTTGAGTTGCCAGCCAGCAGGATGATAGATTTTTCAGCACATAAATTTATGTTTACTTTTGATCCCACTCAGCAAAAAGACACTGAAGCTGGTGCACAAACTTAATTCATTGCCTTTCTAAGAGTTTCAAATGTAAACAAATGGCAGCTTCCTTAGGTTTAGTACCACTTAAACAACTTTTAAATTGTTGATAATTCTACAACTATTACAAGCACATTAACTAAAGGCATAAAGACCTCAACTGAAACATAAGAACAACATAATTCAATCACTTTTAATACAAAAAAATGCACAATTTACCAACATATAAGAATAAAAGAACAGAGCTCACTGAGCTGGGTAATAGAGTGGATATATATACACAGTCCAGTCACATTAATATGACCACCACGTACTTTCCATGTCAGAGTTAAATAACCAATCACAGAAGGCAGGTGGCAGCACAGTGCAGTTGAGCGTATATAAAGGGTGTGTGAGGGCTTCGGAAAACATTTAAATCGTTGGCGTAATGCAGAAACGAAGCGATTTATCCGACTTCCAAAAGGGCATGATCATTGGCTTTCGGGCCAAGGGTGGAAGCATTTCCGAAACGGCTGAGTTTGTGAACTGTTCGCGTGCCGCCGTGGTAAAAGTGTACCGTGCATGGCAAAATGGGACTGTCCAAAATCAGCGACGTGGCAAATGTGGTGCACCACGGGCCATAGATGACAGAGGCGAACGACGGTTGCGGAGATGCGTTCGGGCAGATAGACGGGCTACCGTTGAGCAACTGACCACCAAAATGAACCAAGGGGCTACCAAAAGTGTCTCCCAAAGTACTATTCAGCGAACATTGCTGCGTCTGGGCCTCCGAAGCAGACGCCTGGTTCGTGCACCTATGCTGACTGCTGTTCATCGACGGCGAAGGCTAGAATTTGCACGCCAGTACAGCAGCTGGACGTCCACTGAGTGGCGACAGGTTGCGTTTTCGGATGAATCGCGTTTTATGCTCCATCGGACAGATGGACGTTGGCGTATAAGGCGTGAAACCTCTGAAAGGAACCACCCTGCAACCATTGCCGGAACGGTCCAAGCTGGAGGCGGGAGCATTATGGTCTGGGGAATGTTTTCCTGGCATTCTCTAGGTTCACTGATCATTGTGGAAGGCACAATGGATCAATACAAGTACGCATCTGTCCTTGCGGACCATGTTCACCCCTACATGCGCATTGTTTTTCCTCAGGATGATAGCATCTTCCAGCAGGACAATGCGAGGTGCCATACAGCTGCCAGTGTACGTGCGTGGTTCGAAGAGCACCAGGATGAGTTTACCGTCCTCCCCTGCCCAGCAAACTCACCTGACTTAAACCCAATCGAGCATCTGTGGGACCATCTCGATCGAGTTGTTCGCGCCATGGATCCTCAACCGCGTAATCTAGCGCAGCTGGCCACGGCATTAGAGTCGGCATGGCTCAAATCACAGAGAACACCTTCAGGGACCTATGTGACTCTCTTCCTGCACGTCTCGCAGCAGTCCGCTCTGCGAAAGGTGGTTATTCTGGCTTTTGACAGATGGTCACATTAATGTGACTGAACTGTGCATATATACAGCAAACATACATATATGTATATACGTACGCTGTTCAATAAGACTAATTTTACTGTCATGAAACTACTCATTGGAATGTTAATTTCTGTGGCATAAAAAAAGTTTGTTGTCTGTATTAATAGAAGCTACCAACAGATGGCATGTACAGGCTCATGTTCCTGAGTATCACGTGATTGAACTGAAGCGTGTTTGTGGACGCCTAGGAGACGCTGCCATTTGTTGAAATGGAAGTGTCGATGGAACAATGTTATGCGATTAAATTTTGTGTTTGTCTATAGAAATCAGCATCGGAGACCTTTGGTATGATACATGAAGCTTTCAACAATGAAGCATTAGCTAGGGCAAGTGTTTTTCGCTGGCATAAAGCTTTTAAGGAAGGCAGGCAAAATGTGGAAGATATTGAACGTGAAGGACGACCTTCAACGTTCGTCACAGAGACAATGATTAACACAGCTGCGGTTATCATCAAGGAAGACCCCAGAATTACAGTACGTCAGCTGCATGCTCTATTGAATATTTTTGTAGGAAGTGTTCACTCAAATATGGCAGAACATTTGCAACTGAAAAGTGTTTGTGCCAGATGGATTCTGAAATTACTGACACCTGAGCAAATGCAGCATAGAGTGGATGTGTGCACAGAATGGAAAGAAAGACTGGAACAAGAATGCGACAATTTCTTAAAACGCATCATCACAGCAGACGAAGCTTGGTTGTATCACTATGACCCAACCATGAAACAACAAAGTAGTGAATGGAAGCATCCGTCTTCGCCTACTCCCAAGAAAGCAAAAACTGTGAAATCGACTGGTAAAGTTATGACCATAATTTTTCTTGATTATGTAGGAATTGTGTATCAACACGCTGTCGAACCCAGTAATACCATAAACAGTTAGTACTACGCAAATGTCCTACGAACAACGGTACAGCACATTCAAAGAAAACATCCGTTGCTCCAATATGGCTTCCTATTTGCATCATGACAATGCCCAACCACATATTGTTCATTGCAAACAGGATGTTTTGCAGCAGAACTATGTAGATTTTACCACACCCTCCACACAGCCCTGATCTCGCTCCATGCGATTTCTGGTTGTTTCTTGAACTTAAGAAACCATTATGAGGCAAACATTTTGCAAGCAACAAAGAACGTGTACAGGCTGCGGAGGCAGTTTTGAGAAAGCTCTCAAAAAAAGGACTGTTACATGTTTTTCAGAAGTGGACAGAACGTTGGGATAAATGCATTGCATGCCGCGGTAGTTATTTTGAAAAAGATCATGTAAATGATGACGATTAAAAGTATTCTGTATTTTTTATAATTTTAGTCTTATTGAACAGCCCTCGTATGTTTGATGCAACCAATTGCAACCAAAAAGGGAGGTGCATAACTACATGTTATAGCAGTCCCATATACAAAATTTCAACATTTTGAGGTTACTCGCTTTTGAGTTACGCAAGATACATACATATGTATGTACATACATACAGATGCTATGAAAAAATGTATTTTAAATCCATTTTGGAAAAAAGAATCCTTTATTCTGTCCATACATGCAGATGTCAAACAAAAACATTGTTCAAATGGATTCAAGAATGGTCAAAATGGACATTTTCATTGAAATATGATACCTGAAATTTTTCATGATTACAATACTTCTTTTACTTCCTACAACGAAGTAAAAAAGGTGCTTCTTACAGTTATTTTCAACAGTTAAGAAAAATGCTCATTCTATTACTAACAAGGTCAGATACGAATCCATTAGAATGAAGTGTGGCTTCTTTATTCACTGGTGTATATTTCACATTTGTTACACATGCTCTCCAGTGAACTGTTGGGGAGTGCTTTGGGAATTCTGTCCCATTCATCTCTCACATAAATTTTTATTTCCTATATAGTTTAGGGAGTGATCTGTCTTTGGGAAATACATTTCTCCAATTGTTCTGTATAACAGTATTTCCAAAACCATGCTCTGTTGAACACAGGTGTTCCACAAACATCCAGTAAGTGTTACATGAAAAATTATGAAACTGAAGCTAAAAACCATTGAGACACTATCTGGTTTCATATATTTAACAGAATTTAAAACGCATTTGATTTCTTTTCCATTTTAGATAACTTTTTAAATTAAGAAAGTTTAAGACAGTAAAATTTACAGTACTAAAATATTTACTTAGTTTGCAACGATATTTTCCGTAATGTCAGGTGGACTCAGAATCCTTTCACAACAATAGCTAAGTTGACAGGTATTAGCACTCCTGATTTAAAAAAATGAATCAATATGGCAACTGATTCTGACATAAAACAAAATGAATTTATGATTAATTTTGTCAGTCTCTTATTTTACTTGAAGGCACTGAAAACTAAAACTGTTTCAATTTTTTATATTACTTGTTTCATTTAATTAGCTTTATGTGTCATTTTTTAAGTTAAAAATTTATAACTTTTTTTATAGGTATATTATAAAAATTGGAATAAGTGTTTAATTTTGTTTACCTAATATACCTGTGTTAATATTTATTTTAACTATAGCTTCAAATATACTCTAGTGTTCCTTAAAAATTTTACAACCTGAAAAATGTTTTGTGATGAGAAAAGTTTCGGAAATACTACTCTCAGGAATTAAGGTTCAGGAAATATGCAGGTCATGTTAAAAGCTTCGCAGATTACTATATCAAATATTTTATCTACTCTATGTGGGCAGGCATAGTCATCCATGAACCAAAAGTCTGGACCAACTGCAACTACATCATGGAAATGACGGATATGATTAAAAAAAAAATTCATGCATTACTGCTGCAGTATCATTGTATCTCTGTCAGTTCTATCACTGCACATGGTATTCATCCATAGTCATTAGTTTTCTTGACATTTTGGTGATGTAATGAGTTCTCACTTCTCTTCACAATGTCTGGTGTCCACAGTCATAGTTGATATGAAGCATAATTGTCAGAGAACATGACTCTGAACCACTGTTGTTGACAACACACAACTATCTTCTTACACCAAAATAATCTTTCTTGATGATGGTATGCTTAACGCAACAAGCTTCTGTGCAGGTAAACCAACATTATTAAATAATCAAGAAATGGTTCTTAAGGTAACGAGTGTCAGTAGCATTAACAATGTGATCCACAGCAATTTGGACAGGAGTAGAATTTCTATTCGTTTTAGCCTTTAACGTGGCATACCTCCTCAAGATATCCATCTGCTCTACCACCACTGTACAGAACTAAGGTAACATCTTACAGACATTCTACAGTTAATATTTTTCTGCAGAAATGGAAGTTTATAGTAATATTTTCAGAAACCCAACTTGATTCTTGAAACACTATTGCTTGTAGTTACAAATAAGAAAACAACATCAGTCCAATGCCTTTTATACACTGGTGTGGAAAAATTAAGGACGAAGTTGAAAAATTAGCATATCAGCTGAATGAAGAGGCAGAGCGGACAGAAAGACCAATCAGGAGATTAAGTAAGGTGATGTACGGTAGCACATGCGCAGATATGCAGGTAGACGTAATGGGGGAGTGTCTGAGTAGTATAAAGCATGTTGTCGGTGTAAGATCAGTATTTCTGGCAAAGAGATTGCACGCCGTATAGCAGTTAAAATCCCACCGAGTTGCTGCCTCAGCGAGAAATGGCGAATAATCAATCTGTTAGACGACATCTGGATGCTTTTACCCGAGGTCGAATCATTGGGAAGTTGGAGGAAGGCGCAGTGAGACAAGTGTGGCTGCAGAGTTAGGAATTGCTCACAGCATCGTTTCATGACTTTGGAGATAATTTCAAACTACAGGAACAGCTATCCGGGGGTTTAGTAGTGGTCATCCACGAGGAACCACACCCACAGATGACTGGTATATTGCCTTACCTAGGCCAGAAGAAACAGGCAGCAGACAGCGGAAGAAATCGCTAGACACACGACACAGGCGACTGGACGACCGATATCGCGTTTTACCGTGGCCAGAAGACTGCACGGTGGTGGTCTGTTTGCACGACGCCCTGTACGGTGTGTACCTCTAACGCCTGCCCATCGGAGAAGGCGTTCTCTGTGGTGCCGGGAACACCGGAATTGGAGAGACAATGAATGGGGACGAGTACTCTTTACAGATGAGAGCAGATTTTGTCTGAGTTGCAATTCTAGACACATACACATCTGGACAGAGCGGGGAACATGTAATAACCCCTTCAATATCATCAAAAGGGACTGTTTTGGAGGTCGCGGAGTTCTCGTTCGAGCAGACATAATGCTTGGTAGCCGGACCGACCTTCATATCTCCCAAGGAAGTTCGTCACCTGGGACTGCTATTGTAACGAGGTTCTTCTTCCTTACATGCGTCTTTTCACAAGGGCTATGGGTCCTCAGTTCCTCTTCATGGACGACAACGCTCCACCTCATCGCACAGTTACTGTCGAAGAGCTGTTGGAGAGTGAAGATATTGAACACATGGATTGGTCGGCAAGGTCTCTGGATCTAAATCCCGTCAAGCATGTACGGAACTTACTAGGGAGACCCGTGGCAGCACGTAAATTATCGTCAGTAACGATTCCAAAACTGCGATTGGTGCTACAAGAGGAACGAGCAGCAGTGTCTCAACAGCTCATTAACAACCACATATCCAGCATGCACAAATGATGTGAAACCTGCCTAGCAGTCAGGGGAGATCATATCCCCTATTAAAGACCGGATGTTTCTTGCTGGACACCCATCACAGGGATGTTTCGGCCTTCAGTCGCATTGCGCTCCATGCTACTTTTTCAATAAAGCTTCTTTTTATCCCTCTGACTTTTCTTTTATTAAGTGTTGCTTACATTACTCATGTCCTTACGTATCGGGGATCTTACGGTATTAAATGTGTTGATTTGGAAAGCTTTTGTACAAAGTTATATTGAAAAAACCGTCTCGTCCTTAATTTTTGCACACCAGTGTACCACACTTTCTTATACAAATATACTATATTTCCACAGATACTATGTCATACAGATAAGAGGTCATACCCTATAATGGCTTTTTAACTTACTTTTTCTGTGATTGCACAACACTCAGGAACAAAAATTTGCATGCTTAACAATTGTCAAGTAATGTATATTGTTAGGTATGAGTATCAAGGTATCAAGAAGCACCACGAATACTGAACTCACATGCATTAGCCTGTCATTCATTCATATAAGAACAATAATGAATTCTTTCTGCAGAAACATAATTTCTCATATTTAAAACCTTTTTGATTTCTCTTTTAATAATTTTGGCACTCCATTTTTTTTCATCATATTATAAAGTTCAGTTCTTATGCAGCAGCCATACTCATATAACAGCTTAATATGTGTCAGATTATATTATCTACCTTCTGTCAAAAAAAAAAAAAGCCACAGGATAGATCGTATAATCTGTTGAAGTTTCCATCTCTTAACTGGTATTTATTTGCATATTTTTTGGTCTCCCCCCTTTTTTAATTATTTTTACATCTTGAAAACTAAGAGGGGAACTTTATGTGTTGAACCAGTCCTGAGAGCAAGAATTAAACAAAGAACATGGTCATTCAAAAAACACAAACAAACCTATTATTATTATATTTGTATCTCAAAGGTTAAAGAATTAACTTTTAACAACATTATTTTAACTTATATAACATACTTTTATAATTATGCATACATTTTACACAGTTCCTATAAAGACATATTACTGAATTGCATATTTCAAGGTATATATAGTTATTTTGATATTTTTCATTTATGCAATGCACTTTCCTATTTGTGCATACAATTTAGATTGTTATCCTAAATCAGAAAATTTAAAATCATATTCTGAAAAGGTTAGGGAGGAAATACTTATGGGGGAGAAATACATGAATAAATATTGTATTTCAAAGTTGCATTAAGTATAACTAACCTACCTTCCACAAAGTATCCTCAATAAAATTCAGTATTTGATTCCTTTTTCCATATTGTATATATTAAATTTAAGATGTCCTCTCCACAGAATCATTCCTTCATTGAATGATAACTATTGTTTTGGTACATAAAGGCATTTTGAAGTTGACAACCAGCTAGTCAGTGATCTTTCCGTTTTGGCATTTTCATTTGTGCCAGAAATATAATTAAACCAAGAAACTTATTATATAGGGGAACAAATGTCCACAGTAGAGTTTTAGAGAAGTTTCTTGGTATTTTCCCATTTAGTGATGGTATAAATTGGTTAGAGAAGTAATCAGATCAAATAAGATATTAAAAAATAAATTTGTCCCTCCATTTATACTTCCTGGACTTTAAAATAAATACAGTTACACATGAAATCCTCTAAAGTTTTCTGCTCATTCTTCTTCAGAAGGACATTTGCCTTCTGATACTATCATTCTGAAAGTAAATTCACCTACATAACTATCTTTTCAAATAAGCAGATGTTGGTGACAAATACTCACTTATAAGCCATATCAAAAACATAATCAAAACCGCCAAAGATGAGTAATATATGTAAGAGAATAATTTGTCAAATGAATTCAAAGACACTATTTACTTTCATGCTAGATTGCCTCTCATAATTAATTTACATTTATTTATTGTCCCTCATTGGTGACAGAATTAGCACCATCGTCACCATGCAATCCGGTTGATAGAATGTAGCTGACCTACAACTGTTTCAATACTAATTTTTAACTGCACAATGTTATCAGATTATATTAATAGATGCTTTTATATGGATACTTTCTACTGTATGCTTATGAATTTTGATTTGCATAAGATTTGCATAAAGTAGCAATCATTGAATCTATTAAAATTATAGCAAAATGAAATATCACAATCATATTCTGGCACCATTTAATTATTAGCCATTAAATGGACACCAAAAGAATATTTTTCAAAACTGGACAGATTACAGTGATTTATAGTCTACATACTAAGTTTTGAAGAAGAAAAATATTTTTAATATTAGATATTCTCATTACCTCATTACTGAAAATATAAAATGAGATAAATCCATTAAGAAGATTAAGGAAAGGGTTACTCTGTCAATGAAAAAAGAAATTTAAATGTTATATTTAATTCTTTTATCAACATATGTTTTATTCCTCTTTTAGACATGAAAGTATACATGCCACATGATTTGTACATTAAGAATTACAGCATACAATAAATTACTTCATCAACTGTAGAACAGCAGATGCAGTTGATGCATTCTTCACTTATGGTAAGTTATACAGATCATTACTTGAGTGCAAGAGATAACGCTCACAAATTATTGTTTTTTAAGCATTCAACCATTACATACATATACTAGCCAAAATAAAATTCAAATTGCTACCAGTCTTAAAAATTAAATACCAAAATCATAGAATGATACAAACCTCTAATAACTCCTTCGGTAATAAGGATGATTTATATAACTGTAAAACACAATCTAATATATTCTTCCATCCTTCTCTTAAAATATCTCCATGATGATGTGCTAAGCGGAACATAGCTTTTGTTGCCACCTGAGCCTTAGAATTGTTCCCAAATGATAAAGAAAGAGTTTTTGGTGTCTGAAAATAAAAATAACCAGTAATGCAAGAATAAAATTGTAGTACATTTATAATAAATCAGTTTTCATTCCTAAAGGCATCTATCTCTACATATAATAAAACAAAGAGTCTGTGTGTGTGTGTTTGTGTGTCTTTCGTTCGTGTTGCGAGTAAGCTAATAGACCCAGGGCCACGAAATTTGGTACATAGGTGTATTTACACAAGAGCCAGTGCACCTCGAAGCGATTTTTTCGAAATTCGAATCAGAATTTTTTTTATTTTATGTTTTGTGACCAAATCGCGTCATTTTGAGACATAATCGGCTACAGGAAAGCGAGATTTCACTCTATACATTTCATTTTTACATCGTCGTGAAGCGTAGACACTTAGCTATTTTACGAACTTAAAATAAATTTCGTATTTCAATAAATCGGTTAAATACGAATTTATTTAGGAAGGTGAGTTTAACACCTTTTCGGCGGAATTTTTTTTAAAAAACTTATTTTAAAAAATGTGCCGTTTATTTTTCTTTGATTTTTGAACACGTTGAACTTCAATCCTTTCGACTCCTTTTAAAAAAAGAATTTTGGAAAAATAATAATATTTTGTATTTTTTTAAAATTTTTTAAATGAAGCTTCCGAATACACTTCTCACATCTCAGATATTTTAAAATGTAGTTTTGGCAACAATTTTCCTTTCTTATTGTTGTCGATAGATTTTTGATGAAATTGCATCATTTTGAATAGTTTCATTCTTTTAAAAATTTCGGTTTGGCAACAATTTTTCATCGTATTTCTTATGTTACTGTTTTTAAGAGACTGAAAAGTTTAAGAAATTAAAAAGTTGTTTCTTTTTGCAACGGTAAATTGTTTAATTACTTTATTAGGATAATTAACATTTGTATCAAGGGATATTGCTTATTTCATTGTAATATTATGATTTAATTATATATAATTTTAATTATAAAAAAGTTTTGCATGATATTTTTGAATCTGTTTAAGTTCTTAATCTGTTTATACCATTTGAGTTCTTAAGATTTTGCAAAGGGAAGTTGGTTAATTTATTTATTAGGATAATTAATATTTGTATTAAGGGATATTGCTTATTTCGTTGTATGCTTTTTATATGTAATGCATTTTTAACTGAATTTTTTTTTCCTTTGTTATTTGTTTCTTTTTCGATAAAATTGTTCTGCAGAGTAAAATTCTGTGCAGTTTCCAAATTTAATGTTTCGTGTTCTCTTTAGGCATTTTTCTGGTACACTTAAAAGCCAGACGAAGGCTGGCCGCGCATATAAAAATAAAAGAAAAACATAGTAATACATTTTTTCATCAACATACACATTTGAAGAAAACGCAAGTTTTTAATAATCTTAAATAGATTATTAAAAACTTGAATTAAATTATTCCTGTGGTATTTCTTAAACAGATTCTCTATCAATAACACAGAAAATGCAGATTTGAATCTACTGTAATTATTTTCTCCATCATAAAGTAACGTAATAACAAGTATTTTAAACAATTTGCTAGTCATTAATGAATGCTAATGTTAAAAAAAAAAAAAAATAGAGCTTCTTTACTCAATACAAAACACATATTACTAATACTTTCACAAAATGCAGTCATATTTACCTGGCTACTTAATTTAAACAAAGAGTTGCCAACACAGTATCCATGAAACAATTTTAAAATGCCTGCCATTCAAATATCTAATTTCTAAATTTTTAGATATTTGGACAATAAACAATTATAACTGTAATGAATAATTTTAGCAAAAATTCTTATGTACCTTTGCCATTCTAACTGTACAAATTGTATAATTAATTTTTTAACAAAAACTAAATCTTAGTGACATCTAGATAACACTACATGCCTAGATGCACTTGATTTTGAATATAATGAACAATTTTCTGAAATCATTATCATCAGCATAGTATGCTGTGGTTCTGTCCAACCACAGCATACTATGCTTACTTCCATAACCTCTGCCTGTACACAAATTAGTCATTTCGTTAATTTGCATTTTGAGTTGTAAGCAGGGTAAGTGGGGTACCCATTCTTCTCTTCGAATTAAAAGATAACAAAAAGATACAGACAACATTGTTTTTGCAATGGTTGGCACTAAGAAAATACACTCTATAAAAAAAAAAAAAAATCAATGCACCAAGAAGGAGTTGTCCAATGGAGACAAAAATTGGTGGATAGGAAGATTAGGTATAGAATAGAAAATGATTAAAATTTCAAAACAATTGAAGGATTCATTTCAGAGTTACATAGCTACAAAGTAACGAGCTCAATGAGGTGTTGATCCAGCTCTAGCCTGGATGGAAGCTGCCACATGGCGTGGCATAGACTGATAAAGCTTCCGGATGGTCTCCTGTGGTATTTCTTGCTAAATTTGCTCCAACTGTCAGGCTATGTCATCAAAATTCCCTGGTAGATGCAGTCGCCTTCCAATCATATCCCAGACATGCTCAATGGAAGAGAGATCTGGCGGGTCAAAGAAGTGTTTGACAAGCTGTAAGACAGTTCATAGCAACACGTGCCGTATGTGGTCTAGCATTATCTTGCTGACAAATAATGCCAGGTTTCTGCAAAATGAACAGTAGCAAAACAGGTCTTGGAATGTCGTTGGCGTATCGCTGTGCTATAAATGTGCCTCTAATGACTACCAAAGGGGTCCATCTATCAAGCGAAATGACACCCCAGACCATAACTCCTGGCTGAGGGCCTGTGTGGCATGCAATAATGAAAGCAGGATCAGAACGCTTCTCTGAGCATCTCCAGACACGTCTTTGATGATCATCACAACACAGCTGGAAGTGGGATTCGTCACTAAAGACTATACATCCCCAGTCAGCATCATCCCAACCTGATTGAGCCAAGCACCACTGTTATCTGGTTCGACAACATGCAGGTGTGAGTGGCAGGTGGCGTAACGGTCAGTACGAGCGTAGATTTCACTCTATCAGCCATCTGTGAATGGTCATGGTGGACACTTGTGTGCGGGTCACATGTCTAATGGTTGATAGCGATGAATCAGGCGCTGTAACAGGTGATCTGACAATCACTCTGTCCTCCTGATCTGTTGTGGCCCTAGGTTGAGCACTACGAACATGACACTGAAATCTGCCATTGTCCACACATTCTTGCAGCATCTTCTAATCGCCACATCACTTCGACTCACATAATGCGTGATTTTCCGATTTGCCCAACCTGCCTCTTTCAATTTAATGATACAACCTCTGGATGCTCAGTTCCGATGAACTGGAGATCGCACTATTAATTAACTGGACACCAAATTTTAATCATTTGCATATTTGGTCAAAACATTTATGCATACGAAATTTCAATGTAATCGGATTATTCCTTCTTGGTGCATCGATTACTATTATTATTATTATTTCTTTTTGTTACAGAGTGTATTTTCATGTCAGCTTATTGTTGGGCATCAACAACTTATTTCAGTTACTCAACAATGATGATTTACAATTTTCTTGCTTACTAACAACATTTATGAACAGCATGCTATGACAACATTATTCATAAGCATTTTTAAACTAACAGAACAAATTGCTAGAACATAATAACTTTAATAATCCACATAAACTTTATTTTAATCCAAGCTTGTCATTTAAAAAACTTTCTGAAGAACATAAAGACAAAATCAGTGAATTTCCTATAAATGGTGAAATAAGAAATACCTTCCAAGCAGTATTAAAATTAGGAGTATGACATCAGTCAAATAATTACAAAACATCAGACACAGTTCATAAATAAACTTTTCCATAAAGCTTGCAGACAATTCACTAGTAATAACTTTTTCTTGTACCTAAATTGCTGTGAAAATAAGTGTTTATATGGTCATGAATTTGTATTTTGAACTGTATGCACACTTTCTTCTCTTCAAGTTAAAAGGTAACAAATAGAGAGAGACAACATTGCTTTTCCAATGGATGTTACTAAGAATATATTTTCATTTCAGCCAATTGTTGGGGATTAACAACTTATTTCAGTTACTCAACAACAACAATAGCAATTTCTTTGCTTGGTTAACAACATTTATGAATAACATGTTGTAGTAATTTTTCCAGAAGCATTTTCAAAATAACACAATCAATTGGTAGAACATTAAAACTTCTACAGTCCACATACATAAACTCTATTTTGATATATTTATAATTTTTATTTTTATAATTATTGCAGTTGCCACACTATGCATGCTGAACTCTTGTGTTTTTGAAATAAACCATCGGTAGAAAAAGGATGCTGAACTCTTGTGTTTTTGAAATAAACCATCAGTAGAAAAAGATTGCCAACACCTGGCATAAGTCTTCATTTTGCCTTTATCAAGTTGGCAAGAAGGTAATTTTAATTTTTTAGTGTTTACCATCCAAAAATAACTTAATTTTTTTAATATAAAAATACAGTTTAATAGAGTTCATTTTTTGTATAAAATAAACTTCATTTTTTAATACAAAAAATTAACTTTAATCAGTCAAAAATCTTTCTTTTCAATGATCTTTTGCCATCTTTCTGGTATTTCATAATTCTGTGCTAACTTCTGGTTTTCATCAGAAGAAAACCAAGTGCATTTTCAGGTCATCATTATCACTGAAATTTTCACCATTTAAGAAGTTCTGTAAACTTTGAAATAAATGATAATTTACTGGTGCAGCACCACCAACCAAGCTCCAATAATTCACTATTACACACATATAGATTTCTTCTCACAAAATTTTTTGTTTCTTATAAAATTATTATTATTATTATTTATAACCAGAATAGTACATTAGAGTAACAAGCATAGGTAGCATTTTTTGCCAATTTGCAAAAATTCCAATAACTTGTTTACTTTTCAGGCAGAAGGCAGATAATAAGAAAGTAGCAAAAACTTTCTCTATCACAACATTCTTGGCCATATAGACTAAGAGTGAAACTATTGTATTGCGAAAATGACAAATTTTAAACCAAGACATTAAATAAAAGTTTAATGAATTGAATGTGATTATTCTTATATATGTTAATTTTATGTTACCTTTTCTATTGTGCTTTCTACTATGCCAATGCAGTTCTTTTACAAATGTTCCATACTTTCATTTTTAATCACAAATGACCAAGAATATAATTACAAACATTTTTTTTCAATTTTACTTTTAAATGCATTTAACTAAAATCTATAATTTAAAAGTAACTTTTTCAAATATATTTTATTTCTCGATAAAAAGATGAAAATATCATAGAAAAATCACTGCCTGAAAATGTAGAAAAATAATTTTCTCTAGTCATCATAACAAAGTATATGACATCACCTTTATTTCCAGGTTTACTGAATTTATTCTACAATGTAAGATTGCTTTCAATTTATATGAATTTCTCTTTCACAATTTTGATTTAAAAATCTGTTAGTTACTGCTAATAATCTTCACTGAAAGATTGTTTTTCATTCTGTCTGATGCTCCAGAAGATCAAAATTTTGTGATGATTTGTTTGAGTGTTAGGTGAGAACATATGCCAAAAATGCCTAAAACACTATATTAAATTTTGATAAAAAATCATACTGAAATATTACATTAATATTGCAAATACATATGTGTGCAAAATTTTAAGGAGCTCAGCTCAATAGAAGTAGGTAAAGTAGGTTGTGAAAGATCTGACCCAAAAAAACGAAGACACCAGCCTAAATAAAACTACATAGAAAATTATAATACAAACAAAGAGAAAAAATTTACTTTAAGTATTAACCACAGTTTTTTTTTTAATCAAATCAGATGGTGAAGGCAAACATTTTCTTTACCTCTGTTGTATTTGTCAAAGTACTGAACTTGCAAAGGGATATTATCAAGTTGTCAAATACATCACTCATTCCATAATGAGCTGCAATCATAGCACACTTTCTAAAGCCATTGATAGTCTTTTCAATTATTGCAGGTTCAGAGCTCTTGTCAAATATAAAAGACAATGCTGCAACTGTAGGGCCCCATACTAAAGAAAAGAGATCATGGTCAAATAATCCATTTGGTGTATGAATAAATTTTCCCTCTTTGCTGCTGCCACGACGCAATAAAACCTACAAACATAAATATACTTTAGAACCTAATACAAAAGCAGAAAGAATGAGAAAATAAATTTACTAATTAACAATGATTTTGTTAAATGTCCACTTTATGCTGATTTTTATATATATATTTTACACTGATTACAAACTTGAAGTCAGACATTTTTTACCATATCATCCACAGTTTTTTTAAAGCATGAAATTATTTTTCCTCATATTATTATTGGGCAATAATTCAGGATGGTGTAAAAAAATTAAATACAGATTTAAAATTATGAAGAAAAGGTTGAAAAAGAATCATCGTTTCACTTCCATTAAACAAGAAAGAACTGGCAATGAATTATAGCATTAATATAAAAATCTGAATATTTCACATCATAATCACCTTCCATAAATAATTTTCTCTGACAATACCAGTTTGCTCAGCAGGCATAACAATTTCTTCATTTCTGAAAAGATAAAATATGAATCCATCCAGAATAAAAAATGCAATATAAATAATATCATTTACAGCATATATAGAAATGAAAATAACAAAAGTATACCTAACCAAGTTGTTATTCATTGAAACATAATTTAAATACAAATAATAATAATATAAAGGTATGTGAATGTATTCTTTTTTTTACAATTATTAAATAAAACATATAATTTTTCAAACATTTTTCATTGTGTATCACATTTTTTCATCGGAACTTGGCTTTTCAAGCATCAGTCTCTGTTGGGCAGCTCAATAAAAGTCTCAACGTGAGCAAAAAATTAACATCTTCTGCAGAATTACAGTCTGCAACATCACTGAGGTCAGGGCAAATGTACAGGTAGTCACCAGGTATGTCAGTTAGGCCATATAATGGGCACACTGGTGAGTTTATCAAATTCATATACTAGCAATGTTTTTGTGAATAGTTATGGCCAATTCTGATGTGAAAAATTCTCAGGAAGTCATAAAGCTACTTTTTACCATAAAAGACACAGATGAAAGTGGTTTAATGGTATCCTGAGAGTCGATAATGATAACGTCTGACTCCAATCTCTTGCCGATTTCCTCAAAAACTAGAGAAAAAGTAACCACTTCAACATCAAAGTTATAGCAAAATTTACAAACAACTTAGCAAAGATTAGAATGTTTTTATTCGCCTCTTCTCCAGTATTTTTAATAGCATCCACAGTTTAACCATTCATGTAAACATGCAGCTATTTTGCAGAAATTTATCTTTCATCAATTCTAGCAAGAATAAAGTTCTATATCTGTGGAAAATTTCTTGCTTATAGGAAGAATCAGCTCCACATTGTAGTTGACTGTACTGATATGGCTATGACAGATGGTTAGTTTACATACAGGACTTTTATTACAGACCTGATATTTTTCAAACTAGGGATAGGATACTTAAAAATTCAAATCATGCCTTTTACAGCTTTTGAATTCTAACCTAAAAAAGTATCAAGTATTTTAATCCAAAACTATGGAAAGATTAATTTAATTTAAAAGTATTAATTTCTTTCAAAAGTAGCATATGTGGAAATTTTTTATGAAACACTTAAGTACATTACCATCAGTAATAAACTCAGATTATCAGCACATCAGGTATCATAGTGAAATTAAAGAGTGGGGAGGGAGAAGAAAGAAAGAAAAAAGTAGGCTGTATCTAAAAAAAAAGTTTGAATGCTTTTTTTCTTTAAGTAAAAATAACCATTTAAGGTTTTGCTTTTTTAGACTGTCCCTAAAATTGTTTAGTACATAGTGCTTTTAAGAATTCTTATGAGAAAAAGATTTTGAGATACTTATTTGTTATCCAGATCACACACTCTTAATAACTTTTTGGCAACAAAAATCTCTCTAGTTAGTTACATTTTGGCAATTCTTTTCCTTTAGTACTTTTATCCATACAAGAGGCATCCCTGGCTTTCCAATGTTCTGAGTATATCTATGCTTAAGTCTGGCAACAAAATTATATTTATAACTTATAGTTTGATGAGTGTACAAGATTCTTCTAACTGTTGCATTGAATATCTTATTTAACAACCTGTAAATATTATACAGCACTAAGCCACATTATCTGCTATTAATGTTTTTTGACCATTCGAAAAAAAAATTGTTGTTTCATAATAAATGCTGCAGAAAATTCATTCCTCTATTCTACTGTTTATTTTTCTTTTGAAGGCTAACTTCTGATTTTTTGGGGGGAGGTGAGGGTTATTTATTGTAAAAATGTACTTATTTGCACTCATTAATTTTAAGAATTCTTAAAACAGGAAAACAATTTCTTGGAGAGAGTTTAGAATTCTGTATTTAGTATTTATCTGTGGTAATTCTTAAAATAATTTCCTCTCTAGATTCGCTTTAATTTAAAAAAAGATACTGACACAAATGTTTAAACAAAAATTGAGTTGTTGCTCAAAGAATTTTTGCTGAGCTATTATGAGAAAAAAAAATCCTCAAGGTTTAATTATTTTAATTATGTATTTCATTATCTATAACAATTAGGTATGTTTTAGAAACTGTACCCTTAAATTTATTTTTTATTAAATGCAGATTTTAAATTGTGCCTTAATTAAAAACTTTTTTCCCTTTTACTTCCCGTATGAAAGATTCAGGAATATTTAGAGCTTATCCCTCTTCTGTTGAAAGCTTATTTAACAATGCAAATATGAAAATACGTTTATCTACATATGTAAGACATAAAGTAGCAATTACTCACTTGATAGATGCATAAATTTCTTCTAACAAATTTTCAAAATCAT
>KK112616.1:313827-381175 GCA_000611955.2 Stegodyphus mimosarum | reverse complement strand
GAAAGAAAAAAGGAAAATAAAAAACGATATATGTACGTATTTACTTATTTATATGTTGTACATACCTACATACACAGATGATGCATAATATACTCCTTCAGTTCTTGACTTAAATAAAATACTTTGTTCTCACGTTAATAGAACAACTTAAGTACACAATAACTGTAATTCAGATGGCTTAGTCTTTCTGTCACTATAGCATGTTCTGAAATTTCTAGAATGAGCTATACACTTTTAATAAATTTCAGGATATATATTTTCCCTTTCAAAGTCCCCCCTCCCCCCAAAAAAGGTGTGATCCACTAGCAATTTTAAGGCATTTTTACAGTGGTACTGCTTCTGAAAATTATTTCTCAACAAAATATCAAAAACATCACATTTTAGTTTTGCATAAATTCTTGAATCTCTTAAAAAAATTTAAATACCAATCAAAGGTAAAATGAGCAAGAGATAATATGATTTAATTACAGCAGACTGCTCACATTTGTTTTTGATTGCCATTATGTAAAGTTTTACAGTTATGATGGCTTTATGCACATTTAACACTGTCACAGAAATATTTTGATTTTTTCCCCTTTTCTTTTTCTGTTTACTAAACTCCTTACAATATCACAACTATTAGCAAGATAAGGATTGCTTTGTGTGCGTATTTACTTACATTATATTTTCATTTTATATCTTAATTATATGCAATATACACAGAAGAGCCATTACATTATGATACCTTCCATCTATAACAATGGACTCTCTCAGGAACAAAACCAGTGCACATACACGGCTGATGTTGGATTATATAAAGCGGCTATGCATCGTCTTTCCAAGCATAGCACAATTAGCGACATAATAGGAAAAGCAGCTGATTTATCAGACTTTGATAAAGGGCAAATTGTTATGGCTCAGTGATTGGTAACATTAATATTAGAAACGGAACATTTAGTGGGCTGTTTTCATGCAGTTGTTGTGAGCACATATCAAAAGTGGTGTATGGATGGTGAAACGGCAAGTCACTGACCAGCAGTGTGTCGTTGATTGTGCAATGATTCCAGAGGAGAGTAGAGATTACTATGCATTATTAACTGTGACTGAAGAGCTTACAACATGGGCCTATGCAGCCGGAGGCCAAAGCATGCCCATGCACTGAATGACATGTCATCACCAGCTGCACTTGCAATGGGCCAAAAAACATCGGATTTCTACGTTAGGAGAATGGAAGAAAGTTGCATGGTCCGACGAATCACTTTTCTGTTCATCACATGGTTGGGCATATGCCAATATGCAGATTTCCAAAGGAAATCCTGGAACTCGGATTTATAGTTGGACGGAGATAAACCAGTGGGCAGTGTGGGCAATGTTTTCATGGAGCACATTAGGACCCATAACCCCCATAGAATATTCCCTGACATTTGTACACTATGCAAACATCGCTGCAGACCAGTTTCACCAACTCATGACAACAGTACTTCCGGCAGGGGATGGCGTTTACCAACAGGATAATGCACCATGTCATAAGGGCCAAATTGTCAGGAAGCGGTTCGAGAAACATTCCAGTGGCTTTCAAGTCATGTCTTGGCCTCCAAACTCACCTGGCATTAATCCAATAGAGCATTTCTAGTCTCACCTGGAAAACCAAATTCATGTTGCCACACTACTCCCTCACAATGTGTGGGAATTGCAGAACCAGTTGGTGAGTGCTTGGTACCAAATTACCTCAGACTACATATCAGCACCTTGTGGAGTTAATGCCATGCCGGGAGCTGGCAGTTTTGAGGGTTAAAGGTAGCCCTATATGCTATTAACAGGGTGGTCATAACGTAATGGCTCTTCGGTGTATACAGTGAACCCTCTCTGTAAGGATTACCCATTATTATACATGATTTTTATCTTCTCTGGAAGTCATTACCTTAGAGATACTGTTTAATATTGATGTTTGTTTATATTTTTGGAAATGCTAGTCAATTTCAGAATAGATTACCATAAGAAGGTTATCAACATGAAATGTTTCATACATACAGATACATATGATATATATGAATAAAGTGCAAAACATAATAATTAATTATGTTTTGCACTTTGGTGGTTGGTTTCTTCAGCTAGTTACACAAAATTGGCTTAAAAAGAGAAAACATCTTTCTGAAACTGAACAAAATTTTACCTAGAATTACTACTATAACAAGCAATCTAGCCAATGTTTTAAATGTTTGCTCTAAATAAGTTTCAGATTAAGATTTTACTTACATCAATTGTCATAGGAATATTTTGCTTCTTTACATTATGATTATGCTGATCAACATTCAGCATGATGATGGCATATGCAAGAGTGAAAGCTGCATCATTATTGGCAAAAGGCTGATTGTTACTGTTCTATAAAAAGGTTAAAAAAATTAATAAAGCATGACAATATTGACTGTTGATAAAAGAATGAATGACACAGAAGTAACTTATATATTTAAAACTAGCACACACTTTTGTTTTTAAATAGTCCAATTTTCTTTAATCCTTTAATAAATGCAGCAGGAAATTAAATACAGAAAACTAATAATTTATAATAAACTAAAATTATTTAACATATACCATATTTTCAAAACTAAAAATTCTCTAGTAAAACTATTCTTAACTCCCTTTCAACACCTAATTCACATATAAAATGTGTGTCAGGGCTATTTGCCACTTTGTATTTATGATTCCATATTTCAAATTAAAGCAATGCAAATGTTAAATAATTTTACAATAACATACATGCCAGTGTTCAGCAAAATGTTCCATTATTAAAGATATCAAGGGAGCTTCGCCTGGCAGACGAAAAGTTTCCAAATACTGTCTTAAAGCTTCATCAATCCTTGTACCTTCAAATGCAAAAGACCTGGTAAGAAAAAAAAAAAAAAAAAGCATATTAAATACTAAAAGTACAATTTAGTTTTTCTTAAATGGCACATTTTTAAAAGCATCAAAACCTTTAAATGGCATTGGTGTATATATTTACAAAATTATACAGGCAACTCATACTGCAACAACTTCCCTGGAACTGAAGAAGAAAGATGCAGTATCAAATGGTCATTGCATGGAATGTTACTTGAAAGTAATCAAATTATTTATGACTATTTTGTTTTATTTAAAACTTTTCTTCTTTCCCTCTCTTTTATTTACTTTTTTATTTGGCATTAATATTCTATTTTCCAACATAGAATGTTGGAAATTGGTTATGTATTATCATAATAAGTTACTAGTGACCTAAAGGAAAACTGGTATGCTTACTGCCTCCATGAAAAAAGAAAGAAAAATACATTTTAATTTATTAAAGTACTTAAGAAGATTATTATAATACAATGTTGGGTAAATATAAATACTAACATCAAGTGACATACAATTGCAAGCTGACAGCATGTAAAAACTAAGTCTAATATATTCAAAATTTTTATTATGTAAACATTATTCACATAATGTGCTAGCATTTATTAATATATATTAATATATAATAAGAGCTATAAAATGAACTGATTATAAGATGATGAAAATGAATTTTCAATTAAAGGACACAAACCTTACAAAAGCTTCTAATACTTTCAGATTTTTTCTATTGCTGATATATTCACCAATCATTTTCTTATCTAACTGAGGATTGTCACGGAGAAATATTGCAACTTCTTGAGGATCTAAAGTATCTTTTAAGAGACCATGTTCTTGCAGAAAAGATATGCCTTTGCTAGGTTGGGAATTAAACTGTTCTGTACCAGTAATGAGTATCTAAAAAGAATCAAGTATTTTAAATTATAGCAAAGTTTACAAGACAGCAAATGCAGTTAAACGAATAAGTAAATAAATTAAAAAAAAAAAGAAAAGAAAACTACTGATTGATATAAATTAATTGAAGATTATATATCTACAATTATACATGAAGATTATATATCTACAATTATACATGAAGATTATACATGATGTTTCTGCCTACTAACCACCATTGCTTACTTTGTTCTTCATATCAGTAATACATATACACAGCAAAAAAGATTTAAGAAGTCTTCCTCCTTAAAAGGTACTTTTTTTCCAGTCCCAAATTCAAAATTCCATCAAAATATTTTCAGATTTTGATAATGTTAAATCTGCTTGCATATACTGCTTTATTTGGTAAGATTTCAGATCTTCAGAAATTTGTTTTAATCTTTTGCAAAATTTTTTCTTTTTTTCTTAAAAAAGAATCTTCCTTTACTTTTTTAAAGAAATTTTTTATTGAACATACTTTTTCCTTAGTTTCAACTAGCAACAAAAGTCATCAATTTTGTTTCTAGAGCACTGAGAGCTTTTATTTTAAAAGCTAAAGTTATTCGAATGACCACATACTTCTTACTGTTATAATGATTAATAATATGCCTACAAAACCAGATATTTAAAGTGGCAAGAAAGGCTACTAAGTATAAGTCCATTTTCTTTTAATATGCTTTTACAATTTAGAATCTGAAAAACAGGATCTCTTAGAATAGGAAAAAGACGACTACTGAAGCACATTTCCTATTTATTTTAGTCAACTTCTGAGAAATTCGACACTGCATCTCTGAGGTAGGAGAAGATGTTTCTTTACTAAGCATTTCCTTCCATTTGCGAAATGTCAGAAAAAATGCCACCAGAGAAACATTAAAAAAAAGTTTTGACTATTCAGCAAAAATACACAATTTAAAAAGAGGTGGATGAAAATTCCCATTCACCTGGAATTAAAACTACAAATGAATTTAGCAGTTATTACTCTAAACGAGCTTACAGCTAAGCAAGACTGGTTCCAGTGCAATATCATTAATATCAAACAAATTGAAAAAAAAAAATGTGAAAAGATCAAATAAAAACTGCTCATGACTTTTGAGCATAATCTTAGCAATTTATCTGAAATTAAAGCCATTAATTTTATTTTTTAAATTGAAAATACATAATTCATATTGTTTTATTTTCATTTAACTTAGTGATTTGAAACTTAATTCTTTAAAATTCATTCAAAGATACTACTATATAACAAATCTTCCTGTATTTTTTGCAGGAATGTTGATGGTTCTTTTTAACTGTCATTAGTTAAAACCTTTATTTACTTTTGTAATACATATATATGTACAATACAATAAAATATGATAGCTGCTTTAAAAACTAATTAGAAATCTCCAAATTAACATTCTAAATCTGGTGATCTCTCCCTAAATTCATCTGTTCTCCCGAATTCGACATTTTTCGATGTTACATAATGCTGCTTGAAAAGTGCAAACCAAAACTAATACTAACCAATCACAGCCTGCTTCTAGAATTGCACCTACTCTAGTATAAATACTCTGGCAAACTAATTACGTTACTTTTCTTCTGCTAGCTTTGCTAATAACTCCTTGTTTTGCTTTCCAACCTAAAGTGTCTGCGTCTTAATTTTAAAAATCAATGTAAATAGCAATTTATCATCTTTCATTATTCATAAAAATGTATTTTATTTCATTATGATTGGCTAAACATCTATGAAGATGATTTTATACGTGTGAAAATAAAGACTGGAAATCTTCAAGTTCATGTTTTGTTAGCTCCTTCTGTAAACCTTCACGCTCAGCTGCGACAACTGCAAACTAATTCCTCCTTCTACGCTCATAAAAATCCTCATCATCGTGCATATATATATATATGATGTAAGCCTTCACGCTTAGCTACGACGAGTGCAAGCTCATTCCTCCTTCTATGCTCATTCAAATAATCATCATACACACACATATATATATATAAACTCTGTAAATATCTTGATGATTGTGTGATAGTTGTAATGACAACTGCATAGTTCAACCAATGCATAACAAAGAACAGACTAGCAGATAGATGTAGCTGTACATACAACAATGACATTTATAGACAGATGTAGCCAAAGACAGCAAAGAAAAGACATAATTTACTGTTGGACATTTTTGAGATAAATATTCTCAGCATTATGAAGGCAATATGCATCTGAAATTCTTTGGAATTTACATCTTTAGATAATAGAGTGATGCAAGCAACACAACAGCAGAGGAAAAGGGACAAAGTAAGTATGCACCCAGCAAAGCATTCAGATACATAGTCAAACTTTCTTTAAGCTGATTAGGTGAAAAAATATTCACAATGCCTAACATAAGATGTCATGATAAGGATTAACATTGAAAAGATGCAGTCCTGAAAGTTATTATAAACAATTGCTACTTTTAGGTTTGAGGTTTATGAAACACACAAGGGCTATCTGCCTAAGTGGAGAGATGCCTTCGTGGAGGACCTTCTAAGGAAAACTGATTCATACACATGCTACACATGTGGAAAACCGAATCAAACCCAGGTCGGAATCATCAATGTTCAATGATTTTAATGCTTGGCTGCTGGTCGGCTGTTTTAGCAGAGAAAGGGGAGATACAAAAGTTAAAATAAAGAATTACAGGATTATTGCTAAATTCTGATTTACATATATTTTATTTTACATATGTCTTCGAAAAGAAGGTTGAGCAACAGAGAAAAATTTTAGGAAAAAGCATTACAGCATTAGCAAAACAAAAGAAATATAATTTTCGGAAAATTTTTATCTAAATTTTGAATATGACATTTCTGACAATAAATATAAGCTTGAGAGTCTTATTTAAATTTTCAGTCCAATTTTAAAAATTTGTTTTCACTCAAAATATAATAAAAATTGTCCTAAATTTTTCAAAAAATAATATTCTTCTCTTGAAATACTTTCGTAAAACTACGATATTTAATTTAAAACCAAAAATTTTTTTTTCCATATTCATGAAATTCTATTAAAAATGGTTATTTACGCATTATAAAACATAACACATTTCCTTATCATAGAGCAATGTAAAATGGACTTTAGGAATTATTAAACAGAAAAGTAACAAAACAAACATTGATAAAAATGGGCAGGTCCTCACAAGCAAATCACCACTACCTGCTGATGGCTGTAAGATGCTTAAATACGATATCAAATAAAAATCTTCATTCCTTGCACAAGGTAACTACACTTTTAGCATTGCATAAAAATATCAAAGTTCTTAATTATGAATTATGGCCATAAATATTCTTTAAAGTTACAAAATTGAAATATAAACATAAATACAAAAAAGTTCAAATTTAAATTATGATTCATAACTTCTATATTTAAGTTAGGTCTCACTAATTCAGCAAATAAAAATTTTGCAATATCTCACACAATAATGCAAACCTTGAAAGCATTTATAATTTTGTTAAAGAATCAATAATAAATTTCTTAATTGAAAAAGTGTATAAAAACAACATTAAAAATAGATTATGAAATAACATTAAAGTTACAAAACTTAAAAATTCAAAATTGTTAAAAAATATTGAATTATTACATTTTCAAGCTGTGACAATAATGCTTTTCCCTCACTCTTTTTTTTCTTTGAATAACACACCTTTACTTTCAGAACTAAGTTTAGAGGCTAAATGTAATGAGTTCACACCTTAATTTTCAATCTTGATGCCAAAAAACAATTTGATTTATTTCATTTCATGATATTTAAACTTTCAGAATGAAAAACGTACTGCTTTCAGCATAATGGCGATGTTGAAAAGTTGAAGCAAAAAATTTATCATGTAACACTTTAGACAAACACAGATTGGTGACAATAATGCTGAATCACTCATTATTATATGAACACTTTTTCATCTCTAAAATGAGTTTTGTAATGTCTTGATTCATTTGATGTTAGAAATTTTGACCTCACCTTTCCACAGGAGTTTAACAAGACCTATAAATATCTTGATGACCAAGTGATAGCTGTAATGAACTACTGCATCATTTGATTTATGCATAATGAAAGAGACTAGCAGACAGATGTGGCCATAGACACAAAAATGACATTTATAGACAGATTTGACCAAACAAAAGATATAACTTACTTCTTAACATTTTTAAGATATATCTCAGTTTAAAAAAGAAAAAAAAAAAAAAAAAAAAAAAACCTGGTACTTAACAACTGTAGTAATAAACACTAATAACTTCTGTAAATATCCTAATGATTGAGTAATAGCTGTAATGAACTACTGCAAGCTTTGATTGATGCAAAATGAATAAGACTAGTAGACAAATGTGGCCATAGACATAAAGATGACATTTATCGACACATGTGGTCAAACAAAAGACATAATTTATTTCTTAACATTCTTGAGATACATATTACAGTGATAAACAAAAGACATAATTTACTTCTTAACATTCTTGAGATACATATTACATTATGAGTTACACATCATTGTAAAACTGATATTCATCCCATATTCATAACATTCTTTGCAATTTACATCTTTAGACAATAGGCGAAACATTGAGGTGTTTTAGCAAGAGCAGATGCAAAATGAAAAAAGGGGGGGGGGAATACACACTCAAGGAAGTGTTGAGATACATAGTCAAAAGTTTTCTAAAATCGGATTGATGAATAAATATCTGCAATGCTTTATGTTATAGAAGATTGCTTGAAACAGATTGCTACTTTTAGAACAGAAAGGGAGATACACAAGTTAAAAGGAAGACTTATGGGTTATTGCTGAATTGCTGATTTAAGTTATAATTTTGATTTATACATATTTTTTTACCTAACACACACACACATATATATATATAATGTTGATCAATAATATTTAAGTTTTAAGTTGTCATAAAAATTTTTGTGATATTTCTTGACCTTTTGGGCCCTGACAAAATGTTTCCCAACTACTTACGACTTTTTCATACATGGCAACTTAAGAATTTCTTTGTTCTACTTCATCTTAGCTTTTAATTATAACCAAATTTTCATTACTTTGTTGATGAGTGTCTTTCCACAGACATAATTTCTCATACACAAAAGAAACTCTATTTTAACTACTTTGCATTTTTTCATTTTATATTTTGTAATGTTTTCCATTTGTTTTCTTCAATATCAAGGTTCATTCCTTGATTACGTCACTGCTGGAAATATCTTAACTTTTTTAAAACAATTTGTAGTGGCATAATTTATTCCCAAACTGTCATTATAAAATGCATAGATTCTAATACATTAAGTTTGAGTATATTTTCATAGATTTCTCTTTTTTTGCAAAAGCTATTATACCATTTGCAAAAATACTGTTTAAACACACTGATAATTTCTTGGTCCATAGGGTGTAAAGTGGAAATAAGCACAATTACTTTTTACATTACTCCATGTACTGAATAGTAATCCAATAAGGAAAAAATTCTGTTGTGTTCTTTTTTATTTATTTACTTATTTATTTTTATTTAATTCAGTTAAATATTCTTCATGAATTTCTACTGTCATCTACACATTCTTTTTGCTTTGTAATTGTACAGCACTGTTTAAAGATTTTTAAAATATCAAATCAATATGCCATTTTTTCTGCCATTCATATTTCTACCTAAGAAAATTAGTACCTAAACAAAATACGTAAGCATTCATTACTAGACTTTTCACTACAGGATATTTCGCCTTTACAGATGCAAGTCATATCAAGGAGCATCCTAAAAAACAGTTCACATTCATCCATATTAAAATTGTCCTTTACGTGATAACCAGACAGCAATTATAATAAAACTCAAGTTTTCCATTCATTTACTTTATTAGTATCTACACTTTTACATTCACTATTTATGGATAGATAAACTAAGCCCGAAATATTTTCAGCCTATTTTTCAGTGTAGTAACTATGTCTTAATTTCTTTCTTATTTCATCACCATTTTTTTCACACAAACTACTTACATTAATCAAGATATACCTTTGTAAAACTTCTTAAGCAGCTTTTGCTCCATATAACAAAGAAATACATTCACAGCAGCACAGTACTTGGACTGTACTGGGAAAGAAATATAAATCCAAAAAAACTCCTCACATTTTAGAGTAAACACGGCAGTCTGAAAATTATTTTATTTAAATTTTAAACCTCAAAACCACATAGTAATGATCACTTAGATCAGTTATACTAATAATCAGTTTACACATAAAAAGAATAATTAATTAACATATTAAAAACACACAATTTTAGAGTTTTGAATCAATATTAAATTTATATGAACACCAAGTTAATATGAAGGTACATTATCAATAAAATTTGCCATTGAACTAATAACGATATTATCATAAAATACGAATTACCTTATTATTTAAATAATATTACATCTGAATATAAAGGCAGTTTAAATATCAGTCACAAAAATCTCCTAAATCATTGGTTCTCTACGGAAGTGTACCACCTGACAGGGGACAATGGAAGGATGTTGAGGGGCTGAACTTGTTTTGGGCGGTGAGCAAGTTTTGGGTAGTAGGGGGGGTGAGCAAGTTTTGGCATTCAAAATTAATTTAAAATCTCCCCAAAAAATTTATTAAATCAATTATCTGATTCACACCATTTGTACCAGCAATAAAACGAACTTACACAATGGCTTCCCTCATGCAGTTCTAAGAATGGTAAGACAAATCTTAAAAAAATTAATTCTGACAAAAAAGATTTGTCGTGTTTCCCGAACATCAGATCCAAGTTTCCGAAGGCACTGTCTGTCTCAGCGTTACTAGCAGCATCATAAAAAAAACGGGATGATGGTTTGATAGCCTGTTATAATAAATACACAAACATTAACTGCTAAATTTGGGAAAGCTCATACCCATGAGTAAAGAGTTGATATTGCTGTCTATTAAGGAAGTCTTAGAAATGGTTTTGCACTATGCAGCTGCATCCAATATTATAAAAAGTGTCTTATTAAGCAATGATAGAGTACGATGACAAATTGATGACATAGCAAAAGATGTTGAAGCTTTGTTTTGCAAACTTTTGATACCCACCAAATTTTCTCTTCAGGTTGACGAATCAATCTTGCCAGGTACTAATCAGGCTTTACTGTTAGCATATGTCCAGTTTGTGAAAGAAGGAAAAATTATTCAAGAGATGGTTTTTGCAAAAAATTTTATTGCAGATACTAAAAGTGAATCTATATTTATACTGCTAAAGATTATTTTAATGAAAAAAAATATTCCTCTTGCTAACATGTCTGTTGCAACCGATGGAGATCCTGCAATGGTGGGTCATCATTATAGGTTCATTGCCCTTTTGAAGAAAGAGGTAGCAAGTATTTTAGCTGTTCACTGCACGATTCATAGACAGCAATTAGTTACTACCAAAAAAAAAAAAAAAGCAGCAACTGTCTGCCTCAGTCATTAAAATATGCCACCTCTACTGTAAATGAAATTCACAGTAATTCACTAATTGTGAATCACTAGTGTGAATAAAATTCACAGTAATTCACTACTGTGAATTTGCTCTCAGTGATAGATTATTCGGGCAGCTGTGTAAGGACTACCATGAAGAATTTAACTTGCTTCTACATAGCGAGGTTTTCTGGCTTTCCAAAGACACCTGCCTCAATAGGTTCTGGAATCTTTTTGACTCTATACTTGAGTTCCTTGAAGAGAAAAATGTAGCATTGAAAGAAAATTTGCTAACAATTTAAGACTGATATTGTTTACATGACCGATTTATTCGCAAAATTCACTGGAATTAATTTGCAGTTTCAAGGTGAAGAGCTCAAATTGATCACAACAAAAATTGTTATTTCTGCCTTCATAAAAAAACTCACTTTGTGAAAGCAGAGTTTTGATCACAACAAGTTCAGCCAGTTTCCAATCTTGTCTGATCTGCATAAGAGCAGTGAATCCTGTTCAATGAAACAAATGTTTACTGTCAACACCTTTAGTCTTTGCACAAGGATTTTTCTGAGCGGTTTCAGGATAATTTGTCCTTGAAAGTCCCTTAGTGGGTCATGAACCTTTTTATGAATATTGAGACAGCAGAGGTTCAGGTTCAGAAGGAAATGGTTGAATTTTCAACTAGTGAAACTTTGAAAGCCAGCTTCCAGAATAGTGATTGTCTCGCAGAATTTTGACTTCAAAGAAACATTAGGCGCTTCTACCCAGGACTATAAACTATCGTCAAAAACTATTTAACTGCTTTCCTTTCCTCCTATCTCATCAAGCAAGGAATCAGTGCTGTGACTGATCTAATTATAAAAAGAGAACTTGACACCAAATCGTGAAAGAGGGGACTTGCGCCTTCATCTCTGTAAAAATACAGAACTGAACATTCAGAAACTTCCTCCAAACTATTAAGCACAGACATCCCATATATCATACTTGACTGTTTCATTGATATTACTCTTTTAGTGTATTCTTCTTTTTTAATTATTTAATTAAGAATAAAGAATTTTTAAACATAAAACATCACTTAAGCAATTTTTTCCGGCATTAGTCATTTCAGTTTTAACAAAAGGAATGCAATTTACCTTTCCATGCAAAAGTAGCGAGTTAAATAAAAAAAATTCGTGTGTAAGTCTATTGTGTGTATGTCTACAGAAAAAAATTACTTAGAATTTTTGTCTTTTATAATGCAAGAACCCTTTTCCCATACCTAAATTACAGGATTTTCACAAAGGGAGATGCTGAAAAATTTTTCACTCCTTTAGGGGGTGGCAGCTTCAAATAGGTTGAGAATCACTGTTCTAAATCATACAAAAACAAATTATATGAAAATTTCTGAATATTTAGCTTCAACAATACAAGCTAGTATATCACTCATATTATTAGCATTACATAAACCGAGCATTCTGAGATTTTCAGTAAATTCAATTACATTATATGCTAGAAAGAATTTATAAAACGATCAAAAACATACCTTCTTTTTATGTTTCACTGCCATCAACATTTCATGACTAGGAATTTCTACTGATATTTTCATCCTATTGGGCAGTATAAATGGCTTTTGCTTTTCATAATCATTTACAATTGGATAGGGTTTTTCTTCAGCATGGTTAGATATCAATTCTTGTCCTAATAAATAACCAGAAGCTCCTTGCTGAAGTACACCTCGCTTGGATAAATCCACATTACCATTTTCTATACATAATAGTTAACAATTACCATAAGTTTGATTGAAACAAAAACACTGAAACATTTACCATCAAGATAATTTACTGTCATATCAAAATTAGATCACATTAACTTTTAGATATAGCATACTTGCCAACCTACGACATTCAAAAATCGGAAGATTTATTTTCAAGGACAAAAAGATTTTTAAATGATAAAAATATATGCTCTAGTGTAGAACTGGGTGCCCCTTGAATTGGCAAAAAAATTTGTTCTGTTTTGGCAATGAAACCCCATTTCTGGTTACCATGATAGTTTTAACTTGATTTTAGTTTCTTGATTTTTTTTCAAGTGAAAATAGATCGATGTGTACATGGACAAAGTCAAGGCAATGCACAATGCCAAGTTTGTGCAATTCTGTGATGTTTTCTCAAGTGAAAATAGATCAATATATACATGGAGTTTCCTTGACTTCTATTTTTGTTTTGTGTAGCGGCCATCTTTAAATTGTGCCTTCCTTGTGCCATTCTTGGTGTCAAAGAAGAATAACCATAAAAACAAGGGGCACCCAATTGTAAACTTTTACCAAAATATATTTTTTAATAATGAATCAACTTCAAATCGCTACTAATTAAAATCTGAAAGCTCAGTTACTAATTCTTAAATGCAAACAGTACATTCTGCATTAATAACTTTTTGGTCCTTTGTTTCCACAGAAATTTTTTTTTTACTTCCTTGCACGAAGTAAAAAAAAGTATAGTAATCGCGAAAAAATTCGAGTCTCATATTTCAAGGAAAATATCCATTTTGACTGCTATTGATTGCAATTTTACGATGTTTTTGCATAATATCTAAACGTAAGGACAGAATAAAGGAAAGAATAAAGGAGAAAAAATTATAAAACTGATTTAGAATAGATTCTGAAGAGTTTTTTTTGTGATGTCTGTGCATACGTACGTACAAAAAAATCATGTGTGTATATGTATGTATCTCACATAACTCAAAAACAACCAGCCTCAGAACGCTGAAATTTTGTATACAGGACTGTTATAACATGTAGATGTGCACCTCGCATTTGGGTTGCAATTGGCCTCACTAAAAGTATATAAATATATGTATATATATATCCACTCCGTTGCTCGGCTTAGTGAGCTCAGTTTCTTTATTCTTATATGTTTGTAAATTGTGCATTTTTTGCATTAAAAATGATTGAATTATGCTGTTCTTATCTTTCGGTTAAGATTTTATGCTTTTAGCTAACCTGCATGCAATAATTGTGGAATTATCAACAATTTAAAAGTTTTTTAAGCGCAGCTAAGCCTAATTTTTGGTTATGATAGTGCTCATATTTGTTTACATTTGAAGCTTAGCAGAATAGTGGATTTGTTGCCAATCTAGAGAAAGTAAGCTTCGCAACAACAAAGTAACATCTTCTTTTATTATTGCGAATTAAATTATGCTTGATTCATTCTGGAATTATCATTTAAGTTATTAGCTTGTTTTTGCATACAAATTGTAATTTTAATTGCAAAAATTGCTTTTTTAATTGCTTTAACTGTACTTGGTGTTTTATGTTTTTCTATATCTTTCAATTTTTAATGAAAATATTTTGAATTTTTATGTATTTTTGCCTTATTGCGAAGTGAGAACTGAATTAATTAGTAGCTCATGCACATTACGTAAGCGGTGCTGAATCATCTGTGAAATCGTCTGTGTTTAGCGCTGAAGTGTGGCTATGGTAAAGAAATATAGTAAACTTTAAAGGGTGCACTTATTCTGTTGTGGTTTATGTGCCATCGACGAAGTAGATTTAATTCAAAATTCGTTAACTGTTAATTCAATATGTTTAAATGAAATGCAGGAAAATTGCATATAATTTAATATTCCATACAAAGAAGTCATGTGGTGTACACATCAGGTTTTTTTCAATAGAACTCACGTTGTTCTTGTGTTTTTGTGTACGGACATGTTTGAGAACATCGGCCCTTCCATCGTGCAAAATTGAAAAATCGCAATGCCAAACGGTACACATTGCAAATGCATCATATTTCCTTGAGGAAATATCAGAAGGAAAGTCATCTGTGTATGATTTTTCAAAAGTACATGAGTATTTTAACTTTTTTGCACACATAACTAATACAAAATATTGTAATTTCTTAAACTATTTCTCAAAAGCATATATGTTCACACAGGTTAGCAACAAGATGAACGAAATAGCAACCTCAATCTTTCTTTGTGCTCACTGGCTAATATGTGCCAGATGACATGCAGTGACACTCGATGCTGTTTGGAGAAATGGAACCTGATGGTATCGGACATGTGTTCTCACTCACAAAGCAGAAGTGTGCCATAATTTCTCACTGATAAAACTACTTGTGTTTTCTATGCAGCCTAGAGAAAAACAAGGTGTTTCAGACACCACAAATAACTTTTTGGGGGATGCAAATAATGAAGTATTAAGCCAAGCTACAAATCATGAGAAATTTTAAGAATAACAGAAAGTCAGGACAAATATATTGTAAATCAGGTTGGTGGCAGAAAGGTTGGAAATCGGGAGAGTTGACAACTCTGACACAGGTTTACCTTTTGAATAGAACAAGTTACGCTTTGTTTGATTTTAAAATACAATTATTTTAATTTAAAAATAAGCTTCAGAAATATTTTTTACCTCTCTGCATATAAACAAACATGGCATTTTCTGAGATAATTCAAAATAAATAAAATAAATCCAATTTGGACGGAATTTCAAACAACATGCCTGAAACATCTGCAGTAAAATCAAAAATATGTGGGTAAATAAGTAATCACTCAATAATATTTTCAATTGTAAACCTCGGATTATTTTCCACTAAAGTATGCATGTGGTTACCATTTTTACCAGAACCCTGCTCAAAGTGGAGTTTATCATTTAAGTTAAAATATCCATTTCAAAATCTGACAAACTAATTTTTTAAAACTAATAGCAGAAGCATATTTCAAATATGTGTCTTGTATGCTTTTCAATTTCACTCCAGCACTCATTCTCTTCCAAAACTTGTATATCACAACATAGCACAAATGTAACTTTAAATTTCCATTTTGACAATATCCTTTCATTCACAAAGTGACGTTTCTCAATTATGTTTGCCTCTGAAATGACTCATCATATTCCTGTTTATCCACTTGTCGATAAATTGTAGCCATAAAAGAAGCTCTAATGTTGCCTTATTATGTTATAATTCTGTAATTGCAAATCAAACATGAAACTTTACAATCATCCAATACAAAGAAACACCATATATATCTTACACTAGATTTTCACATTGTATTCTTTTCTTTACTTCCAGCAAACTTATTATACAAATAGTAACTTTTTGCATCTGAAAAAATTTCACTAAACCATCACAAATATATCTGTTAATCATGACGAAAAATATCTTGGATTAGTAGCAAATAAATCAGCATATAAATATATTAGATTAGAATTATACACTGCTTAACAACTGCCAAGGAACAGCCATTTTACATCATAATTAATGACAGCCTTCATTTAAAAAAAAAAAAAAAACAAGCCATAACGCATAATATTACAAAATGCCCAGCTGTGCTAAGATAGCTTCCGTGCAAAGCAGGTTTAGGGTTGCCAGATTTGGCTCAAAATCCCTCATTTGGTGACAAAATTGGGGACACGTCGTAGACAAAGTAAGAACATTCTAGAATGATTTCTTAGCAGTTCACTCCAGAATGTTTTCAAAGGCAGGTCAAAAAGCTACATAAACCCTGCCTGTATGCGGAGTAGCAATGTAACTTGAGTTTATCATGAATTTTGAGCGTTTTGAGCTCAGAGATTAGCTTGAGAGTGATCGACTGAGTTGGGAGCTGTACTTTAGTGCTTTGCCATGAAGCTGGCTTCACTGTTATAGCCTGATAACCTGAAGGTTGTGTTGCTGATTGTTTCAGAGTTTGCTGTAGTTTTTTTATGACTGTAATATGTTTTGAACTGTCCTGTGAAATACTGATGAATAAATTGTGTTTTCTTTCTTCATGAAGTGTTGTCATCAATAACACCAAACCTACGAACTCGTAGAACACAACAAATGGTGTCAGAAGTGGGATTTACAAGTGAATGCCAGTGACCTGCCTACAAGAAAAAGCCATGACAGAGGAAATGACATTGACTGACTTCTTAGCAGCTGTAAAAGCTGAATTAGAAGAGTTGAAAGCCGGACAGGATGAGATGACGGCTGTGATGAAAGCTGCATATGAAGAAATGAAGGTTTAGATGAAAGGCAGATATGAAAAGATGACAGCTGAGATGAAAGTCGAAAAATAAGAGTTAGTGAGTGAAATAAAATTGTGTCGAATGGAAATAAAAGCCACACAAAAAAAGCTGCAAGATCAATTCCAAAAAATGGTAGTCGACCTAAAGAAGATTAGAAGCAACATAGTGGTGTTTAGAGAGAAAACTGAAGCTAAAATAAAAGATGTGGAAATAACAGTACTGCAATCTGAAGAAATGAGGAAAGCAGTATGTGAAATGTCTGAGAAAGATCAATAAATGAAGGAGGAAACATCTACCATGATTAAAGAAAAAGAATGATAAGATGAAGAAAAGAAAGATGGGAGAGAATCTTTTGATTCTCAAATGCGAAATAGAAATGGAAGAAAGTAATAATCCGTTCTGTAAAGATGAAATAAAAATGACTAGTAAAGCATCTGAAAAAGGTGAAGATATAATTCTTGGAAATAAAGTTCTTGATTTTCAAGTGCCTGAAGTGGAGATGGAGGAAAGTGAAAATGCGACCGAGTAACTGATAGTAAAGTTATGAAGTTGCAGATAGCAAGTATTGAACCATTTGGAAATTTATGTGATGCAGAGACGGGCGAAGCTGAGATACAGCTTAAGTAGAGTGTCCCAGTATTGCAAGAAAATACACCCACTTCACAAACTATGTACCTCAAAATACAAGTTGTACAGATACAAACTTGATTATAGACCAGGATACTTCTGCTTGTAAGGAATTGGCCTCTATTCATAACTTTAATGCAAACATCAGAACTGGTTTTCAGGGAATAAAAGGAAATACAAATATACCAACAGCTAAAATTACTGAGGTGAGCTGTACACATTACGCAAATAAACTACAGAGAGGTGAGCAAACTGTTTTAGATCTTCCTGTGGATGAAAATTCTGAAAGGAGTGAATCTTCAGACTATCCTATGCAAAACAAAAATACATCTGAGAACTGCAGTGAAAAAGTAATTAACCTGGGTATAACTTAATGAAAAGCTGAATTTAAGGTTGCTTTAGGAATTTAAGGAAATGCTTTAGGTTGTACAGCTAGTTCAGCTACTCTACTGCTACCTGCTGCAGAAACATAACTTTTTCTTTAAAATTTAATCCTGTGGAAAATAATTTTTCTACAGCAGTCTGAAGTGTATATGCATTCTTTTGATGCATCCCGTATTAGCTAAACATAATGTATTATGCAGTTTATGGCTCCAAAACACAGCACATAAGGGCTCAAAAGTTGATCCACTGATTCAGAGCAACAAATCACTTCTGCCAAAATTAACTGAGTATAAGAGGGGAACAAGTCTGCTCTGTTTATGCAAATTAACCACATAATTTAAATATGCCTTAATTTGAATGACAGTTTTAACTATATTTATAATCAACTGCATATTTAAAATTTTAAAAAATGCATATGCAATTAGATAACTTTTAAATTTAAAAAAAAATGTTGTTAAAACACTTAAATAACTTTTTAATAATTTATAAATCAATTTAGTAATATGGATTAGTTTAAAACTGTATTAATTCAGAATAAATTATATCAAATAAAGTTGGTATGCATCATATCAACCATAATTCCTGCATGCAATTAATTTTCGCTTTGTTTATATTTGCATATATAGCAAAGAAAAAAAACCTACCAGTTAGTTAAAATAAAAATAGATACTACCTGAAATTGCTGATGACACTATACTGTCTTGAAGAAACTGACTTTGATTTAACATTCGACACTGACAATGGTTTTCTATGTTCTCAATGACAGCTAAAAGTGCTTCCAACGATAAAAGATGAACAGAATACAATCCAGAAAGTGGGTACGCATTCTAAAAAAATAACATCTGTTTAACAGATATAAAACAATAATCACATGCTTTTTAACAGATATTAAGTACAAAATATTAAAACTAAAAATGATGTAATTGGTGAAGTTATGTTTTTGACAGTATTATAACCCTTTTAAATGGCTAAACTGTACATACATTCAATTTTTAAGCGCCCAGATGTACATCTTGAAATGTGTCCGACAATTAAGTAGCATATATATATAAGTTAAAGATTCAGGGTACAAATTGGGGGGGGGGGTAATTTGATATTATAAGGAAAAAAATACTGATCACTTATATACTTAAAAGCAAGAAGAAAAAATTAGATGGCCCTTTTGAGAACTTGTTTTGGGACCAAATCCTTGACCACTTGGATGTTAACAGCTCAACAGAATACAGTACAAAGTTTACATCTGGATTCTGAATAACCAGAATTATCCACAATCTGGACCTTCCATAGAAGGAATAGGAACAATGAGTACAAAACGTAATCAAGTGTGTCACAAATTGATTTTTCTGCCACTTAGCTGAAATTTCTTCTGCCAAGAAACATCATCAGAGTATTTTAAAAGTGTACAATTATCCAGCATGATGTTTAACCTTTAATCCTCTAGAGCAGAATGGTTGGCCATGAGATTTTTTGTCACTTGGTATATACTAGTTTATAATTTAAGGTATTTTGCTTTTTTACTTCCTTTAATAATGTCATCTTAATGAATGCAAGTTTATGAAAATGGAGACTAAAATAAGTAATTATACAAATTTAGCTAATAAATGCTGTTTAAATACAAGTCTTTTTGACAGATCCAAAAATCGGCACTGCTCAGAGGGTTAAACACCTGTCAATTGGCAAACCTATGGAGGAAGGAAAAATCTATTCCTATCTCCATCAGCGAAACATACTTTCATTTTTGACTCTTGAGGAACTGTGAAGCAAGAAGCATTTTTCTATCCTATCTACCCTCCACACAATACCTGAAGCCCAATGAGTCATGTTTGCCTGATGCAGTAAGTTACACACACTCGGTTTCTTCTGTTGGCATAACAGCAAAGAAAGAAGAAAGAATTGCATTGTTATTTTTTTAGTCTATTATTACTATTATCTGATCAAAATAATAGATTAGTAAAAAAATAATGTCTTCAGTTTATTCTCAGTAAAAAACTAATGTCTTTGACTTACTGTCATTTAGAAAAGCCTATCCATTAACAAAAAAAAACTTGAATGCAAGTATACATTTAATAATTTTGGCATCTTCTTGCTTGAATACGGCTGTCACTCTTTTAAAAACAGTTCATATTACTGAAAGAAGTCATCAATCGGGATACCCTGAGTTTTTCCGGGAATATAGCTTACTGTGATGCCACTGTAAAGGCAAATGTTTGGTTACCAAACACATGAACAACCAAAATCTTTGCTCTTCTGTCAGTAACTCATTTAAAAATTATATCATCTAGCTGAAGAAATTTACCAACCCAATCTACACTTATGTTTCTTAGCATTCATTTCGTCCATCAGTTGACTGAGATTATCATAATCTAATTGCCATTTTTGGACCATTTAGATACCTAACTTCTCTTTGCAAAATGTTGGAAGATTCTTGCCTAGGAAGTTTCTCAAAATTTCTTTTTTGCACTCAATGGAATAGCTTCTTTTTTACATTCATTCTATGTAAAGATAAAAAAAAATCCCTTTATTATTAAATGAAGTGTTAGAGTTGGTGACAGAAAAAGTCAGGAAGGATCGAGTACATACAGACAATGAAATTGCAGACACAACATTCAGAAAATGTTTATTCATTTCACACAAGTATATTAAATTCGTCTGTTACAATAATAGCATATTAAATTATGAATATTCTACACAATCACAACTATGTCCGGCCATTACTAAGGGTGCACATGTATTGAATCTGAACTCAGATTGAACATTCAGCAATAAGTTTGGCTGATCACCTTAACTGGGGCTTTTTTTTTACTTCTAATTATGAGGACTTATATTATGAGCATGTTCAAAAATCATACTGGGGTTTATTTTATAATTAGGTTTTATTTATAGGGTCATATGGTCATTAGTGAAAAAAGAATTTCGTAACAATTTTAAATAAACTGGGATAATTAGCCATTCATCTTCCACCATGCAACTAGAGATATTTTCTTTCCACAACTGGCTCAAAAAGGCATATATTTAATGAATAAATCTTGAATAAAAATTAATTAGTCACCTTAGTTGCCTATCATGAGTATTTTAAATACAAGCTATTTTTGCAAAACAATCACAAAAAGATTTATGGATCATAGCTTTAACACAATTAGAATTTTTTTCTTTTATATTTTGAGATTTTAATTCTGTTAATGTGTAAAGTTAAAACTTACTAGCTATCTACTTGCATCAGCTAAAGCATTATTGACAAATGAACGGCAGCTAGAACTTATTAAAACTGCATACAGTATAACTTAAAAGTCCACAATTACTATTTTCTGCTAACTCAAGTATTTAAAGCAGTAAAACATATGAGTTAGCTTCCACTGAACAGCTTGTCTCCACAAATGTATTCTAATTAATCCTTAGCAAGTAAAAAAAATCACTTATCAATCTACCGATTACATGAAGCTGTTCTTTTTAAGCTGAATTACAGGGCAGTTGCCACAGCATGCTCTCTAAATTACACCTAGCATTTTGATGAAGATTAACAGACAAAATAGAAGGGATATATATAATTAACATACAAACAATATGTTAAAACTAAAATAAACCTTACAAATGATTATTTACATTTTCTTTGAAAGAATTTTGACAAAATCCCCCCCCCCCCAATTTATGAGAGTGAAACATTCTTATCAGTTTCAATTAACTTTAAACTTTATGAAATACATATATTGTTGCTATTGAAGTAGTTGCTATTTAGTACTTGCTATTGAAAATATGTTCATTTAATTCCTTAAGAACATCTATGTTTTATTTGAATAAATCTTTCAAGGCTACAATACCAAATAATTCAATGTTACTGCCAAAGCAGTGACAGGTGAAAAATACTGATTTTGATGAAGTTACTCCTTTGCTATTGTATCAAATGTCCCACATAAACATACAAAATTTTCATATCTGAAACCTAGATAGTCAAGGGTCCAGCTTAAAATTAAACAGAATATTTGTGTATAGTATCAGACCAATTTGGCATTGCAATCCTAATTATTACAAAATCCTTAAAGCATAATTTTTGTTAAAAAAAGTGTCAGGTTATAACGGTCTGAGGAAGTTTAAATTTACTATAAAAGTTACTAATGCTTAATCAAATTACTTACTTTTGATAGCATTTTAGTGAGCTCTTCAAAAAGATTTGAGCAATAAAGGTCACAATCATAATTGATATAAAGTTCAGTGACCAGTCCTGGTATTCTCCACAGCTGAGCAATGCAGTCCAATGAAATTTCTCTTTGCTCATACGATATTCTAACAGTTTCAGATACGATCATTTCCATCAAAGTTTTCAAAAACATCTGCAAAAATTTTAAAACTTTTTAATTTTCTGAATTTATTTATACTGTAAGCTTTTCAAATATCAAATGACAGTCTTTATTCAGTCATGAGATTTTTTGTCATTTGGTGTATATTACCTTGTTATTTAAAATATTTTCTTTCTTTTATTTTCTTCTACAATCTATATATTATCTTAATAAATGAAAGTTTTTTTTAACAAACTAAATAAATCAATTTACCATTTAGCAAAAGAATGCTATTTAAATACTGTTCTTCATAACTAGATCCAAAGTGCTACTCAGATGCTTAAATCAGTAACTTTTCATGTATTATTGATACCTTTAAAACTATGATTTTGTTCAATATTATAATTACAACAATAATTTATTACAGTATAAATTTCTATGAATTTCAGAGGATTTGAGATTTTTCAAATGCTGAATAAATTTGTGAACTTCAGATTTTTTCTCATTACATTTTATCACCACTATTACATTAGTTTTACATTTAAAGACTACAAGGTAGTTTTAATAGCACAAGATTCTTTACACAAATCTGAAAACATGCCACTAAATGAAGAACATCTGAATACATGTAATACAATATATGAGCAAGCCATCCACTTAACAATAAACTTGATTTCATAAATAATGCAGTACATAAAGCAGACTTTGACTAATTTACAAATGCAAATTGTAAACTGAAATTTTAAATAAAAATGAATATAATATAATGCTCATTTAATTATTCTAGTTATTTGCATTATAGTTTTGTATTTGGCACCTCCCTTTTTTTTATTTTAATGTTAGTGTAAATATTCAGAAGCAAAATTTTTATAGAATTGTTAGATTAAACCCCAGGCTCTGAAATTTCTCTCATTTAATCTTCTCTACAATAAAATTACTATCTTAATTACAATATAGCAAAGACAATTTAACTAAAAACAAAGGCTTTCAAAAGTTATTTAAAGATGTATAAGCATATCTGTAAAAAAATTAATAATAAACATACAATTCACTGATTCTGCATTTATGGTTACATGCGGTGGAGAAGGAAGGGGTTATGTTCCTAAATATTACATGCCACATAATAAAATTCTTTATTAATTATTATAAATTCTTTATTATACACAAAATACTATCATTTTCCACAGAAAACACTACTATGAGCATCTTCATCTTTTTTTTTCCCCCCAGAATGACGTAATCAAACTACGGAAGCGATGAAAATTGTCACAGTCGAATCTTATGCTCATTTTCAATTCAGAAATCGCCTCATTTTTTGTGCTTTTTAAAATTTTTTTACACCCCCACATTATGTTTAATAGTTATAAAATATTAGGAAGAGATAAAATCAGGAAGTAATTCATTCTTTTTTGTTCCCTTCTTGATTAAATTTTGATTCCACTCTGTTCTAGCATTCTCTCTATTATCATTAGTACCATTTTAACATATTCTTTTTTCATTGCTGGGTAGGAAAACGGATGATTTTTATTTTTACCAATCCTTGAAATAGTACATTATACTGTACAATACATACACTACACTTCTTCTTCTTCTTTTTTTTTTTTTGCAAATCAATAATGTCAAAAACATTTGCTTTTGTATGCATAAGAGAGTATATAATAACACAAAGTAGGTACTTATATATTAATGCAACCATCTTAGTAGAAATCATCAAATTTTCAGAATATGCCAAACTCTGGTAACCATGCACAAAAACATTCTTCTAGCAACCATGCTTATAACAATCCTTGAGTCAAGCAACACTGCCATTTTCATATGCGTTCTTTTTTGTTGTACTCCTAGTTCCAAAGGTTTCATAAACAAATCATGATATTTTTGGCCTTAAATTTGTTTTTAAAATATGAGTTTGTGGAATTTGCCAGCAATGGAAGAAACTGAGATAAAATTTCTGTAGAAATACAAACTTTTGCAGAAAGTTTTCTAAAGGGAACAACAAGGAAATGTGTTTTCCAGATAGCCACTGTTGCTGAGCATTGCAAATCATAGCAATTCTCCGATTTACGATATTGATAGTTCAGGAATATTTCTAGAAGAAAAAAATTCAAAAACCATCAACTTGCACCCGATAAGCAACTCGTAAAAAATCGCAGAACTGCACAAGGTGGTTGCATCACTATGCAAGTACCATAAAATATAATTTATAATGCCTTACAGCAAATAATTTTTCATTAGTTATTCATTAAACTTTACATCATTTATGAACATTGGCCAAGCATCCTGTTTCAAACAATGTTTGCTATTACCCACAATATGTCTTGGAATCCATCTCTAGTTATGGAGTTATTACTACACTACTATCATATTAATTAAACTTGCAAAAAAATTAAATACTTAGGTACTTGTTTTATGTTATATGCTAAGGAAAAAAGTTTTTGGCACCAGCAAGGTAAATTTGGCTTGGTTCAGCTTTTATTCTGATAACAAACTTTTCAAAAAAATGTTCCACTCTATGGCTTTTAAGTGCTAGGCCCAATTCCTCTAGGCAAAATTTAAACAATGATAAAGCCTTGTACCAACAGCCAATAAAATATACAAGATGAAAATATGATCCAACTTCTTTCAAATGAATTTCAAATTCTAATTTTTATGCCCCGCATGTTTCAATACTGCACATCCATAACATCAGTAGTGATGTGTAATTTTATTGCGAGGACATAAGAAAATTATCAATATCTTGGGAATAATCTGCAATTAAAAAAAGAACTGATAGTTTCTGTTTCATTATTTGATAAATCCTAGAAAACTGTGAACAAAGCTTGCAACTCTGAAGTTATAAAAAGCAGGAGCTACTGACTAAAAGTCTTGAGTAGGAAAGAAAAACTTTACTTATCCAAGTAATTTTAAACTTAATAATGAAATGATGAAAATAAACTTAATAACTTAATATGCATACTGTTGTATGGATAAACATAGTAGTGTACCATATATAAATGGAAAACAAAATTAATTATAAATATCAAATGATTCAACATTGGATGAATTTTTATAAAACGTTCTACTTATATCTAAAATAGATTATGACAATTTAGGTCAAATAAAATTTCATACAAAAAATAATGCTAAAAGTCACTAGGGATGGGAGAATAGAATTTGCAGGTTTACAGCTTTATGAATTCAATAAATTTCATTTATTGCATACTTATTGAGAAACATTTTTCTTAAGAAACACTAAAAATTAAAAATTTAGAGATTCTGTGATCAACCTGTATACCAAGGTATATATGATAAAAAACTGGGAGTTTCACAATAAAAGGGGGAGTTGCCAGCTATACAAGAAGAAAATAATAAATGCAAAACATATTAAAAGTTAAAAAATGGTATCAACAGGAAAAAGGTATTTACTGGCAACTTATAGACATAACTTGAAAAAATTGAAATTCCCAATAATGGATAAATACTTGCCTGTTATCCATTATTAATGATTAGTACTTATTCAGCTAACATTCAAATGAACACAAGTACAAGTAAATTCTAACTAGATTTCTAGCATTTTTTAGCTTTAAAGAACCTTACCTCTAACTGAAATTTTAGATGAGTTCGAAGGGCTTCAAACAATAAGAAACAAACTCTTAGAGCAGCAGCAAATACCGTTAAGCGCTCTATAGACATCAGCTGGTACAAAAAGAAATACAAATAAAATATAATTAAAGTTAGTATGTATTTTATTAGTAAACAATTCACACTTACTTTCTAAGGAAATAATTCTTTAGATTAACAAGTGAAAATTTTCATAAAACACAAAATTTAAAAGTCTATTTAAAAATTAAATTAAAATTATTAAAAATACAGAACGCATCACATAAATACTTATTTGTAAAATATGCTTATGTGCAAGAATAAATTATATAATATTGAAGAGATTATGTAGTTCATATTAAATTATTAAAATACAGAAAAAAAATCATATGTTTCATAAGATTTTCAAGTGTACTCAATAAATAAATAAACTGCAACCTAAAAATAGGAAAACTGTACATTATGAATACACTGAACATATGAATTTTTCCTGAAATAATATCTCATTAGAAAATTTGTTCTTTGATATTGACCTATTTGACTAATTCACAATATTAAAAGAGCAGTCAATGTTCCAACGTAAATACGACCATATTCAACATCTGCTCTCCTCAAAATTGTCTAAATCCATCCCAACTTCCAAAAAAAATTTTCCTTCTTTTAAAAAAATGGATTAACCAAATTCTCATATATAAAAGAATAATATCAGAATGGAAGAATTGCCGAAAACAAAATATGCACAAAATCATGCAATCTTAAATATGAAGTCTAGTTTTGAATTTAACATCTTATATAAAATGCTACTCATTTAATACAGTCATAATAATGACACAATTGTAAGAAGCACCATAGTTTGAATTTAAAGAAAGTAGTATATTTTTGAACACATAGCAATTTGGAGCAATACCCAAAATAATAGCACATTTTTAAAATTACAAGAGCAGAACATACACTGAAAACTAAAGTTAGTAGTTTCAACATTAATATCTGACATATACATGAAAATAAATAAAATATCAGCTTAGCTTCATTAAATGTTTCAATAACATGTTAATAGTATTAGTATAGTTTTATTAGACTTGAAAAAAGTTTCAGAATTATTTCTTTTTTTACAAACAAAAAGGAAAAAAATCAAAATGAATAAATTTCAATTATATAAAAAAGCAAAACAGAAATTTAAATCATAAACAGTGAACTGTATCTATTGTTTTTAAATCACCCAGTTTTGAAATATAAATTTAAAATCCTATGCTTAGCCAATCAGAGAATCTAATATGATAATCTGAGAATCCAACAACAATCTGAGGATTTGCTATGAATAAGGACTAACAGAATATAAACCTTTAATTTATATAATAATAGAATATAAATTAAAGGTTTATATTCTGTCATTTATATTCTTAGGTTTTACTAAGTGGCAATACTTGCCAAGCACTGCTTCTAATTAATATTTACACAGTCCAGTCACATTAATGTGACCACCACGTACTTTCCATGTCAGAGTTAAATAACCAATCACAGAAGGCAGGTGGCAGCACAGTGCAGTTGAGCGTATATAAAGGGTGTGTGAGGGCTTCGGAAAACATTTCAATCGTTGGCGTAATGCAGAAACGAAGCGATTTATCCGACTTCCAAAAGGGCATGATCATTGGCTTTCGGGCCAAGGGTGGAAGCATTTCCGAAACGGCTGAGTTTGTGAACTGTTCGCGTGCCGCCGTGGTAAAAGTGTACCGTGCATGGCAAAATGGGACTGTCCAAAATCAGCGACGTGGCAAATGTGGTGCACCACGGGCCATAGATGACAGAGGCGAACGACGGTTGCGGAGATGCGTTCGGGCAGATAGACGGGCTACCGTTGAGCAACTGACCACCAAAATGAACCAAGGGGCTACCAAAAGTGTCTCCCAAAGTACTATTCAGCGAACATTGCTGCGTCTGGGCCTCCGAAGCAGACGCCTGGTTCGTGCACCTATGCTGACTGCTGTTCATCGACGGCGAAGGCTAGAATTTGCACGCCAGTACAGCAGCTGGACGTCCACTGAGTGGCGACAGGTTGCGTTTTCGGATGAATCGCGTTTTATGCTCCATCGGACAGATGGACGTTGGCGTATAAGGCGTGAAACCTCTGAAAGGAACCACCCTGCAACCATTGCCGGAACGGTCCAAGCTGGAGGCGGGAGCATTATGGTCTGGGGAATGTTTTCCTGGCATTCTCTAGGTTCACTGATCATTGTGGAAGGCACAATGGATCAATACAAGTACGCATCTGTCCTTGCGGACCATGTTCACCCCTACATGCGCATTGTTTTTCCTCAGGATGATGGCATCTTCCAGCAGGACAATGCGAGGTGCCATACAGCTGCCAGTGTACGTGCGTGGTTCGAAGAGCACCAGGATGAGTTTACCGTCCTCCCCTGGCCAGCAAACTCACCTGACTTAAACCCAATCGATCATCTGTGGGACCATCTCGATCGAGTTGTTCGTGCCATGGATCCTCAACCGCGTAATCTAGCGCAGCTGGCCACGGCATTAGAGTCGGCATGGCTCAACATCCCAGAGAACACCTTCAGGGACCTATGTGACTCTCTTCCTGCACGTCTCGCAGCAGTCCGCTCTGCGAAAGGTGGCTATTCTGGCTTTTGACAGATGGTCACATTAATGTGACTGGACTGTGTATTTCTCCTCATTTATTAATTTTGCCAAGGTACAACTTTATGCTAAGTGAAAATAATACACCCCCTTTGAAAAGTACAATAAATTTATTATTATAATGAATTAGTAGTGAATAATTATAGACTAATCATTTAACAAAATTACAAACATAAAATAGATTTGTATATCAACAAAAACTTACAGCAAATAAGTTCCTACAAGTTTCATCTCGAATAAGACTCAAGAAAGAACCAAATCTGCCTAAATTATCAGCTCCTGCTTCCAAAGCTACAGTCAGTAGATTGAGGCCAACCTGAATCATAGTTTCTGAATTATGTCGATCATGAGGATTGACTAAACTTACTAAATACCTAAATAGTTCTCTTACACATGGCAAACCATATGGCACAAGAGGACCTGAACCTATATAAGGAAAACATAAATTTAAAATTACGTACAAGAAAAGGAACATATGAAAGATAGCAATATTAATAAAACTCAATTCAAAACTACCAAATTTGTAACAAGCATGAGCAGCTTGTGCACTCATTGCATTCTAAACCAATATTATTACTCCTTAATCATGAAAGAGTACCCTGCATCAAAGACATTGATGACTTGATTATCAGAGGAAGAAAACAGAAAACATTTGTTATATGCATAAAATGTAGTAAGTATTAATAAGATTATGAGTTTTATAAATATCAAATTACTGTTTTTATCAGCATTCAAGTAATATGATATTCATGAAGCCTTCTCCTGAAAAGTTCTGCTTCAAAACACCACATATCTACATACAATTTAGATGTTAAGACATTATCTGTTTTAGACTATTTTACTGCCATCAAATCACAAAGAAATATAAATATTAGCAAAGTTCTGAGAGATTCAAGATAGTAATTCAGTTTATAAGATTTTAAATGATAGGTTATTTCATTCCAAAGAAAACTGCCCAAGTTTCATATGTGATGATGAGTAAAACTACCCAAAGGTAACTTACTGTGTTTCATTTCTTTCTTTACTTACTTTTTTAAAGTTTATTCCTGAATATTCTTTAAACTTAAATAAATTTTACACATCAACTATATGAAAATTACAGTATATTTCTTTCCAGTAAAGTTGTTTAGAAATGGGTACGCTGCATATGATTTTCGTACTTTTCTCCATACATAACATGAATATGAGCCAGTTTTGCTTTCACAGAATAATGATTAATTTTTATATAAATTCAAAATCAGTTTCAGAACAAAATATAAATAAATGAAATAATTTTCTGTGTTGTTTTAAAAAAAAGGGGGGCGGCCTAGATTGTCACAGACTGGTCAATCCATATTTCTTAGATATTCAAGCAGTCTTTTTAAAATTATGAATAAAATGAAGAGATGACAATGAAAAATTTAACAGTGTATTAGCAAGTAAAACTGAATGAAAATAAACAGTTTTGAAGAAAAATAAAGCAAACATTTTAAGCATAAAAATTTTCATTAAAAAAACCATAATACTAGGTAACATATTTTATGCCAATCAAAAAATTTTAATCTAATAACAACATACTTCGAACTTGATAAACATTTGTTCTAACAAAAACCACATTTATATGCACTTATAATTACATAAAATTCAATAATAACTAAATATTTATATGTATACTAAATATTACAAAAGGAAATATAATACTTACAAGAATATCAAAATAATAATTATTGCAGAAACTTGTAATAATTTTAATAATGAAAGCTAACTGATATTAGTTATTCTATCAATAATACTTCATATACATACCTTCTTTAGGTTGCTGATGAGGAGTAAATCGAACACCTCTGGGATTAACATAATCCAATTCACCATGATCAGCCAATGAGCTATCTTCTAAAGCATCTGTATTTAAGCTTCCAGACTCACTGCTGACTTCCACAGATTCATTAAGCTTGCTCTAAATAGTGTGAGAAAACATAAATTTAACAATCAGCATTTTAAATTCCATGATAACCTTGATAACCATTCACTAAACAGAAAGGATACTCAAAACACTTGTTCAGTCATTAGGACAGTTGGCTGTTAACTTCTTGGCGCCTTGCATGGCGCATATGGTCATTAATTACAGTAACCCTGTAACGCTCGCTCTGAATTTTTTTTTTTTTTGCTGTTATTGGTTATCTGAGTAAGTCATCGCTAGAAAGATGGCTCGCATATGTAAATGGCTCGTAATTGTAAAATAAATTAGTATACAGTCCACTATTGTTAAGTTTAAATTGTTTTGCACGCATCGCATGAACATCATGGTCCGTCGAGACCAAAGGTGAAAGTTAATTTCGTAGTTTGGAATGTGTTTTGATTTGTTGGATTACACAATTAAGCCATCGCTCGCTTTCGTTCTTACTGTGAAGCAGTCTTCAATCACGGTAAGTGAGATATTATTTAGTTTTCATCATGAGTGAACTAAAAACTATTAAAATTAATAAAAAATGTTTAAAATCTAGTATTACAAAATTTGAAAGTAAAGTAAATACAACTGTTGATGAAGCAGACATTTACTTATTAGAATTATATGAATTGAAAGTACTAGAATTCAAAAAAGAAATAAACAAAGTTTTCGAGTCTATTTGCACACTGCAAAGAAATAGAAACTGATGAATACATTAACGAAAAAGAAAGTATAATAGATAATCTAGATGAAATTCACTTGAAAATTAAAAGAAAAATTTCTGCGATTAGTTCGCAAACGAATAGCTTTTCGAATGAAAATGGTTCGAATAAAGATGTAATTGTTTCGGATATTAAACTGCCTAAATTGTCTCTTCCTATATTTAGTGGGAAGATCGAAGAATGGATTGAATTTGAGGATTTATTTTCTGCAGCTGTGCATAAAAATAGTAAATTAACTAACGCGCAAAAATTACAATATCTAAAGAGTTCTTGTAAGGCGGATGCGTTAAATATTATTCATTCTATTCCAATTTTGGATTCAAATTATGACATAGCATGGAAATTATTGGTGGAACGCTATTCCAACAAAAAGGATTTGATCAATTCTATTATAAGGAAGTTAATTTCTATACCTCAAACAAGTGATTCTACTCCGTCGCTTTTAAAATTTATAGATAATGTGCATGAATGTTTACGATCCTTAGAAGCATTAAATCAAAAAGTGGAACAATTTTCGGATACATTAATTGTTTATTTATTGGTTGAAAAGTTGGATAGAAATACTCGTTGTTGGTGGGAAAGATCACTTAAAAATGATGAAGTAGGAACAGTTAAACAACTAACATGTTTTTTGAAGGAACACGCACGCACTCTATCGCATTACAAGCCTTCGCAACGGGAACCGAAACGTTTAGTTAATACTAAAGCTTTTACGTCACTTTCGGAAAATTAAAAAATGTGTGTTTATTGCAAGGGTGATCATTTGTTGTTAAAATGTGCGCAATTCTTAAATTTACTGGTCAGGAAAGGATTTGAATTTGTAAAGGTTAAAAGACTCTGTTTCAATTGTTTATCTTCGGTCCACACAATTAAGGACTGTAAAAGCTCTAGTACATGCAGAAAATGCCAGAAATTCCACAATTTGCTCTTGCACTTGGATCGAGGTGAAGAAAATTCCGATAGAATGAATAGCACATCAAATCAAAACACAAACATGACTAATAAGTTTAGCAGTAATCTTTCTCCAGATGCGCATACATTTACTCCATTGGCAAGCAGCCAAGTGGTTAGAAGCGCTAGTGAAACCAACCTCCAGGCGAACTCTATTAACAGTACTGTGTTGAATATTTCCAGTTCTTTTAATAAACAAGTTCTACTTTCAATTGCAATTATTTATGTGAAAGGTGCTGATGGGACATTTATCTTGCTGAGAGCCTTGCTTGATTCTGGTTCTCAAAATAATTTCATCACTAAAGAATGTATGGAATTATTGAATTTGAAGAGAAAGAAAATAAACGCTTCTATTTCAGGTATCAATGGTGCAGTTATGAGCATTAAGGAAAACGCTATAGCAACCATCGCTAACGCTACTAGAGATTTTATTCGTACTTTACATTTTTTTGTTGTTCGAAAAATAACTCGAATAACGCCTGCTAGACATCTACACATTCCTGATCTTAAGCAATTGCAATCCATCGGTTTAGCTGATCCTGAGTTTTATAAACCTGGTTCAATACATGTTTTATTATCTAACGAAGTATTTTTTGATTTACTAGGAACAAATAGAATAAATAAACAAGATTTGATTCTTCAGCAGTCAGTGTTTGGATATATTGTTAGTGGATCAGTGCGCATGCTGCAGCAAGACAATATTGATAACTATTGTGGGGTTGTTGAAACTATGGATCATTTATCTGATAATTTGAGAAGGTTTTGGGAGATTGAAGGGGTTAATGATTCAAAAAAGGTGAAGAGTCAGGAAGAGGAATTTTGTGAAAAGCATTTTCTTCGCATGCATTGTAGGCAAGATGACGGTAGATATGTAGTGGAAATGCTAATTAAAGAGGAAGGGCTTAGCCTTTTAGGCGACTCAAGAGAAAACGCTAGTAAAAGAATGAATTATTTACTTAAACGCTTCGCTCACAATCCCGCAATGAAACACTTATATGAAGATTTCATTGAGGAATACAATAAATTAGGCCATTCCGAAGAGATTGCTGAAGAAGATAACCCAAATTTTTCATATTATCTTCCTCACCATGGGGTTTTTAGCCCCGATAAACCTAGCACTAAACTTAGGGTAGTGTTCGAAGCCACAGCTCCTACGACTACTGGAATTTCGCTAAACGATGTTTTACTGAATGGAGGGTTAGTTCAAGACGAACTGTTTGATATTATTTGTAGATTTCGTACTCGTAGATTAGTCTTCACAACAGACGTTGTTAAAATGTACCGTCAGATTTTGATTAAGGAGCATCAACGAGATTTATTACGCATCTTATGGAAGAGTAGCAAAGAAGAACCAGTTACAAGCCTTCGATTATATAGATTGAAGACTATAACTTACGGTACTTCCAACGCACCATATCTTGCAACACGCACACTCAACCAATTAGCAGAGGACGAGAGGAACAATTTTTCGTTAGCAGCGCGAATAGTACAAAGGGACTTTTACGTCGATGACGTACTGACAGGAGCCCATACTCTAAAAGAAGCTCAAGAATTACAGTCGCAGTTGATTGACTTATTAGTGCGTGGAGTTATGCGTCTGCACAGATGGTGTGCTAATCATCCTGATCTTTTGCAGCTTCCGCATGAACAAGAAGAATACTCCTTCAGTAATTTCGATGATCAGAGCATCAAAACTTTAGGATTATTATGGAATCCAAAAGCAGATTGTTTTTCGTACAAATCAATGATCAAAGAACAAACTACTTACACAAAGAGAACAGTGTTGTCTGACATTGCTCGCATTTTTGATCCATTACGACTGCTTGGTCCAGGGATAACAAGGGCAAAAATCTTCATTCAAAGACTTTGGTTACTAAAGATTGATTGGAATGATACTCTACCTGAGAAGATTGCAATCTATCAACAATTTACAAGTGAGCAGATATGTTCTACAGGACAATTTTTCTGAGATACAAATTCATGGATTTTCAGATGCATCAGAGCTCACATATGGAGCATCCAAGATGCATCACAGCTCGCATATGGAGCAGCCATCTATTTACGCTGCAGAAGTGACAATAGCTTATCTTCACATTTGCTTTGCAGCAAGTCCAGAGTAGCTCCCCTCAAATCGTTGACAGTACCACGCCTGGAACTCTGCGGAGCTATACTACTATCACAACTTGTTACAAAGGTGGTGACTTTATTGAAATTGGACATCAGCAAAGTATGCCTGTGGTGTGACTCAACCATAGTGTTAGCGTGGCTTCAGAATTCTCCACATTTACTAAAACCCTTTGTTGCTAACCGAGTGTTAAGGATCCAAGAACTAACACAGACATACCAGTGGAATTATGTGCGTTCAGAAGAAAATGCAGCAGACCTTATTTCTCGAGGATTGAATTTTGACAAGTTACATGATGCTGATCTCTGGTGGAAGGGTCTCCATTTTTGAGAGAAGTTATCATACCAACCACGAATATTGACTTTGAACAATTAGAAAAAATAGACACTTTTTCCACTGAACTGAGAAAAAGAACTGACATTACTTGTTTATGCACTTCACCTTCAAAGTTTATTGATTATATTCTTGGTATTACAAATAATTACTCAAGGTTATTACGTATTATTAGTTATATTTTCAGGTTCATTTGGAACTCCAGATGTGCACATCATAAAGGAACACAGAGAAGAACAGGATGGGTAAGTTCAAAGGAGTTAAGTGAGGCAGAATCGTTTTTTGTAAGAGAGATTCAAAAATGTTATTTTTATTTAGATTACAATTCCCTCGCACAAGGTAAACCAATTAATAACAAAAGTAATTTACTTTCTTTGAACCCTTTTTTGGATACAAATAATATAATGAAAGTAGGAGGCCAATTAGAAGGGGCTAATCTAAAATTTTCGCAAAAGCATCAAATAATTCTGCCTGCTAAATGCAAATTAACTAAACTGATCGCTGAACATTATCATCGGAAATATTTACATGTAGGTTCACAGGCATTATTGTGTTTTATAAGGCAAAAATTCTGGCCATTACAAGGTAGAAATTTAACTAGAAAGATTACCCATGATTGTATTATTTGTAGTAAAATTAAACCAGTCACTCTTGAGCAAATTATGGGTTCATTACCCTCAGAGCGTGTGAATCCAAGCTCACCTTTTAACCATGTAGGTACCGATTTTTGTGGCCCATTTTTTATTAGGTACAAGGGACAGAGGAAAGGAACTCTCCATAAGGTATATTTAGCTCTTTTCATTTGCCTTATAACAAAGGCAGTGCATCTCGAATTAGTAAGTGACCTTACGACGGACGCCTTTATTGCCACCTTAAGGAGATTTATTGCTCGACGTGGAAAATGCTCAGTCATTTTCTCAGACAACGCTAAAAACTTCGTTGGCGCAAATGCCGAATTGCAAAGAATTAACAATTTAATTAGAAGTCCTAATAAAAAATTAGCAGATTATTTAGCTGAAGAAGGAATAGTTTGGAAGTTTATCCCCCCTCGGACACCTAATTTTGGCGGGCTGTGGGAATCTGGAATTAAATCCGTGAAATATCACTTAAGGCGGATTGTAGGTAACGCAAGGCTAACTTTCGAGGAGTTATTAACTGTAGTAACTCAGATAGAGTCTGTTTTAAATTCTCGTCCGATTACTCCTTTATCTTCCGATGTAAACGATCTAGAGGCCTTAACACCAGGCCATTTTCTCATTGGAAGACCTTTAAATGCTGTTGTAGAGCCTGAATTAATTGATATACCTGAAAACAGACTCTCAAGATGGAAACGAACCACCAGATTTGTCCAATTGATATGGAAACGTTGGCATAGGGACTATTTAAATACATTACAACAGCGTTCAAAATGGAAAGTAGAACGAGCAAATATTAAAATAGGTATGTTAGTACTAGTTAAAGAAGATGAACTCCCTGTGAATAGATGGGTGTTAGGGCGCATTATAAAACTTTTTCCTGGAGTTGATGGTAAGGTTAGAGTAATAGAAATTCGAACTGCAAGAGGCATCATAAAGCGTGGAATTACAAAAATCGCAGTATTACCCCAGGAAGAAACTTCTTAAGTTAGTTAAGTGTGTTAGCTTATGATTATAATACTTGTTGTATTTTGGATAAAAATTTGTATTGATTATTGTAAAATTTCGTATTGAAATTTTAAATCGATTACTTTGTATTTTATTGCTATACTGCTAATTGCTAACTGATTATTATTGTATTGTTACGTTGTAATTGTTATATTTTGTATGTTATTATAAGTATTATTGCACGAAATAATTGAAGCAACCCTTCAATGCCGGGGGGTATATGTTCAGTCATTAGGACAGTTGGCTGTTAACTTCTTGGTGCCTTGCATGGCGCATATGGTCATTAATTACAGTAACCCTGTAACGCTCGCTCTGAATTTTTTTTTTTGGTGTTATTGGTTATCTGAGTAAGTCATCGCTAGAAAGATGGCTCACATATGTAAATGGCTCGCAATTGTAAAATAAATTAGTATACAGTCCACTATTGTTAAGTTTAAATTGTTTTGCACGCATCGCATGAACAACACTTTTGGCACGTACAAGTGAAACCTCAGTTCATGAATTTAATTTGTACCTGAAGGTTATTCATTACCCAAAAAGTTCATAAACCAAAACTGTTTTCCCTATAGGAATTCATAAAATGGATCAATCTGATTCATTTTATGGATCCACTACAGATGATTAGTTGTTTAGAATTTACAATGAAACTTTAAGTACAAGTTCACACACATAGCACAAACCAAAGGAAATAATTAAATCCTAGAGAAAAAATGATAAACATAATGTTAAACAAATAAAATAGATGAAAACTTAATTTTAAATGAGAAAATAGTTTAATTTCACTAAAGAAGAAGGATGTCATGAGTGGAAAGTGATGAGGAAGATAAAGGAAAGAAACATTGTTTAGATGAGGAGTTCCTTCCCATAAAAATATCAGGTAACTGACTTCCTAAGGCATCTTTTTTGTCTCTTAATGTCACGCTGTTTGAGACTCACTTGGTCTTATTTCACTAAAAATTTGTCCCATGTGATTTTTTGTTATCTACATTTTAAAATGTTTCTAAAGTGAGATATGACATTAGCATTGGAAATACATATATTATATATAGCTTGCTATATCACAGCAATATCATGGAATGAAAATTTTTCTTTCTTATTCTTCCATTAAACACACTTCCCTTCACATGCTTCCCTGCTTGAATTCCATTAAATACACTTCCTGCTTGTTGCAATTCTTTCCTAACCATCTTGTTTTTATGGTCCTCTAGCAACTGCCCCAAATGTTGATTAATTTTCCACCCCAAGTCTAGAAACATAATATTGCACATTAAAAAAAAAAATGTCCTAAAGCCCCAAAGTCTGCAACACAATCTGGCTGGTCTCCAAGTTGGGTTTTTGGTCCTTTAAGTCACTCACAGAGAGGCTTTGTTAATTACAGTCATGCAATAGAATATATTCAAACGGTAGTTCAGGAAGTTTCCAAGGGTCAATCCTGTAGCATAGCTATCTAAAACACTTTTGAAAATCTTTGGTCCCAACTTCAATTTTTATAACTTGAAACACCATTCACCATTTGACACATTCTTTATTAGATAATTGTTTGATATTAGATATTAGATGATATTAGATATTATTAGATAATTGTTAGATAATTGAATATTGTTTATGAAGTGAATTGTTTGCAATACGAGATTTGATAACATCTTAACTTCAAAACCATGTTTTCAAGCAAATTATATTTGCCTAATGAAGAACAACACTTCACCTTCTTAAAGCAATACTGCAGAATATATTTTTTTTTAAACCTCAGTTAATATCTTTATATCATTTTTGTTTTAAAAGAGGGTGAACAGTTTATATTATAAACTGAAAATTTCAAAACTTTTTGTTCACATTTTTAAGTTGATTTCCTATTATTTTTTTAATTTATTAATTTTAGACACATTTTAGGGTCTTGAATGTAAAAATAATAGAGATCAAATGGTTTGGGGGGGGAATTGAGTAATTTTTTTAAATTTTACCCAAAAATCAAAGTAAAAATGTCATATATACTTCATTTAAAAGATTTTTTCTCACACTATCCAGCAAACAGTAAAATTCTGAGACTTTTAATTTCTGTACATTAAATGAAGATATGTGAAAAAATTGTCTCAACACTACATTAAAAAAATATAAACAATTCGAAATAAAAGTCACTTTGCATATTGTATTATTGTCAACCACTAATAATGTGTGTGCATAGCTAGAGTTTGATAGGTTACGAGGAAAAGTTTCAAAACTGAAGCAAAGTTCTGCCTACAGTGACACACACACAAGTTAAATCAAAGTGTACAAAAACTGAGAAAACTCAGTCTTTATTTGGCACTGATTTCAGACTTAAGTCTTCATGCAGCTGCAATAGAATACAAAAGATAAAAACTTCTATTCATCTGCCATCAGCCTTCACAAAGATTATTACATAGACAAAACAATTCACAAACTAAATTTTATTTAAAATAATTTTATATAAATTTCCATTACAGGAAATTAATATAAAATTTTTCCATTAACCACAAAATAATAGATAAGCTATATTTCATGACAAATAATTCAGACTTCAAAACTCAGTTTAAAATATATACTATTAATGTGAATAATTACAAGAAAGAAAAGTAACAGAAAATTTACTGTGTCTCGAACTCTGAACCAAGAGCCAATTGATAATAAAGTAATTATTAAGTTAACAATTAAAAAAGTTATGATAAACTAAATTTACATGAAGAATAGTTTACTTTTAACCACTACTTCATTAATCTACTTTTAACATTATACCGAAGTATGAATTTGATTATTATAGAATTGCATACAAAAATAAATTATTTTGAGGGAGAAAAAGCTACTTTGAATAATTTTTGATGAAGACAGCATTAAACACAAGAATTTTGATGCAACTTTATATATACACAATTTTTCTGAAATTAAAGACATAAGCTTCTTTTGAAACAGAAAAAATAATTTTGTATATAGAGTATTATATTTTCTATAAAAATATCATGTATTTTGTAATTATAACAAAGAAATATACAATACTGAATACATGATAAATTAATGAAATTCATTAAAAAATTTAGAACAGAAATTTGAGTATAATTACTAATAGCTAAGAATATCTTTTTTCCCCACCAAATTACATAAAACACATATCATTTATTATTTTAATTTCAAAGTTATACAAAAAAGTCTACTTTACTGTCTTTTTTTTCCTTGAATAAATATAAGTATTAAATGCTAAGTTTAGAGACATAATTTTCAATCAATTTAAGAAATTAATTACAGTTGAAAAAAAATATATGACACACATTATAAAAATATATTTCAGGGTGCCTCTTGGCGAAAATTGGCGATTGGACAGCAGAGCCACTGCTGCTACAAAAACCCAAAATAACAAGTCAAAGAATTGCATAAATTCGGTGTCTATGTACACATCGATCTATTTTCACTTAAAAAAACATCAGAGAATTGCACAAACTTGGCACTGAGTACTGACTTGACTTTGTACACATAAGATCTATTTTCACTTAAAAATCAAAGAAGCACCCAATTCTACACTACAGCCAAACAAAAAATACATAATCTCAATAAACTGCATTTTAAATCAAACAATGAAATAACATAAAACAGGAAATGCATCTACGCACTACACAAAGGAAATATCCACTTAGCCTATTTATAAATTTCGGCGTCTTCAGTCTGTGACACACAAAATTTCTTAATAACATCCCAAAACTTTCCTCAAACCATGTTCCCTTTCTAATGGAATGCTTTATACGGTCAGCATTTGAACCTTTTTTGCAACAAACCCATCCAGAGCCATCTAAACGATCTTTACATTCGACCATATGCATTTCCTTCGTACAAACACAGCACTTATAATTCCGTTGAATTACATCCAACAAACTTCCTTTTCTTCTGTCCTCAACCACTCTCTCATTCTACAGCACCAAATACCCAGTTTACCACCAGCAGCCATTTTATGATGCAAAGCACACAATATGCAACGCATTTCATAAAAATATTTTTCCATCAGTCAAATTCCCACAATCACGTAACCAGTGACGTCATAATAGGGTTTCCATAACATTTAACTACTCAGGTTACCATAAATGAAACAACTTGTTGATAATCCAAAGGGCACCCTAAAATATAGGCTAACCGACACACATGAACATACAGCCAGACATTATTTTATGCCATTAAATATGTTAAGTTTTTGGCACCACGTTATAAGTCAACTGCCAAGTTTTTAATGATGATGATGATGAAACATTGTGATAATAATGATTTTTTACTTATACTATTGCTATCACAATGTTTATATGAAGTAAATGAACTATTGTAATTGCAAAAAATTTCAGGTAATGCAATCTGACGATATTTTTGTATGACATCTGTATGTAATGACAGAATAAAGGACTCATTTTCTCAAAATGGATTGTAAAATGGATTCAGAAGAGAATTTTTCGTGATATTTGTAATATGTAATAATACGTGACATTTGTGTAAGATACATACATACGTACGTAAGTATGTATCTTGCATAACTTAAAAACAAGTAGTCTCAGAATGTTTAAATTTTGTAAATTGTACACCTCCCTTTTGGGTTACAGTCAGAAGCACCAAAAGTATATAAAGTTGGTGTGTATATAAATATGCATATATATACACACCAACTCTTACTCAACTCGCTGCTGAGCTCAGTTTTTTTTTTATTCTTATATGTGGGTACATTGTGCATTTTTTGCTCTAAAAGTGATTGAATTATGTTGTTCTTACATTCCAGTTAAGGTTTTTATGTCTTTGGTTAATCTGCATGAAATAGTTGTAGAATTACCAATAATTTAAAAGTTGTTTAAGTGGGTCTAGGGCTAATGGTGCATCCATTTGTTTACATTTAAAACTTTGCAGAATAGTGAATTAAGTAAGTTTATGTGTCGTCAGTGTCTTTTTGCTCAGTGTAACCAAAAGTAAACTAGCAATTTGTGCACCGAAAATTCTACCTTCTTGCCTGCTGGCTGAATTGCTTGTTTTTGCGTAGAAACTCTAATTTTAATTATAAAAATAATTTTTTAACTGTTTTAACTGTATTTGGTGTTTTATGTTTTTTTATATTTTTCAATTTTTATTGAAGGTGTTTTGAGTTTTATGCATTTTGTCCTTGCTGCAATGTGAGACCTGAATAAGAAATATATCTCTAATGAAATTCGAGCAAACAAGTTTAAATGAAATGCAGCAAAAATGTGTATAATTTAAAAGGCTGTACAAGGAAGTTTTGTAATGTCCAGAATTTTTTTTATGTTTAAGAACAAAGACAAAATGCCAAGCATGACACTCTGATTAAACTATATTTATGAATGAAGTCTAAAAAACCCATTTTTCTTAACATAAATTTTATTCACTGTTAAATAATAATTAGTTTCTTAAGCCCCCCCCCCTCAAAAAAATTAATGAGCTTTAGAATAATAAATTATCTTTTCTGCTGCCAAAGGTGTTTTGTGAGATACAATGTTATATAAAATGCTTGGTCAAAAATCTTAACACTTCAAAATGCCTTCAAAAGTACCCCGCACCCCAAAAAGAAGTTGCACAATGAATAATTCTAAGTAATGGCATGCTGTTCTACAGAGTTTCTTATTTCACACTTCTTCATAGCCGTTCACTCTTTAAGTGCAACATGCAAGTGTCTGAATCTATAAAGTTGTATTTATGATTAACTATGAAGTGCTCAAATACAGCTGTTTCTTACTCTTACAGCACAGTATGGTGTCCAAGAATCTGAATATGTGATGGATTCAATTACATTATTTCTAATTATTGTTGCGAGTTATTAGTCCAGTTTATAACTACAATTTCTAACATTTCAAGTCCTTACACCACTTTATAGCGATTAATTCTATTCCAGGAATTTATGTCTTAAAGCTATGGAGAAAAAAAAAAAAAGATAATTGAGATCAATGCACTCCTACACATATTCTTTTTTGCTGTCAAATAATAAACTGCATACCCATTAAACTCCTTTCCTCAAATAGAGTTTAATTCTATGCCTTTTTTCCTTAAGTGACATACAGTGACAGAATTCCTTTTTCTTAAAAATGGTTTACAATTCATTCTTCAGACAGAGGTAAATCTCAAATTTGTTCCTAAAAAAATTAACCTTTTGAAGGTTCTACCTGCAGAAATGTTTATTTGAAAGATGTAATAAACTCCTTATATTTTGACCCAGATGGGTTATTAAACTGGTGATTTTGGCCAGTATAACAGTAACAAGTACATAATCCACCATTTTCCTTTCTGCAGCTATTAAACAAGTATCATATTTATTTTAATAGCTAAGCAATACTAGGTATTAATGTCATATTCCCGTCTGTATTTTGGTAACATTGTTATATTTTTTATTTTAGGGAGCCAGGTTTATTTCCAATACCAATAGAAATCAATTATTTTTGTAAGCTTTGTTCTTAAACATATGAAATTTTTTAGTAATATAAAATCAAAAAGTAATGGCTTCCTAAAAGCTATTATATAAGTTTTAAAAGTTAATATATAAGAATGGTTAATGACACATAGATAAGATATTCAAAAAAATTACATAAGTACTTAAGGTAATAAATGGAAATTTGTCAGTTTATATAAACATCTTGTTTCCTGCATTTTTTTAATGCTTAAAAAATATATTACCTATGGGAGGAGAGCAGCGAGAGAATATGAAGATGGTTAAAAAAATGACATTGAAAAATAAAGCAAGATCTGTATAAATTTTTATTTAAAAATTATTATTATACCAAAAAATTTAATACATTTTACCACATAAATATCTTATACATAAGTTTGGTACCTGATTATTAGTTTCTGCTTCAACAGAAGAATTTGGCAGCATTTCATTAATGTTATCACTTGCCTCACAACCAATATTAACAGGATAAGACTAAAAAATACAAATATATAATTAAAAATAGAATTTTAATTATTTCATGAATACTATTTCAAACTCTATTCTTTTGGGTAATGAAGATAACACACAGAGGAAGAAAATTATGTGGAAGGAAACTAAAGGATTACAGACATTCATATTTCACTGAGCATACCTAATCTCTGTCAATGTATGAAGTTATGAAGTTTCACTTTATACAAAATGATTTTTTTTAAATTCTGACGACAAATTTATTAGCAGACAGACATGTAAAGTTATACATCCTCACACAAAATCTCTAAGTTTCCAATGATAATACATATTGTAATGTTAAAAATGTAGTTTAATTTCTTTCTGAAATATAAAATCCCACATATGTGCTCTAATTAAGTAATTACTCTATATAATTTTCAATATTATTCAATGGTGGAAAATAGATTGAAAATCCAGGCCAATGGGTTTCCCATTCTACAATTTCTACAAATGGCATCACACAACAAACAATTAAGATATACATATATATATATATATATATGTGTGTGTGTATATATATCATATACACTGAAGAGCCATTACATAATGACTCACCTTCCATCTATAACAATGGGCTCACCCAGGAACAAAACCGAATATCTGTGCGTGGGGGGCTGATGTTGGAATATATAAAGCAGCTATGCACTGTATTTTCAAAAACAGCACGATTAGTGTCATACTGGGAACAGCAGCTGATTTATCACACTTCGATAAAGGTCAAATCGTTATGGCTTAGTTACTGGAAACATCAATATCAGAAATGGCACATTTAGTGGGCTGTTCACGTGCAGTTGCTGTGAGCACATATCGAAAGTAGCGTACGGATGATGAAACAACAAGTCACCCGCCAGCAGTCTGTCGTTGATGGCACATTGATTCCAGAGCAGAGAGGAGATTGCTACGCATTGTTCACCGTGATGGAAGAGCTGCAAATACGAAATCACCACCAGCTACAACAGTGGTTACCCAGACAATGTTTCTCAACACAATGTAAAGCGTACATTGCCGTATATGGGCCTACTCAGCTGGAGGCCAAAGCATGTCTGTGCACTGACGGCACATGATCACCAGCTGAGTCTGCAGTGGGCCAAGAAACATCGGAATTGGATGTCAGAAGAATGGAAGGAAGCTGCATGGGTCGCGAATCACGTTTTCTGGTCCATTACATTAACAGGCGCGTGACAATATGACAATTTCCAAATGAAACCCTGGCTCTCGGATGCACAGTTGGACGGAGACAAACTGGTGGTGGGGATATTAAAGTGTGGGCAATGTTTTCATGCAGCACATTAGGACCCATAATCCCCATAGAACAATCCCTGACATCTGTGCACTACGTGAACATCGTTGCATGCCAGATCCACCCATTCGTGACAACAGTATTTTTGGTGGGAGACGGTGTTTACCAACAGGATAATGTACCATGTCATAAGGGTCAAATCATCAGGGAGTGGTTCGAGGAACATTCCAGTGCCTTGCAAGTCATGCCTTGGCCTCCAAATTCACCTGACATTAATCCAATAGAGCATTTGTGGTCCCATCTGGAAAACCAAATTCATGCTGCCATGCTACCCCCTTGAAGTGTGCAGGAACTGCAGGACCAGTTGGAGAGCAGTGGTACCAGATACTTCAGATTATGTATCAGCACCTTGTGAAGTCAATGCCACACCAGGTGCTGGCAGTTTTGAGGGCTAAAGGTGGTCCCACATGTTATTAACAGGGATATTATTAGTTTTCTAAACTGATCTATTTTGCATTTTAGAAAATAACAAAAGCGTAGCCATTAAATATGACTTCATGAAAGTGTCTAGATACTTGAAGAGTAACTGTTCTGTTGAACAATAAAGGATAATTCTTTTCTTTCTGTTTTAACATGGCTTTATGCAAGACAAGAAAATTAATTTCAAATCTGAATTCTTTCTTTTTCTGTTTAAAACAGATACTAATAAAAACATTAGGAACTAAACGTATTTTTGCAACTATGGCTAAAGGTAGAAAAATAGGTAAATAAAACTTCATTGTTAAACAGTTCAATGTTTAATAGTTAAACTTCAATGTAAAAATAGATAATTTTACATCCTAAATGTAGTAAACCTATTAGAAATGTATCAGAAACTATTAATAGTAAAGTTCAAATATCTTTGATGTTGTCAAGAAGTATCAAATGGCATCACATCAAATCAACTTCAGACCTGGATGCTTTCAAAATGGTCATTATGCAAAGAGAGACTTATTTCAAAAGAGCTTAAAAAAGAACCAAGATTATCAACTACAAAATTTTCAACAGAACTAGGTTAGAAAAGGAATTCCTGTTGTGGCATAATTTTTTCATAATATGTTTGATTTCTTGACTTTTTAATTTCTTAAGAATGGAAGTTTCATTCTGCCTTCTTGAAATTTTTCAAGTCGACAAAATAACAAATGAATAAAAGAATGGAACCTATGTTAAGCTAAGCAGGTAAATATAATATGAAATTACTCATTTATAAAGTCTATCGAAACAAAGGATTATATGTTTTTGAATAATATAATTTTTGATGAATAAATTAAATGCAACAGCTCTTAATCACATGGAGGACTAATAATCTGCAAGAATACAATGAACTCAACTAAGAACAATTGAATGGAACAGATATGATGTTTTTGTTAGAGGGTACATGACTGCTGCTGGATTTCCTAAAGTGTTGTTTATTAAAGGTTATAATAATATTTATATTATTATAAATATTATTAAATTATTAATATTATATAGTATTTAATAGAATCAAATATATATATATTTAAGACACTTGCAAAAGAATTTTGCCCACAAAACAGTATTGTTTGGGGCAGAGTAACATGAAAATATGTCGTTTCTTCTAACACACAGTTAAAGCTTACCTCAGATAAACACGAAAAATTTAGTGTTTTTAATAAAAATATTATTAAATGAGTTCCAAGAAGTATTTATATGTTTGTCAGCAAAGGAACAAATATTGAAAATATATGTATGGGATTTCACAGTCTCGACTATTGGGTAAATCAACATTCTGGATAATTGGATTTTGTTTGGTGTAATGCATTATGTTATTGATAAAATATATATACATTTCTTTTCATATAGTAGCACAAACCTGTTATATAATCCTAAAAAAGTTTCTGCAAATTTATAACCTATGTAGCTTTTTAAATAATTAGTTTATCATGTTACAAATGTCCTATCACTTATGACAGGCACTGTATTTGTCATGATTTAACAGAATGCATATAACAATACTGTTATGAAAAGTGGTGAGATAGCTTACTCACGCAGTGGGTTTAGGTTTGCAAGATTTGGCATGAAATCACCCATTTGGTGGCAAAGTTAGAAGAAATAAAAGACTGGCAAGAAAAGCTGCAAGAGCAACTCCAATGGATGGTAGTGGAGCAGAAGACGATTAGAAGCAACATCGTGGAGTTTAGAGGGAAAACTGGAACCAAAATAGAAGATGTGAAAATGACAGTAGTGGCATCTGAAAAACCAAACGATGAAGAAATAAAGGAAGTAGCTAATGAACTGTCTGAGAAAGATCAAGAAATGAAGGATGGAACATCTAACAAAATTAAAGAAAAAGAAAGAAATGAAAGATGGGGAAGAAGCTTTCGATTATCAAGTGCTTGAAGTAAAAATGAAAGAAAGTGATAATACTGTTTGTAAAGATGAAGAAACAAAAGAAGTGGCTAGTAAAGCATCTGAAAAAGGTGAAGAAATAATTCATGGAAATAAAGTTCCTGATTCTCAAGTGCCTGGAGTACAGATGGAAGAAAGTGAAAATGTTAGAAACTAATAAGTAAAGTTACAAAGTTGCAGTTAGCAAGTATTGAACCATAAAAAAATCAGTGTGATGTACAGATGGGAGAAGCTGATGCACAGCTTAAGCAGAGTGTTTCAGCCTTGCAAGAAACTTCATTCACTTCACAAATTGTGTATCTCATAATACAAACTTGATTCTAAACCAGGACATTTCTGTTTGTAATGCATCAGATTCTATTCATAATTCTAATGCAAACACCAGAACTGGTTTTCAGGGAATAAAAGGAAAATAAGAATATACCAACAGCTAAAATTACTGAGGTGAGCTGTACACATTATGCGAATAAACTACAGAGTGGTAAGCAACTATAACATATAACTTGTAAATAGTGTAAATTTTTATTTATTTTATCTTTATTTGTTTGTTTTATTACCTCCTGTTTGTATCAAAATAGGCTTCTGACCAAGGACTGTACTGCCAGGGATGTGCAGTCCTTGGGAGGGGGCAGTGTTACGAAATGCCCAGCTGCAGTGAGATAGCTTCCATGCAAAGCGCGGTTAGGGTTAGCAGAAAATGGAAGGGAAAGACAGGGTTGCCAGATTTGGCACAAAATCGTCCATTTAGTGACAAAATTGGCAATACGCCATAGGCGGAGTCAGAACATTCTACAACGCATTCTTGGTGGTTTTCCTCAGGAATATTTTTGAAGGTAGGATACAGCTATATATACCCTGCCTGTATACAGTGAGGTCTAAAATTCAGTAATGTTTTGAATTCAGAAATCAGATTGGGAGCGATCGACCAAGAAGGAGCCGTACTTTAGTGCTTTGTAGTGAAGCTGTCTTTACCATTATAGCCTGAAGGCATGCTGCTGATTGATTCAGCGTGTTTATCATAGTTTTTTGATGACTGTGTCTTTGTAAATGTCCTGTGTAGTACTGGCAAATGAATTGTATTTTGATTCTTCATCAAGTGTTATTATCAATTATTCCAAATCCATGAAACCGTAGAACACAACAATATTATTTTACTTTCATATATAGATCAGAGTCAAATATTAATTCTAAAGCATGTCAGTATAGTGAATTTAAGAAGTTATTCCTTTATATCAGCAGTGTAACTTTTTACATTACGTATTTAAATTAAATATCACATTTCCTTACTTGAGCTGGCATGGACTTCATAGTTTCTTGATAATTTTGTTCTTTAACACTTTCTCTTTTTAGAATTAACTCAGAATTCTGATTATCAATTCCTGATTCAGAAGTTTCAGTTTTTTTATTATTAATAGAGTCACAGTCAGTGCTTTTTTCACCCAGATTGTTTATGTCATTCTGTGAGGTAGCAGAAGGATTTCCATAAAGCACAGCTTCTTGGCAGCTTTCCACAGATTCAGGGGAATTAGGACTAGCATCAGGTAAATGTGAAGTGTTTTCAAGTGTAACTTCGGTAGAATTAGATAAACTCGAAGGCGGAGAATTAGTAGATTTATTTGGTGGATTAGATTCTGCAGTTTCAGAAGAATGAATACTCCGATGCTTAAGCCGAGGAGAACGTTTCCTTCGACTTCCTCGTCCAGTATCAAGACCACCAGATCTCATTTTCAGCTATTAAAATAACAAATATATTTTATTATAGACCTTTTAAGATGAATATTAGAAAATAAAAGATGTGATTAAAGATTTTTAACACATTTTATTATAAATGAATATATTAAAAATTTTTTTATTATATATAGTTAATTCAAGATGTACATATTGTACATTCCGTATTGTCATACATGATATAAGAAAGTTTTTGCAACAAAACTAATAATAAAATTATTTCAACTTAAAAATTCAGTACATTATACCTAGAATTAACAAAATAACCAGTTGTAATAAAACCAAATAATAAAAAATGATAGCTTACAATGTGTTTTAAATATTGTTTTTTAAACAAAAGCAGCATTTTTTATAGACTCACTTTAAATTTATTCTGCAGAAATTGTAATGAGACATTTTAATTCACAGCGAGGATACAAAATTAAGAGTATAACTAAGAAAGATGAATGTCTAAAAATATAACCAAACTAACATAAACAAAAAACTCACCTGGGTTCTCAACTATCTTTTGATTAAGAAAATACAATTTGGTGGTGCTCATTGAGCCGTGGGGTTACAAAAACTATTAACTCAAGCAAGAAGAATATATAAAACCAAAATAATGCTTTACAAATTTAAGAAAAAATCTATACATTTATGCATTATTTAATATTTTTCACAGGAATAAAAATACAATAAAATTTAACAGATGAACTGATATACTATACAATTTGGGTATTAAAAATTCTCAGAAATGGTAAGTGAACAGCATGATAAAACTACGAAATTTAATTAGCATGATAAAACTGTTTAATAAATGAGCTATTTTATAATTAATACAATACAGCTATACGGTTTTATCATTTTGAAAGGTATTTTTGAAATTTTTATCACTATATCCTAACATAAATAGTTTTAAGTCATCAGTGAAAAAAACCTGAGTTTTTGTATAACAAAATGCATGCATTTATATTTTACATTATGCAGAATGCCTTGAAATTAAAAAAAGTTTAAAGTTAATTTTTGCATCAATAAAATATTACATATTTGATCATATTTCAAAATTAATAATTGAAATTTTTTAAAGATAAAAAACCCTTGAAGAAAATAACAAATGTTTTATATCATTAGCTGCAAGTTTTAAAAATGTATAATACAACTACATTAATGTATTTTCAATTTAAAATTAGACACACTTACATTAAAGATTAGAGTTTTAAAAATTATAAATTATTAGTCCAAAGGGGCTTTCTCACCTGAAGGACTATTGTTTTCGTTTTGGCATTTTGCATCGGAAACATTAAATGTTGGTTCACTTTTCAAACTGTTGCCACCAAACATTGCAGCTTTGTATTATATTTAAAGAAATTAAATAATAAATAATGTGCATAAATGTATGCATGTTTCTCACATTGTGATAAAATGACGGTACCTAGAGCCATCGAATTTTGAATGATGTAATCCTACTGCAAATATGGGCATCTGGAAGACCAAATTTGGAATTTGTTTTATTATCGATTTCATATTTTGTAAAACTTTAAAGAATTTTTGATTAACAAACTCAAGAATTTTAAAGCGAGCAATGGTGTTGTACAGAAAAAACATTTTTATTTCCAGGGCACGTTACTGTGTATCGGAAATTCTAAAGATATGCTCAATTTAAAATTATTTTGCGATATTGCTTTTGAACTGAATTTTACGGTTTAGGTGCAAAGAACATGATATTTAATAAATAAAGGTAACATACAAAACGTTAAAAAAACTCTCCTTTGGGTGTATTGTAATGATATTTAATAAATAAAGGTAACATACAAAACGTTAAAAAAACTCCCCTTTGGACATAATGTCAAATCTGAAAGCTTTCAGATTTTTTTTAATATGCTTATATAATATAATTATATTATTATTATGCTTATATAATATAATTATATTATACGATTATATAATACAAGGGGGTGATATCAGTTGCCTTCACATAGTGACCTCATTTAAATTAAATGACTGATATCTATCGGCTTTAAGTAGCCCTCATTGATGAAGATGTAGAAAAGCACTTTAGATTTGGTGATAGGTACACATTCTTGAGGGTTTTAGAAGTAAAGAGAGAAATGAAGCAAAAACTCTTTTCTAAGACTAGGATTAAACAAGCTTTTAAGATTCCTTTTTGGAATGCCGGTGATTTAACTCATGACAAATTTATTGAATTGAATACTATTATTTCTAATAATAATTTTAAGATAATGGGCATTGTTAAGAGTGGAATCACTGCAGACAATGAAATATATTTTAATATTCCTGGATATCAGAAATTTGTGTTAAAGCAATCAAGACAATTTGCTTCTGGCATTATTGTTTTTGAAAAACTTTCTTTAAAAATTGGCTCTTGCTGGATGCTAACGATAAATTAGAATTCCTGAAAATGCAGGCATGGAGACAAGACACCCTCAAAGAGATATTCTTTTTGTACAATCCTCCAAATAATAAACCCGATTTTGAAAGAATAATACTCAATTGGGATAGAAATTCATTTATACTTGGAGACTTCAATGCCCACTCAACTTGTTGAGGTTATTCGACATCAAATAATGAGCTTGGTTGTAGAGCCAAAAATCTTACTGATTTCATTAAGAATGAAGGAAATTCTCCAACTTTCCTCTCTTACAATGGAAGTCTCTCTCATCCTGATTTACTGCTAGCCCACCCAGCTCTGTCATGTAAAATACAGCATGAATTAATTGATAGTCCTGATAGTGATGTACATAAAATTTTACTATCCAGTATTGTAAGCTATAAATCCCCTTACAGAGAGCCTTGTCAGGTTTTCTGGAATCTTAAAAAGGCAAACTGGTTTAACTATAAAGGCTTCACTGATAAATTTATAACCAACTCCTTAGTTTACCCAAATCTTGAACACTTCAAAGCTCTGTAGCCATGCTATATTAAAGTGTGCTTATCTATGTGTCCCAAGAGGACAACAAAAGAAACATACCCCTTTTTGGAATAACAAATTGCAGAAACTTTATGAACACAGAAACAAGACTCGTGAGAAGTTTCGAAATACCAGCCTTAGTGAGGGGTGTATAGCTTTGCGTAAGACACAGGCTATCTTAAAAAGATCAATAATTAAAGCAAAGCATTCCTCGTATAAAAACTTTCTAAGAAAAACTGGACTTTAGGAAGTTGGTCCCGATAAACAAACAAAACAACAGAAGAAATAAACCTATTAAAAAAGGTTTTAAAGAATTTACTACTGATAAAGATATTTCAAATGCTTTTTGTAGGCATTATGCTACGGTAAGCAACTACGGGTCTACTATTAAAAAAAAAAAAAAAAAAGGAAACTGAAACCACCTCAGGACAACAATTCTCCAGTTTTTAAACAACTTTTTAATGTTGATTTCTCTATTGGGGAATTGAAAAATGGTCTTGATGCCTTAATTAAAAGTAAAAGTGTAGGCCAGGATGAAATCCTACTTGAGTTCCTTATAAATTTGGGAGATTCTGCAAAAACAACTTTGTTGGTATTCATTAACCAAACTTGGAGAAATGGCTTGCCAAGCACTTGGAGAAAGATCGTGATAATACCAGTTCTCAAATCTAACAAACCAGCCGAAAATATGGACAGTTACCGCCAGATTTCTCTTACAGGCATAATGTGTAAATTAACTGAGATTGATTGCTAACAGTTTCTACAACATAAAATTGGTTTAATATCTGAAAAACAAGCGGGTTTCCATAGACATAGATGTGCAATTGAACAAATTGTACACTTGTCCCAAGAGGTAAAAGATGGCTACCCAAGAAGGCAAGGGTATCTTGCAGTATTTGTGGACTTTAAAAATGCATTAGATCTGGAGCTAATGCATTTTTAAAGGTCTGGAGAGCTGGACTGCTTAGGAAGCTGATTTCCTGTGGTATTTCAGGCTACTTAAATGGATTAAAATTTTTGTTGACCAATGCTTTATAAGTATGGTCATGCTGTGTCAAGTTATAGTCAAATCAAACAGGGTTTACCCCAAGGAGCTGTTCTGAGCCCGATTCTTTTTTAATGCAATGATCAATGATTTAATAGACACTAGTTCCAGTTGTGTACCAGGCATGAATGTTTTACTATTTGCTGATCATGTGGTGATGAGTGATACAGGATATGACTTTGTTAGCCTGGACAACATCCTACAACAGGCCTTAAATGTTCATAACACCTGGACTTAGATAATAATATGGTCGTTAATACTGTTAAATTCACTACATCATGACATCCAACTCCAGTTTAATGACAAAGACCTGAATAGAACTTTTAATACTGTCTACTTGGGTATTCACTTAGACCCACAATTAACTTGGACAAAACATGTTGATTCAGTCGTTGATAAACCCTATGCTAGGTCAAGGCTATTGAAACGTTTAGTTGGTCTTGGGGCTCAACCCGAGATGTCTTGTGTGCAGCCTATAAAAGTTATGTTCCTCCTGTTGTTGAATATGGAAACGAGGCTTTGATAACCACTTCAGACTCTGCTAAAAGCAAGCTTGACCGATTCCAAAACAAAATGTTGTGATTGATCACTGGTTTCACTAAATCAACCTCCACAGTTGCTATGGAACTTCTGAACTAGAACCATTAAGTGAAAGATGCCAAAGAGAGGCCATAAACCTCGTTGAAAAAATCTTATGAAGAAAAAATAACTTTCTAAATTATTACAGACCAGCAAACGAAAGGCTAAAAACCCACAGGACCTTCTTTTCTACTGTCCACGATCTTTATGATACTAATGATATTCCTAATTTTCACCCAATCGCCAGGTTTTCCCTCAGGAATTAAATTCCATTCTAGATCAAACCATGTTGGAGGGCCACTTGGATCTTGCTTGGAATGTCAATAAACAGCTCTCCTTACAAAATGAATTAAGAAGTGCTGCTCTGGCTACTATACCTAGTAGGTACCCTCTTGATGATTGGCTCTATGTTGGTTTAACAGAAGTTGCCATACGCCGGTGCTGAAGCACACTCAAGTAATTTCAGTATTAGCTATCCTGTTGGGAAATACTGTGACAATTTTGATGGAGAGATAGCGGCAATATCATATGCTTAATGTGTTAAGCATATGATCTGCAACTGATAAATTGAAAAACAGTCCTGATCTCAATATTGCGTTTCTCATTGATTCTTAGGCTGCTATATTGTCGCTTGTGAATTCAAAATACAACAAAAATGCACATATCCCTACTTGTACAGCAAAGTTTTTTGAACTCAGGAATTCTAGAGAAAACATCACTCTCCAACGGATTCCGAGCCATTGTGGCATTTCTGGTAATGAGAAGGATGATAGACATGCTAAAGCCGGTTCTCTAATGACTCAGCCTGATACTCCTCTACCTTTGTGTAACATTCAAAGGATGATTGTAAACAATAAAACTAAGAATAACAGAAAGATTACAGAGATGCAGCTGTGAGTAAGAGGTGGAACATCCTGTTTTACAAAAATAATAAAATCCCCAATTCTTTGCCTCAATCTGTTGAAGTTGCTTGTTTTCAAATGCTAACTAGATATGATTATTTACAAAGGTATTTATGTTGTACTGGAATCAAGGATTCAGCTTGTTGCCTTTTATGTCATCAGGGTGACATGGATGGTGACCATCTCAATAACTGCCCTACTGTTTTAAAGTTTTTTAATGACAACACTTTTGATGCTAGTTTTAATTCTCATTTTCATTCTTCTTCATTTTACTGGGCTGCTCATCACTTAATGGCAGAAGTGCCATGGACGGGCATAGGATTTTTTAAAAAAAATTATATAATAGAGATAAAAGTTCAGAATGTAACCTATGTACCTGTATGAAAATATAAGCTCTAAGATATATATTAAGTTGCTTACAGTTATTAGAGTAAATATGTAGAACTATTTGTTTAGAAGACTGATAATAGAATATGCACCCTTCATCCTTGTACCATAACTGAATTTACTCTTTAGACTCTCAAACTTCCTTGTGCTTACATTATATAATCTGTTAGGTAGTCAATGCAGCAGTTACAAATATTTCTTAATATTTGTCTTTTATTTTCTTAATAAACGAGTTGTTGGTTATATGAATGTAGACATATCTTCTAATGAATAAAATCAAAAGGTAAGAGTATTGTATAGTTTTTTTGCCCTTTTAATAACTGATATCCTAATGCATAAAATTAACACCTTAATCTCTCCTTAAAATGAACCTAACATAATTTGCAAGTGAAATTCGTAGGAACTCAGAAATATATTTAATAAGAAACAGACATATTCTATTTTTAAATCTGAATGTTTACACATAAGAAATCCTCAGCTGAATTATTGAATAAACTTCCTTGTACTGAAATTCAACTGAAAGAGGTGTAGGAGGTAATTCTTTTAGAATCACGCAAAGATACAATCTCAGTAACGAGCCAGGCACGAAGAAATTGCGCATGGGGAAAGATTTTAAATTGCACTTTTATTTGATTAAACTCGTCCCCCCCAAAAAAAAGCAAGTACTTCATGCTCACAATAACATAAACTACTTGAGGTGAGAATTTAAGAATAATTTAACAGTAACTTTAAATGGCAAAGTGTAGTGCTGGACTACTTAAAACTAACAGGCTGACTCACCAACCTACACCAATGACATACTTTAATAAATGAACAGAAAGTATAGCAGCAATTAAGATTAACAGCAGGAAGGACAAGATAGCAATGAGTACTTTACTAGCGAAATCACACTCTGTCTAACTTTCTCTTTTCGGTCATTTAAATACTCTTCTTCATTTTAAATTAATTTGCATCCTGGCGAGGAAATGTGGAGTTCAGAAAAGATAACAAAACTTAGAATAATTGGTTATTTAAACTAAGTGAAACCCTACAGAGGGAAAAAAAATCTAACATTTCCTTTTTTAGTATAGCAAGACTATTGAAATAAAGAATAACTTCTAAGATAATTCTTATATAAGCATTTCATTGTGTCTATCTTATTTGAAAATTATTTGATATACTTTATGATACAAACATGTAATATAACAATACGATATTTAAGAAATACACAACTCTGCATTTTATTTTTCACACTTGCATCTTGTTTTATAAGTTTTAAAATAAATATTATGCTAAAAATGTATATAATGTTATTTCTCCTCTTATAAGATAACATAAGGTAATGAATAGAATTTTTAACATTACTTCTAAAAGCTGAAACTCACAGATAAGGGACTCACAGATGTTTCATGAGTATACTATTGCAAGATGCGGATTTACAGATGCTTCATTAAATAATCATTCAAGATTATTATTCTCACTCCTCACATAACTTTTTCTACATCTGCCATAATTATTTTATCAGGTTTAACTAAATTTTTGCCAACAAAAATATAGCTCAGAAGAGAAAACTGGGATGGTTTCCTTCTGACACCGCATCGTTCCCGTCAAAAAGTAAGACACTAGTATCGCTTGCTCCGCCCTCGGTGTGGAGAAGCGGGGAGTTGCACATAGTACAATGTACTACTCGTTCAATGTATGGTGCCCAACACTCAGCCAAAGATTATGTATTGTTAAGAAGCAAAGCTTTGCAACAGCAGGAGTGGCTCCCTCCGAACAAAAAGGGACACAACTGTGCATGCGTGAAATATCTGTCGCCAAAAAGCGCCAAAGCTCGAAGTTGATGTCGAAGTTCGAACAAGTTCGACAGTCACATTTATCAAGAGTTTAAAGCTGTGTGACTCCATTTTTTTTCCCCTACATATTGACAGATATAAAATCAGACATCAAACTGTGATATGGATAATACAAGTTCAACTAGTAAAGCAAAAAAGCACAAAAATTCAGGTTTAAATTATCGCAAAAAGTCAAAGAACGATTCATCATAACCCGTGTTCCTCAATTTCCTGTACATGTGGCGGAGGTGGAAAATCTCGGCCAGGTACCTCACAAAGGGAGAAATTCTCGCCAACAGGTTCCGTAGCCAAATCCCTTGGCAAATTGTCCCTTTTCTTTCTAGCGGCATAGAAGACAAACTGGTTTACATTACGTCTATGGAGCCTTTCCTTCTTTGCATAGACTTTCTTTGACTCAGCCAACACACGTGTCGGTATCGGTGCTTAAAGCTATTCAATTAAAAAAAAATACCCTGGAAAATATGACTACAGGAAATAAGTGATTAAGCTATATAATTCAGTATAAACTAGGAGTGTTAAACTACACCAAAGTGCATGGAAACAGAGCAGCAGCAAGGAATTTCAGTCCACCACCTACCGGAAAAATGATACGTACTTGACAACTGCAGGAAGATCAACTGAAGAGTGCTAAAAAACAAAAACATAACCTTCAATGCCCAGTTCTATCTTGGCCTGAACTTGAAAATGCCATAAAAATGTGGGTGATAGATAAGAGGAATTCTGGGATAAGTGTTTCAACCAAAATGATAATCAATGAGGCCAAAGGATTTGCAGAAAAACATGGGAATCAGAACTTTTCAGGTCTGAGGGCTGGTGCAACAGGTTCATGAAAAGGCAAGGCTTATCTATGTGCACAAAAACAACTATTGCATAGAAAATGCCAGCAGATTATGAAGAAAAAATACTAGCATTTCATAGGTTTGTTATAAATGCACGCAAGAAAACTTCTTTTGAGCTCGGTCAAATAGGAAATATGGATGAAATTCCACTCACATTTGATGTACCATTTAACAAGACTGTGAGTATTAAAGGGTCTAAATCAATAATCATAAAAACCACAGGTCATGAAAAAACCCTATTAAGAAAACCCTCTCTTTTGGTTTTGGATCAGTTTAGCGCCCATAGAACTGAAAGCATAAAGAATAAAGCGAGAGAATTAAAAACCCAGATAGCTGTCATTCCTGGTGGACTGACTAGCCAATTGCAGCCTTTAGATGTATCGGTGAATAAGCCATTTAAGGAAAAAGTGCGAGAATGATGGAACAAGTGGATAGGAGAGCCACATCACACCCTCAAGTAGAATGAAGCGGCCCTCTATTTCACAAGTGTGCGGAGTGGGTAAAAAGATCTTAGGAGGATGTAAAGGCTGAAGTAATTGTTAAGTCCTTTAAAATGTGCGGAATCAGTAATGCTCTTGACGGAACAGAAGACGATGCATTATTCAAAGAAGGTGATACTAGCGATGACGGAAACAGTAGTGATGACGATATTCTCGTTTTCGATGATGATGATAGTGAAAAGTATTTTTATGGTTTTGAAAGTGATTAAAGGCTAATTTAATGATAGGCAATGTTTTCCTTGAATCTGTGTTTTTTGTTGTTTCTGCTTTATTTTGTATTATGTTTGATTGCTTGCCGTTCATTCATTTATTCATTATTGAAATTTACATATCATGTTCAAACTTGCCGTTTGTTAGCTTGTTAATTTTCCTTAATAAAAATATGTTTGGTAATTGTTTATTTGGCTTTTACGAAACATGAGAACTAAAAGAAACCAATTGTGGTACAGCGCTGTCACGCGGACTACTGAAACTTTTTTTTCTTGCGTGTGGCCTTCTAAATAAGGGTGTATCTTATATGCCGTCAAATACGGTAATAATGACACATAGCAAAATAAACAGCTCAAGGAGAATTCAGATACTAAGCAAATTCTCCTTGGCATATAAGAAATACTGTTAAATCCCTGATATCATTCACACAGTAAATTCTTAAGACACAATTCAGCTAACTCTATAAACTTACTTACAACTGATTCATATTAGCTTTCAGAGCTATATTTAAATGGCTGAAGCTATGGGAAAAAACAGCTATAGATCTTCGATATACATTTCCTCAAATCTTCCAAAAAATTGAAAGTTGGTTAAAATATCGTTAAATGTCACCAACATGGCAGAGAAAAACTGTAGCCAGTGCACTCAGAAGTGTTTTTGTCTTACCTTGCATTCTAGTTTTACATGTTACAATCCATCATTTCTACCATGAAGTGATGCTATTTGTAGAATGCTGAGAGCTCAGTTTTCCATTTTCACTAATCTTCTGCTCCTTTGTTTGATTCTTCCTTAGCCCTGCGTGTAAACACAGGGTTACTGTGTGTAAGCACAGTATATTGCCTTCATAATGTCTCTCTGCAGCTCTGACACTTTAATACATTATTATTAATTCTTTCACTTTTACTGTTTTTATTGCCTCCATCTTTTCATCAGCTTTGTCACCACCCTCAGTATGAAGTCTGCTTTTACGACATCCTTAACAGATGAAAGTCTCTTCTTCTGTTGACTTTCTGTGTAGCATTCACTTTCACTGTATACATAAAAGCTTTCTTCAGATTTTCTTTATTTGCTGTTCAAAATGCCTACTGCATATCAGAAGCCTTAACAACATCCATAAAATATCAGACACCCAATGTGCTTTTAATATCTTGACCATGATCCAAAAATGCAGCTGACATAATTTTTCATTGCCAGTCACTAGTTCTTGAAGTCTCTCCTACTTTTTGTTCTTCAATTTTTAAGCTGCAGCTGGTGATAATTCTTGAGAAATTTTCCCCAAACTGGAATTTCAAAGCAAACTAAGGTGTCAGTAAATGAATAATTTTCAGCTGGAAGCATCTGTAAGATATCAACCACATCTCCTAGGAAAAAAAGACACAAATTTAAGGTTTCAGTGAAAAGGTCCCACTGATTTGACTATAAAATCATCTTAAAGTGTATTCTATATATGTTCCACGATGATTTCCCACCTTACAATCAGAGCTTTATTACAGAACGAGATAAATGAACTGGAATGTTGTTCAGGTAAGATGAACTGGAGCATCAATTACAGAAGGCTAAGCTTAAACATGCAAATCAAAATAGTGCCAGAATTTTTTCTAATCTTTTCAATTTCTTTCTCAGGTCTCTCATTTAAAGCATTTACTTCTTGATTAATGCTTGATTGATCTCATTTGCCAGTTTCCTTTTACAGTGGATACTTTCTCATTCATAGCATTGACAATTTTAGCTTCAGTGGTGACAATACTCCTTCATTTTGGTGGCATTTTTACTGCTATAATGTTCTAATTTCAGAGAGAACCAACAAAGTACTTCTCTTAATTTCTGATGCTTCTTCTCTCATCTCAGCAGCATTTCTTTCAATTGATCAAAATTCACTGATGCCTCCTTCTTCTCTCCCCAATATTTGCTTCAATTGTATTCTTCATTTCTAAAAAACTTCCAGCTATTATTTCCATAACAGCTTTTAGCTGCTTTTTGATCTTCCTGATTATCAAAATTTAAAAAGTCCCCTCTATTTTGATACCAGTTGTCGCAAGCTATAGGTACGTAGATGTGTCTTTAAATAATCTCTCCAGATAAGCAGGAAGAAACTGATAATTTATTATAAATAATAATGACACACTGCAAAATAAATAGCTGTGAATAGCGCATGGAAAACATAGATATTAAGTGAATCTTTCTTAGCACTTAAGAAACATAATAAATTCCTGATCATTCACAAACTAAATTCAAAAGCATAATTCAACTAACTCTCTTTGAACTGCAAACACTTTAAGCTGATTAACAACTAATGCATCCTAGTAATCAGAGCTATATTTATATGGTGTTACAAAAATTGGTGATAGGGTTTAAAAAAATGTGTTTTCTTGATCCTGCAGAAAGTTGCAAAGTTGGCAAGAAATCACCAATTGCTGCTAACTTGGCAAACACACACTGTCATTCAGGCCCATCACAAGCATTTTTGCCCCACACCTTGCATTTAGTTCAGCTGCTTTTTTCAATTTAAATGTTGCTGGACTCAGAATAGAAAGATTCCACATTTCTATTCAAAATAATAATAATAATAACAACATTTATATACAACACCTCTGGCCACAAAATTTCTAGCAAGACAAATTCTAAAACAATTATCCTAAAAGCAACAAATAAACAAAAACCTAATAACACAGTATATTATAACAACAGCATAATAAAATAAATTAACATATTTATAGAAATTTACAATATTATCTTCCTAAAAATATAGGTGAAAGAGTTTTTTTTTGTAACCTTCTTAAAGTAAAATAAAACAAGTATTTACAAGTGCTTCATATACATCATTAAAAAAAGTCATCATTACCTTTTTCATGTAAGCACATCGAGAATCTTCACTAAACTGCGGTAAACAAGAAAATAATAGTTGAACCATATCCATCAGAGCATGTTCAGCAGACCTTCTTAATAATTCTGAAAAGCAAGTTGTAATTACAAAATCTTAAAGCATTTATAAAAACTTTTAATGCAGTACATTTTTAATTGTGAAATGGGGGAGAAGAAAAGGTGGGAATAAGTTATAGTGCAACAAAAAAAAAAAAAAAAAAAACTCTCAGTGCGGACAGTATAAACAGCTAAGATGCTGGCATTAAAAACTGAGAAATGCTAAAATTTATCTAGCATGAATGAGTATTACATCACAGCAAAACCTGCTTTTAGTTTAACTAGTAAAGCAGTAAAAATGTTTAAATGTAGCAAACCATAGCAGCAAAGTTTTTGAAAAGAGCAGCAGTATTTTTCAAAAGCTGCAGCAATAAGATAGCTATTTTCAAAAACTGTAGTGATTTAAGGACCTATCTTAAAGTTCATAGAATTCAGTGCAGCATGTAATGAAAATTTAAATACTTTTAGTATGCACATTAAATAAATAAGTTCAAAAACAAATTACAAGCATTTTAAATCAGAATTTTGTATCAACAAAGAGCATCACTATTAACCATTATAAAAGTTTTAATTCTGAGTTTTAAAATATCAAAGGTTTGTCAAACAAATAGCTAATTAAAAAAAAAATTGTAGTGAACCTTTTTGTGGCAACCACCTTTAAAAGTAGCTAATGTTTCTGAGAACATGAATTAACATCAATCTTGAACATATTTCTCTAAAAAGACTATCTCTGTAGCAGAGCACAATAATTTAGAACTACGAATGATTATCTCAGAAAAAGGTACGCCATGCTATATATAACATACTTGTTTAAAAAGTATATACATAACATACCTTATTTAAAAAGAAAACTCAATAAAAAGGATTTCAGATTTATCTTCTATATGCATAAAAATATCCATAATGAGAGGAAAAAATATTCTAATTAATAAATAAAATTAAATATCAGGCTTTATTATTCATTATTAACTATAGATATGTTGTTTTGAGTATGTTTGTTTTAATTATATTTCACTATTAGCTAAATTTACATTTTTAAATGACAGTTGGTAATGATTTCTCATTTTGGTTAACAGTTTGAAAAAAAAAAAAAAAAAAACAGCAGAAATAAACTTTTCCCATGGTATGGTACAAAAAGTGCTAAAATCTTGTTAAGGCTCAATATTTGTCCAATATCTAGAATACATCAAACTTAATTCTTACACGTGGAAGAATGTTTGGAGCAAAATTAACAATAGTTTGCTTCTAAAAGCATCTGAATTGATTCAACCTCTCAGTCAGTTGGGTACAAATTGGTATTCAGCTTTTACATAGCAATTTACAATAAGTGGCACACGAATCACAGCACTGGTTTTATAATTAAAATATATACTTATGATACAAAATTAGCTGACATCAATGAAATCTGTACGTAACATATTTTCATTCAACAATGTTTATAAAGTATTAATGAATTTTTATGACATATTACAAATATACTATGCTTTGAAGATTGATTCTGTTTCAATATACATTTCAGAATTTTAAACTAAAAATGAAAATGACTTACCACTCAACCGAGTCTCGAAGCAGAAACGAAAACACGACTGCATAATTTCACACACTGATTCATTAGTCAGAAGAACACCTAATGGAGTAAGTAACAGCAACCTCAAAACGTGAAGAATTTTCATCAGGACTACTTCATCAGATGCAGAATCTGTGCCCATAAACCGTGCATGCGTGACAGCATCGGCAATATTTTCAGCTGCTAGAGGAGCAGTTGCATGCTTTGCATCTGAAATTGTAATGACTTTAGTTGAAACTGTAATTAATTTACAGCTAATTGATGAGATGAAAAATGAAACGTACACAAATTTAGCAAACTTTTTACTGTGCAGGAAGTAAAGGACTAATTTGCCCAAATTCAGATTATATGGCATTAGAAATATCATTTATTAATTAAACTCATCTTTTGATCAATTACACAATATAAACTAAACAATCAATCACATATGTTACAATTAAACTTTCAGTCCCATATATTATAAGACACTTCTTTGACATAGTGGCTTTTGAGATTGAATCACCAATCAACCAAGATATCTCGCCAAAATCTGGCTCCATGTTCTTATACTTTGCCACGTAATTGTATATTAGCACAGGCTGCATGTTCTTATACCTCACCATGTAATCACGTATTAGCAATGTGTTGCATTTTTGTTCTCACCACATATTCTTATATTATTCATTTTTGATGAGATTTTCGATTTCACATTGTTTATTTAAAAATACATTCATTGCTTTTTCTTTTTTCTATGGCGTTAACGTTCTTTAATTTACCACGTAATGAGATGGACGCCCTATCAGTTTTTCAGGAAAGAGGTCTTTTACCTGACAAATGAATATGTGAAAATGGCCATGACATGAAACTTTATGTTACTGACAAACCATTTTGAAGTGCAATGTTACAAACTGCAAAAGGATGACAGGCCTCTGTGTTGGAAATTGGTTCAGTGGTTCCAGAATATTGTTCATCACTGCTATTAGATTTAGGTATTCTTCGGCATAGGAGTGGATATCTATGAAATGGTGTAACAAACAGCTTAATAGTGTGGAAGTGCTGTAGTTTACTGGAACAATTACATGTGATAAAATAATAAAGATTCTTAAAAATATTCTTAGGAGATATGCAAGTATTATTGTAATCATTATATATTGTGTTGTTTCTTTTTACATTCACACTTCATAAGATTATAACTGAGATTTTGGTGCAAATACAAAATCGGTAAATATGGTTGGGGGCTGCTATAACAAAGAAGTACCTATTATAATCATACCAAAAATAATAATACTAATATGGTCAATTTTTGATTAAAAACTGCTCCAAATGATCCCACTTAAAACAGTGAAAAATAAATTAAGATTTAATAAAAATTTTTCAAAATATTTTATCTGAATGTTGCTGATTATTTTTTTAATTGGGTTGTTCACCTTGAACAAAGTTACTTCTCCCCTCACATACAGAGTACATGTACAGACATTTAATTGAGAAGGAAAAGAACGTCTAAATATGTTACTAAAGAGGAATGCTGATTTTATTACACTATACCTATATTATTATATCTTAATGAAACAAGAGAAATAATGGTTCAATTAACAAGTATAAAACAAACAAGCTTATATACTAGTGTTAATATAACTTAAATGTGTGTATATGTTACTGTGAAAGACCGAAATTGGAGAATGTCAACATTCACCAAATACGTCGGTGAAAGATCGAATATAGGATTGCATTCTTGTACATTCGGACTCTCACCGGTGTATGTCAACAATCACAGATATGCTCTGGTATAGGTTGAAAAGAGAGGAAAAGACAAAGAGGCGACTGGCTGTTTCCCATAAATGCAGTTGTAAAAAAGCAAGGTCCTCTTGTGCAATTCAAAGTATCTTAATAGTTTAAGTTGTTGCAATAAATAAGATTTGAATCACATAATTTAGTAACTTTTTTATTGCTATTATTTTATTTTCTCATTTAGAACATACTGTATAATTAAGTAAGTTTTTAACTTCTATTATTTTGCTTTCTCATTTTGAATGTACTGTGTGTTTTAAGTTCCTATGTTATTAAAATCTTATTTTAAATCTCAAGTTCGTTTTTTCGTGACGGTATTACGGAGAAGAAAATAGAATATTATTATTATATGTTGAACATTCACCATTAGTACATGGTGAATGTCGACATTTACCGGTGTAAGTCAAAAATAAGAGTATTTGGAAAATATTTCGGACATACACCAAGCGACTATGTGAATGTTGACATTCACCGGTGAAAGTCGACATTCTCCAAATTTCGGTGTTTCACCATAACATATACATTAAATAAAAAAAAACTGACAATGATTAAAGAATTTGATTTTTTTTCATTTGTCTAAGACTTAAATGTTTTCTTTGTAACCAATGAGCTTTGCTTCCTGTTGTTAAAATACATGAAAATCTGTAATACATCTACTATTGTGAAAATTAAATAAATAACACTACTTAAAATAGAAAATTCTGCATAAATTGCCATAAATCACCTGAATCCTTAAACTTTGAATAAATCTTAGGCACCTTTTTTTAAGCAATTTCTGAAAAAGGCTCATTGCTAATCCATGACAACATGCCATATCTTGTCACACACACAAAAAAAAAGTCAGATATTATTTTCAGCATTTCAGTAAGGCTGATAATTGTATAATTTCATGTCTTGAAGAGTAATAGTATAACATATATAAAACTCGTGCAGATTTAAATGTTGTTCATTTAAATCTCAATTTGAACATAATATATTGAAAAATGAATTCACTATTTATATATTTTTGTACTTGTATATAACCTACCACCAAGGAATGATCTGATGATTTTTTACAAATGAGAAGGTAAAGGTTTCTTAAAGGGTACAAGATGGTAATTTTCGTGACTTCTTTTAATAAGATTTCCTAATTATCGATATTTATCATAAATTGACAAATATTAACGGCGTATAAAAAACTCACTTAAGTAATTTAAAATACAAATTTAAATTATCAAATAAGGATTATAAGATACATTAAAAAATAAAACACTCAAATTTTTCATAAATTTCTTCCTTGCCAGTTCTCCCATGTACTTAGGGATCTCTTCGTACTTAAAAAATATGACAGAACTGCACAACCCTCACATTAAACACTGGCTACCTGCCAAACAGATCTCACCATTATTCACTTTGGCGATTTTCCAGCAAAACTCTGTATTCCTGCAAAAATTCTACCACTATTTCTTGCCCTCCTGGCAGACTCAATATGTGCATATTTTAAAATTGAGTTTAGGGCAAAAAATATCACATTTTGTATATAAACACCATTGTATATATAAATATTACAATTTGTCTTTAAACACCATTGAAACATTAAATACAACAAAAAGAACACATACGAGCAGACTGGAAAACTGTTCGAATAACGTTGCCTAAAGAATAATTATGCACATGGCTACCAGAGTTTAGTCATTTCTGAAAATTTGGCGACTTTTACAAAAGTAGTCACAATAGTATGTAAATACCTATATTTCATATTTAAACTGATCATTATATAACCAAAAACAGTCAACAAATCTGAAAAATCTATTAAAAATGAAAACAATGGTTACCACAGATATCATTTAGGACATTCCCCACTATTTCTGAAAATGTTAAGTGAACTTAATTTGATTGCATTTTGTAAGAATTTAGTCATACAACCTTTAATCTGGGAAAACACAGAATTTTATTTAGTTTAGATGTAATAATTAAGACAAGCTTACCTATCAGACCATATGACAGAAATTTACTAACTGCAGATAAACCAAGTCCAGTTACCGGTCCAGTAGTTGTTTCTGCTCTTATCACATCCAAAAATGGTTTCAAATATGTAATAGGCTCTATATCATTTAAACTATTGACTTGATTTAACATTTCTTTTAGATCAGAAAAGCTTTTCAATAAGCTGTCTTGTTCTTCTTCCTGCAAATGTATGAAATATTTATAAATAATATGCTGATGAAATCTGTTGCACCTGTTTATTTTTAAACACTTCTATGAAATTATATATGGAATATTTATAGAGCACCTATGTAGATCCAAAAGTTTCTCATTCATATACTTTGAAAAGAAATAAAATTTTAATATTTTTCTTAATTTTTTTTGTACCTTGATATATATACCTTTCACGCTTTTTAATATGTAACTCCTGTGAAAGTAATTTGAAGGTTTGCCCTCAAAATATTCCATAACTGAACTTTTCACGCCATCATCAATTTTTTCCCCATGAAAAACTGACTTCACAGAACAGCTAATAATCACTTGGAGCTAAATCTGAACTATAAGAGGAATGGTCAATATCCTTTACTGCATATTGCATTTTTGAATTGTAATGACACATTGCAGTTTTTTAACTGGTTGGAAAAAAAAAATCTTGACGATACTTGGTTACATGAAGATATAACATTTACAAACAAGAGTTATTTCAGATGTGTTACATTCTGCACAAAGTAAAACACACACAATAAGTCTGAAAAGATCATGAAAGGTATTGGTACAATAGTGGTGGAATCATATTTGAGTGGAAATAATTTAAAATGGCTGCACTAACTTACATATTTTTATTAGCGTAACTATGAATGCCAAAGTATTTGGTTCTTGATCCTTATGTCAAGTTGCTTAATGGAGCAACCAGTAATATTTCCTCTTAATGGATGATAATGATCACTTCAATCATGCTACATTAATGACTAATTATTTTAAGGGCAAAGGCATTCAGCAGATGGAGGGGCCTGAATATTATCTGGATTTAAATCTGATAGAACCTAAGTAGGACAAAGTATGATGTTGACACTGCAGCCTCAGCTTAACACTCTTCAGGAGCTTCAAAACATTATTCATTATGAGCACACTTTATCACAGCAGGAACGCCTGAAGAACTTAATACACATAGCTGTACAGTGTGGAAAATCACTGTACAGCTTGCATTTCAGTCATGGGCAACTACAAACCTTGTTAATATTTTTTATGTATCTCTAAATAGTTGTAAGACCAGATTTTCCC
>KK112616.1:293826-309107 GCA_000611955.2 Stegodyphus mimosarum | reverse complement strand
ATACCAAGGAAAAAAAAAAAAAAAATCCGGTTACATGCGAAATAGTTGGCCTTGGCTCTACTGAAAATAATAAAATAATATAATCTCTATAAATGGTATCTCTAGTAGCTCTAGGCTCTACAAAAGGAAGCTGTCATTTTTCAAAGAAGGAGAAGCTTACAAGTGACATTACAATGTCATTAACTATAGCTTTATGCAAAACATCGTATTTTGTTTTTGATCAAGACTTTCTCTTTTAAAATATAATTCTGTTTTAAACTCTGAACATGGAAACTGTTAGCGTTTAAGACACGGATGGAAATGTTCTGTCAATTTGTTTCAACATAAATTTTGTTGCGCTTAATCAGCACCATTTCAACAACTAGAGTGGATGTGAACAAGTAGGGATTGACTTCATCGTCACAAACACTTGGAAGTTCTCAGTGATGATTCTTGAATCTCATCTGCATCTGCTTCGTCTGCGAACATCTGGCTAATAAGGACTTTTTCGTGCATAATATAAATATGAGACAGTTTCTCTCAAACATATTTTTAACAAACTAACTCTAGTAAACATTATCAGAGTTAAATAATTGAATTCAATCTACTTAGTTACATCACAGTCGTCTCGTAAATTTCGAAGAACTGCAGCTGTACTCGAAAATGAAATATATATATGAAACGAATGAATGAAGCATATATATATATATATATAATGTACATAATGAAATGAATGAATGCATTACATATACATAGATATATATTATGTAATATGGAATGCATATATATGCCCAGGAGAATAATGTTATATAACAATAATAATCTTGTGATAAACTGAAAAGTAGTAAAATACAGAATTTTATGGAACGATATGCGTAACCTTAGATGAAAAGTTCAGGATACACTAAATTCACGAAATTAAATTTAGAGGCTTTGTATGCTGTCTGGCAGTTTTGAGTTTTATATGATGTTGAAAACAGAACAAAGTTTGAAGTATTCATGATTACATTTTAAATTATCTCTATATGTCGTGGTTTTAATATGGAGAATCTGAATGCATGTATCTGCACTTCCTTAACAAGTGCTTTCAGTTATTTAAAAGGTGTATGATCTGGAAAAAGAAACTGGCAAAGTTTTCAAAAAAAGAAAAATCTCATTTAATAAACTCAGACGAGTTTATTGAATAAGGATCAAAGACGATTTTAGAAAATATTATCTATCTAGCTATATATATATATGTAAGATACAACAAAATATGATATCTGCTTTAAAAAAATAATTGGCGACCTCAAAATTAACATTCTAGATTTTATGTTCTCCCCCCTAAATTCATCTGTTCTTCCAAATTCGAGATCTTTCCATATTACGGAACGTTTTAATACAGATCTCTTGCCCAGTCACGAAGTTGTAAACCAAAACTTTTCTAACTCGAACTGAAACTAGTGACACTCTCCCTTTTTCCTTTGAACTGCTGCGCTCACTTTCGCCTAAGCTTTCTTCCTGGCCAAACGCTTTGGTGCGATGCCCTGTCATCTAAATTGACGTTATACTTTAAAACCCGAGTACATGGAAATTATTGTATTCAGCTATGATTAAAAAATATCCTGTCTGTCAAAGGATGATTTGATATGCGTAAAAGGTAAAGATTGTGATTCTTCAGGCTCTGTTGTTTTGGATGCGTCATCATGCCTTTCCACTCAGCCTTGCCTTCAACCACAGATCACTCAGATCGAAAGGTGCTAAAAAGTACCGGATCCCTTTATCTACGCATTTTAAAACATTACATATATACATAAATGAATTTTTGTTTGTTTGTCTTTTATAGAAATCTGCAGTTTACTTCCGATCTTTATGAAACTTCATCTTCAAAACAAGAGGAAGGTCAATGTCTACATAAGATTTCTCAAAAACTAGCCCATGTGGTCCACACTATTTATATACATATATTTTACACTAATTTAACAAACTTTTGATTAAAGCTTTGCTTTGTGACGCGGCGAAGCGTAGGCTATGTATGCTTCAAATTTAATCAGAAAACTCGGCGGTATATAAAAAAAATTGTGTTATCTTTGAACAAAGCGTAAAATATTTAATTTTCATACATTAACATGCATGTCATTGCATCACACGCATTTTCTTTGTTTTTTGAAAGTGAATTGTAATAGTCGTCACAAAACATTACTTTCACTGTGGTAATCAATTATGCAACTGAAGGAAAATCGATTGCTCGATCTACACCTCAAGCACGAAAGTAAAAGGAATCACGAGCTTCAGAAATAAACGAGCAATGGGAAGCAAGACTGAAACTTTCTACGCATTCGAGTACGCACTGCTCAAGCCCATTCATCTGAAGGAGACAAGCAAAGGAAAGCAAGACTAGAAAAAGCTTGATCCACTGTACGAACACTACACGCTGATTTAAATCATGGTACATTCCATTACGATGCTAATTATGGTTGCAGTCTTCATTTAAGTGTGGTCATTGGGAAGATGGATAAATAGTGCATGTATTGCAGAACCCTCAAATTTAAGAATGAAGCACAGGAATGTGTAGCACAAGTGGAAAAGTGAAATCTCTAGAATTAAATTCATAACCCGAACCATTATCAACCTTGGTATCAGGTGGCACAAGCCAATCGAAACGTGCAAAATACGCATAAAGAAAAAAAAATCATAAAAGAATTAAAACACAAACACTTTATTTCCTGTAGGTAGCATTGCAACGCATGTCGGGTAACATCTAGTTAAATATAAATAAACTAAACATCATCAGATATGAAGCCTTCTTTTACGACAGTTTATTATTCATGTATAGTAAAAGTAAGAAATTTAAAGAAGAAAAAACGAAATGTTAAGTTAGAAAACATGTATTGATTGATAAACCGTTTGGTGGCGATGTGGCTATAGCTGCACCACAGGTTCGGGGTTCGATCCCCTGGCTGGGTAAGGTTGATTCAGCCTTTCATCCCTTAAGTGGGTCGATAAAATGTGTACCAAGTTCATTTAGAGACTAAACACCGAAGGTTCTGCGAAAAGCTGATCACTTGCTCAAGGCATATGCTAAAGCACTCTGGGGCACAAAAGGTTAAGAAAGCAGAAAAAGGGCACTGCAGGCCGTGGCCCACTAGGGCTGTTGCGCCACTGAGTTTGGTTTAGTATCGATTGATAACAAGACATTGGTTAATGGTTATGACCGAAAAAACGGTTTCACTTTGTAAAAATAAATTGTGGTCCTCCAGCCGCTTTCAGATGATAATACACGGTGAATGTAGTGAATATATAGTAAATTCCAACTTTTTGAGAAGTCCTAAGAATTACTCATTATCGGTTACAATACTTTTAAATGAATTTCCTCTGATACTTTTGCCCACCAGCGACCGAGCAATAAAGTCACTGAACACTGGTAGTTTAACCTGGGTTGATTGCAGACGTACGGGTTGGATGGGAGTTTTCCTCAGGCGTAATGTGGATATGGGCTAATTTTCCATAGAAAGCCCTCCACAAAGCCACCCTTCTCTCAGGCACATAGCCCTCGCGTGCTTTGCGTAATCAAATAAACCAAACAAATCTCTGATTTATTCAGAAATCAACAGTCTTAAACAGTTTGACGCCAAAGCAACTTTATACTGCCTACGAATTCTAATAAATTAATTAGCATTGTTATGACAAGAATTTGAAGTAAAAGTTTAAGATTTTAGAGATTTCAAATCCAATTTTGCATTACTTTTATTATTAAAAGCGAATGTGAGCAAAGCGCCAGAAAATCCACAAATGGAACTAATTAATTTACACTGTGATATAAATCCGGTCTAGAACTTTCTGCCATCGCCTTTCGTTGACAGGACAATCCGCCGGCAGTTGATTCGCCAGAGGCCATTTCGCCATCAAGTAGAAATGAAATACGTAATAAAGGTTGCTTATAATATACATAATTACTTCTATACAAATATGGAATATAAAAAAATTACGCATAGTTCGTTAAAAACTGATTTCAATGTCAAATAGAGCAAAATTATTATTTGGGTTAATATCGTCAGATATTGTTTTATATTATCGTTTCTAAAATTATGCAGATACGATTCGTCAAAATTTCGTTGAAATTTTAATCAGCTAATTCCGAGCAATCACTCATATAATCAGGAATTTCCCATTTTTATGAAATCTTGATTGAAAATGAAATTACTGAATACTGTTAACAAGTTACTTAAATTAATAAATATATAGACAGCTACTAATAAGTTAATTGTTATGTCACTCATAAAGATGTATTTGTATAAAACTGCATGCAAAACCTTTTATGAATGATTCAAAAAGGTTTAATTCACTAGTTCAACGTAGTATTTGCGTAATTCTAGAAGATGTGTTTAACTGCAGAAGCCTTTTCTTTTAAAATTTAAGGCAGCCAGAGATATATAATAGATAAACAAAATTATTAAGCGAAATGAACTGACTATAAAATGGCAAGACATAATTTAGGCATGTAAAGAAAAATATGTGTTGACGGCGACTCAGCTTATCGGCGAAATGATGACTTCGAATCGACAGTGGCGAAATGGCGGCGGTGAATAGTCCCACTTCCTATAAATCTCATTCAAAGATTTGAATATACAGATTTAATTAAATTTTATTCGTACTTTTCAAAAGATAAATACCCTCAGAAAGAATGTTTGAAATAAGACTAGTCTCTTTATTTGGGAGTGTACATGCATGTGGACATTTCTCCTCCCCCCAGCAGTAAAATTAATAAGAAAAGAGTCAGTTTGATCGATGAATATTTACAATTCGTGATAATGATATTTTCTAGTAATTTTTCTCCATTGGTACACATTTTATCAGAATCGAACCAACATGAGGTGTAACTGAAAGTTGACAGGAGAAAAAAAAAGTTTTTAATTATTTACTAGGTATCTATTAATTTTTCTCAATGCGTCAAAGAAAAAATTCGCATTTCTTAAGTTTGGTCCCACTTCCGAAGTTTCCGTAGTTTGTTTATTTTTAGTTGAAGTAAGTTGTTTAGTGGCTAAATAAATGTATTAGAATTATTTTAAGCTCATGTTGCTCTGGAAATTTAAGAACTGGTTCTCAATACTTTCCGATTACAGAGTATAAAGTATAACAGAAATGTTTTACAGATACCAATTTTTAGATTTCAAACAGAAAATAAGAATAAATGCGAAGTTTTTCTTTGTGCCGTTGTTACTGCTGTTTATATTTTGATAAATATTTAGTAAATAAATTTTGGAGTTAAAAGCACTTTGATATTGGAAATAGAAAAAAGTTTCATTATTTAAAAATAAATTGCGGCTCGTCAGCTGCTTACAGATCGTGCAGTTGGCCAGCCTGCAATTTGAATTTGTGTAATATCAGTAGCAAAGCACTGTCTCTGAAAGAAATAGTTTGAGAGATTTTATCATATGAGTGGCATAAATAAACTCTAATTTATCTTAGAAGGTTGGCCATAAAAGCAACTGTAGCCGTAATTATTTAACGTAGGAAAAAAAAAAATAGTAGGCTAAAACTAGCATATTCATTGCATCTAAAATATAAAAAGTAAGATATGAATGCAATAAATTTGTAATTAAATGTCAGAAGTATTAAAATATAATTTCGGTATGAGTGGATGAAACATGATCCTAAATTTACGAATGAAATTTGTGAATTCATTCTAAAACATAAAATGCAGGACTATATCATGCTCATTATTAAAGGTAATTTTGGGATCGAGACTAAACATTATGTTAGAGAATACCGATTTATTATTTAGAAGTTTTTGAGAAATAAAAAGTACATTATAATATAAATGATTTTAAACTGTGTCATTAAAGCTATGGTAGAAAACTAATGCGTAAAATTAAGTCAAATAAAATTATGGACATGATCAAATACACCTGTAAAATATTACATTTAATTACAAATTATAAGAAAATGTCTGAATACGCAGGAATTTACAAAAGTTGAAAGTATACGTAAAGTTAAAAATAATGCCTAAAATAAAGTAAAGTACTAGAATCAGTAATGGTAACATTATGTGAATTATTATAGCAGAACCGTAAGCTAGAGCTTCCAGCGCCCGGGAACAACTGAAGATTTCGCGCCTCCTTCTTATTTGCCATGAATGTTCGTATTTGCCTCCCTGCTAAGTGTAAGAATGTTCAGAAATTTTCATTATAAAATTTTTGAAATCCCTCTTGTTCCGCCCTAACTACACCCCTGTATTACAGAAGGAAAACTATACAAGTATGCTAAAACAGAACTATAAAATATAGAGTAAATAAGAACGACTCAATGAATAGCATATTGTTATGAATTTTGTACTTAAATAGGCAATTTTAGTAGAATTATAAGTAAACTTGTTGTATTTTTCAGTATAAAGCAGCGCGAAACATATTTTTAAGGGAAAGCTATGACGGAAAACTAAGAATACAGGGGCAAGTTCATTTAACATGCAGTAAATGGGTATCTCAGTAATTTGGCGAAAAATAAGCAAATGCCGCTAAATTTGGCGACAATTTGGTGACATTTTGATCCGCTTACTGTATCATCGTAATAAGTACTGTAAATGAATAAATTTAATTGACCATTATGTTAGCTAACCGTAATTTCATCTTTGTATTTCTTTCCCGTAAACAGAAAGTACCAGAAATATCTCGGAGACCGGCTGAAAATTACAAAAACCCGGAGAGAGAGCATCTACTCTCCCTCAGTTGCTTAGTTATTATTGTTGCGAGTTGTTTAGCTCCGCGTGAACCGAGATATCCGAGTTAACTTTCTCTTTAGATGGGCTTTGCATTACGTTCTGTTTAGCGTTCTTGGTAGTTTGAAGTGTAACTACTGATTATACTGTAGAATAGTGTGGGTACTCGTACAAATATTTATGTGGAAAGTTCTAGAATTCTGAAATACAGCTTTTGCTAAAAATAAATTTTTATTGACCTATTATCGGACTTGTGCATTCAATCTATTACGAACCCGTACGTACGCAGGATTATGAAAAGTAACTGGCAGTTAGCTATAAGTATAAAGTGAAATGCTAAATTTCAAAATTTTGGAATATTTTGGATATTAAATATATTAAATATTTAAAAGAATTTAAAAACTCTATAAAATTAGTAACGTTAAGGATTAAGATTATGAAAACGATTTGGCTCATTATCAGCAGAAAATGTAATTAGTAAATTAAAATCAAACGTATATAAGTAATTGGAAAGGATAAAAGTATGAATGAAACTAAAAATTACGTCTGAAATTAAATAATATAACAAACAAAAGTCCATATAAATATTTATTGTCGGAAACTTTAAGAAATGAATTAGAACTAAGTGCGCATAAGAAACTTGAAAGGATAAAAATATCAAACGTTAAATTAAAATGATTAAAATTAAATAATGCAGTTACTAAAAGTTATCTATGTGATGGGAAAATACAAGAAATCTGTTAAAATTTCAGCATACGTTGTAAATTACAAAGGTTAAAAAGCCCGAAAAAAAAAAATCTGAAAGATTTCAGATTTTAAATTACGTCCAAAGGCGCATTTTTTTAACGTTTCGCGTGCTACCTTTTTTTTATTAAATATCATGTACTACGTACTCAAACCATAAAATTCAGTTCAAAATCAATATCGCAAAATCATTTTAAAATGAACATATCTTTAGAATTTCCGTAAGTCTCGTGCGCTGGAGATAAAAATGTTTTTTTTTTTCCGTACAGTGTTGCCATTGCTCGCTTTGAAATCATTTAGTTTGTTAATCAGAAATTCGTTGAAATGTTACAAAACATAAAATCGATAATAAAGCAAATTTCAAATTCAAAATTAGGGCTTCCAGATGCCCATATTCGCAGTAGGATTACGTCATTCAAAATTCGATGGCTCTAGGTTTTATCACAATGCGAGAAACATGCATACATTTATGCAGATTTTTCATTTTTTAAAATTTAATGCAGAGCGATAACATTTAGTGGCAACAATTTGAAAAGTGAAACGGGCATTCAGAGTGATTCAACGCAAAATCGCAAAACGAAAGTAATAGTCCTTCGGGACTAAATCCCTTTGGACTAAAAAAGTAAAAATAGCAAGTAAAATTAAGTGCTATAATAAAGCCATACATTAAAATTGGAAATATAAAACTGGAAATAAAAAACGCCAAGGAAATACTTAAATAATATGCAGACATGAATGCAATTTAATAATTAGAGGATAAAATAGCCACAATATGAAAAACGTAAAACAATAATGGTTAACAGTGCTAAAAATTCATTCAGGTAAAGAAAATTGATGTCAAAAAAGGAATAAAAGGTTTTTCTTTCACCTAACTTCTAACGCAAGGCTATTAGTTCATTTGACCTATGATAGATGACAGCACCATTGAACTTTCAATGACGAAATAAATTTTTTTCACTACACATGCACTTTACATAAACTATACTAATTTCCCCCCCCCCTTCCCTACAGAAATACGGGATCTGCTTAAATGGAAAATGCGAAATATATAGTTTGAGTTATGACTCTAAATTCAAACTGCCTTTTCAGATTCACTCATTTAAGTTAAGCTTGAAATGAATGGCTCCATGGCTTGCATATCTATCCGATATTTTCTCAGAAATAGATAAACTCAGTCAAGATAACAAAACTTTTCCATAACTGTTTTCAAAATGTTTGACAGAACTGATTTTAGGAAAAAAGTTCGATTTTATTTTTGATTCATGTAATGAAAATTATTAGAGTGAAGTATTTCAGACCCTGTCCAACATTTTATCACAGAAATAGCTTCACAATGAAAATGAAATAGAAGCATTAATAATCCATCCTAAAAGGTTCTCAAGGTTCTTGAAACATTATTTTCACAACTGAAGCAAGGAAGATAACTAAATTTCAGATCGTTTTAATGAATTTTTATTTAAAAAAATAAGCAAATTCAATATGACTATTCTTTAAGAAAGAGCATTTTTTTTAAGCTTTGAACTGATTCCTCCTTCAAGGCTGTCTTTAAAAAAGATCACATAACTTCCTCTTGGATTTCAACTAGAGAAGAATATGAAGAAATAAGTGACACGGCTTTAAAATATTTGTTGTCATTTAATAAACGTCGAACTTGTAGAAAAAGTGTTCTCATTTTACACGTATATTGAAAAACATTACATAACAAACTGGATCCTGCTCTTGTTTTAAGACTTTGCATATTCAATCTTGACATTAAAAAGTTGAGCTCAACGAATTAAGCTCCAGAATCACATAAATAATGAGGCTTGTATAAGAATTCAAGTCTTGCTTACTACGGTTGTTGTTTAAATTTTTAATTGATTTTTATTTATACAATATGCTACCGTATTATTAATTTTGTGTTTCTTTTACAAATCATGTCTTAATTTTTTCCCTAAATTTATTGTATGAACAAAGTAATATATTGATTCATATTATACCAGGTTTAATATTTTACTGTGGTACAACACTACTTTAAAATGCTTACGGGTTTTAATATATTTGATCTCATCAATAATCAATATATTCCACAATTAGCTCCTTTTCTCTCTTCCTTTTCACAAAAGCTGATATTCAAACTAACCACGGTACATTAATAACGTTACATTTTGGTTTAAATTTATGCATTTTTCTGCATTTATTTGAAATAAAATAATGTAATAATCAGACTTTTTTTAATCTTATTTTTCTCATCTTATATAATGCAGTCTGTTAATTTTATAGTATTAAAATAATACAATCGTCAAACATATCCCGGGGCTAACAGAGGGAGGTGAGGGAGTTGTAAGTTCTGAAGAGGATGATTAGTGTTATTCTGTAATTACAGAGTAATTAATTAAGGTGAAAGCGAAAGAAAAAAGATTGGGAACCACTGGACTAAACTAAAATCGGAGGTTTCTACATTAAAATCTCTGTAATTTAAAAGAGCCGCGAAATTTAAAAAGGATTCCAAATTCATTTTATTAGAGTTTCGCACAGTGCAAAAAGTTCTCATGCAAGTGCTGTGTTATACTAGTTGATTCAAGAATTTCGAAAAATTTGTTTTTATTTCCTTATACAAAGTAAAGGATGTATTGTAATAGAGAAATATTTAGGGTATCATATTTCAACCGATCTCGAAACCATTTGAACGATGCTTCTGCGAGATATTTGTATGTATGGACAGAATAAAGGACTGTTTTTATCAAAAGGGGTTGTAAAAGAGATTTAAAATGCATTCAGAAGTAATTTTTTCTTGACGTCTGTACGTACGTATATATGTATGTATCTAGCATAACTGAAAAACGGTTAGGCTCAGAACGTTGAAATTTTGTATATAGGACTGGTATAACATGTAGTTGTACACTTCTGTTTCGCATTGCAATTGGCTGCATCAATCATATATATATATATATATATAGATATATATATATACATATATTTCCACTCTGTTACCTCGCTCGGTTACCTTCTGCGGCTCGGTTACAGAGTGGTCTTGGTTACCATTCTGTTACTTTCAGTTATCTTTAAAAATAACTGAAGGTAATAAATCAGATTAGAAGTTTCAGTTGAAATGAGATTGGTCTACCAGAAAATCAAATAAAATCTTTGTTTTAAGTGTCGGTCTTTAAAAATAAAGTATTTTCTTTCCATTGAATTTTCCGTAATTTCAGGAATATCACTGATATATATGCTTCCGAATTCGACCGACAAATTCATTGCCATGACAGAAGATTGCCAGGAGAATAGGGTGCAAACTATGTTTAATGAGAGAAAATCACAAAAATAGTTAGGAATGGTGTGTCGTCGAATGGAAAAAAAGAAGCCAATAATAAGTAGAACAAAAGTTGACGTAAAGCAGGATTACAATGAATCACAGTTCAATGTCAGAAAGTAGAAGATGAGAGATGCATGTTGACCAAGGCGTTTGATAGGAATTGTTCGCAGTTGCAGACGCGAAGGCCATTTCACAGTCGATACCGATGGACGAAGGATTACCGGACACGTTCAAACATGCCCGGTGTGCTGGCAATGTCTGCTGAAGCGACGACGATGCGTGCTGTCAGATTCTCCGTTGTATCCACAGGCTTCTGATATACAAACGATTCTAGGTGGCTCCAGTAGAAGAAAGAGATTGAGGTCCGTGGAATGTGGAGGCCAAGCAACAGGACAATAATTTTTCCAGAGATATGTAGCATATAGGCGGTTACGCACAGCACCGTTATTGCAAAATGTGCTGGTTTACCATCACGGATAACTCACATGTTTGGGCTCACTCTAGCTGATATTTCCTCCATCAAATCCAGGAAGACGTGCGGGGGGAAAACAAGGTAATTTGCGACATTGAGGCGTTTGGGCAGAAGGTACGGTCGCTAAAAATGATCTTCAAGAATCCCTGCCCAGATGTTAGAACTTGTGTTGCTCTTTCGACGAGACAGTGCTGGGGATTTTCGGATGAGCACATATGTGCACTGTGCTTGTTGATTACGCCTTCTCTCGTTAAGCAGGATTCATCTGAGAATAAAAGAGTGGCCAGAAACTGTGACTCATTCTGTGTGGCATTAAGCATCCAGCATACAAACTCTACCCGAAGGGGGCATTCGGCATTGCCTAGGAATTTGACTTTCTGCACGTGGAAGGGATGCATTATTTCTGCACGCAGAACTTTCCACATCATTTTATCACAAAGACCCAGTTCAGCTGTATCCGATTGTCTACAGGTCGGAGAGGAAATCGCAAACTATTATAATACTCAGCTTTCTGTTTCAGGTATGTGCAAACTGCGTTTTTGTCGTGCATTACGTCTTGTTATTTGAAAGGATCCTTCTTCGGCAAATGTCGCTTGATGTTCGTGAAGGTGGTATGGTGCGAGGAACGCTTCTCAGATATTATTCTTGGAATGTCCTCTGTGCTTTGCATCCTTTGCTACCTGCTTGGCGTAAATCAGATGCATATCAGCATACTCCTCATTCGTGTGATCTAACGTGTTGTTTCCGAATGAAGTTTAGCATCCGCGAATTCTGGAATGCCCACTAATGGATACTTGCTACTGCTTTTGTTTTCCCCACACGCATTGGAAATTTTCATACAAAGGTTACTTCTTTACCGCAGTTCTCCTAATCCTCGCATTTGTTTGGCCACTCTCTTCTTTTGACTCACTATCTTCTCGACGTCTATTTTTGTGATTTTCAGTCCCCCTAAACATGGTTTGCGACTCCATGTTCTATGGTCATTTTTCATCCTCTTGATGTACTTTCATCCCTCTGAATTTGTCGGTTTAAATCGAAAAATCTTCGCATTGATATATTTATGTAGAGAAGTTCACGTCTTTTATATCAGATATCGCCGTCTTAGGAAATGTAGAGAAGTTCATGTTTTTTTTCAGCAAAGAACACCGTCTCACACATGTATTTAATTTTTAATGGCGGCATCGTCTGCGTTTTTTCTTCACAAAGCAGTTCCATCCAACAGCATCTACCGTTATCTCTCGTTCTACGCTGGCACCACACACACACACACACACAAACACAAACACATATATACGCGTAATTTATTATTAAAAAAGTTTTTTTTATATATATATCGTCTCCAAAGAACACAAATTTAATTGATGCAATGAATTATTGGAATAAACTTGAGTCAGTATTTTAAGTATAAGATATTTAGATTTCTATTGTAGTAAGATATTTATGTATGTATATTCCTTTTTACATTTTTAATAATAATTAATCAATCCTTTATATCTGTTTTCATTTTACATTTCTACACAGATTCCAGAAGCTGTGCATCAAATTTTTAAAAGCATTAAATGAAAACATTAATTTCGGAAGCTATATACTATTTAGTTCTGATGAAAACAGTCCACCAGAGGTTTTTCTTTTAAGATGATTTGCAGAAAGGACAGCTTAAGAAGTATTAACTTCGAACGTTTGCTTGGGAAAAGCCAAAAAGAAAGATTCCATTACTTTCAGATTGGTTATACAAAGTAAGTTTTTCAGGAGAACGATTTTGGCTCCAGGTTTCTCTATACGTCTTGATTATTGAGTTATTGAGTATCTTACTCAATGAATTCTGTCTCTTGCAAGGTACCACTTCAAGGGTCATTCACTGTTAGTTCCGTTTAGGGTCAGCATTGAAAGTAAGTTTTTAGAGTTTTAATTACCTCTTTCTAAATCGACTCAAACGATTCAGAAAAGCTTTCGCCAGTTATATTAAACGTAACGACGGAACGAAAATCAGAGCTGGATATTTTTGCTCATTATGTTGAAATGTAAGAAACATGAAAAATGAGCTAATCTTTCATTATGATTTGAACTATAAATCTTCTCATTTGAAGGCTGTACTATGGGAAAATGTACCAAGCAGAAGGGAATGAAATTAGTTCTTGTATTCTTCCCTATTTAAAAGATAAGCGGCCCAGTCAATCTCATCAAGACAGTGATAAATTACCGTACACCTCTTTTATTTCGGGCTAAGGACCAAAGCGTTTTAATTAGTAGTTAAGAGTTCCTTCGTAATACTATTAATATTACCTCCACATTGTCGAAATGAGAAACCTGAAAAGTTAAGAAGAAGCATTCGCTTAAGAAGATGAAAGCAGACCGGTAAGTGTGTTGTGAAAGAAGGCGATTAGATGTTCATCCACTGAACTCCCGCTACGTGCTCTATAAAGCGGAGAGCACTTCCGTGCGAGGTGCACGCGAGCTGAAGCTAGGAGAAGGAAAAAAAATTAACTTCAAACGCTACTGTAAAGTCTACTTAAATTTTCTTCCCGGACCTTTTGACTTCGCCGGCATTCCCCTTCTAGAATGGAAGAGAAACGCGTCAATGTGACAATCAAAATCGCTGAAACAACCTTGTATTTGGCGTACATTTATTAAAGCAATCGATTTCGAGGGCAGCTACAGGTTCTCCTGATGAGCTCCTGGTTGGTTCTCCTGATGAGGAGGGACCTGTAGCTGCCCTCCAAATCGATTGAGTGTTTTAATAAATGTACGCCAAATACAAGGTTGTTTCAGCGATTTTGATTCCCCTTCTAGCTGAATATGGTATTCGTTTGCAATAGAAAAGCATGTACGAGGAAGTGTGATAAGTTCTTGCAATTATAAATCAATAACTCTTTCGTTTAAAGTCAATTCTCAAAGCAAACTATCACTAAAGTTTATATAAGTTATTCCAAATAAAAGTATATAAGAATAATTCATTTGTAGGTCACATAGGAAGAGAAACAGCTCAGTGTAAAACTTCAAATTAGGCAAACCGGCAAACTTATTTTGGCGTAGATTTTAAATAAAGCTTTATCAGTTTCGAAGGCGATGAACACAGGTCCCTCTTCCTCAGAAGCAAAAATTATCTGCAAAAAAAGGGAGAAGCAGAGACTTGAAAAGAAGGGAGGAGAGATTATTTCTGATATAAATACGGTCGTCGCTCCTCCTTTCTTTGTAGAATTTTTTTATGCTTGAAAAAGATGGACCTCGTCTCGTATTCCTCGAAATCGATGGTTTTATCTACGTCAAAGTAAGTTTGTTGTTTAGCCTAATTTTTAGTCATCAGTAGGGTTTTTGTTTGGGGGGGCGGTCAGATTTTGAATCAAGTACTACTACAAAAAAGTCGCGCTAATACTTATTATCAAAGTTTGTTTATCGTCTAGGCCTACACATTTTATTGGACTTTAGTTCTTCTTACAGAATTTCCTTTATTCCTTTATAAAAACATAGGCTTCTTCAGGCATTGATATAAGCAAAACAGTGTTACGTCATTTGCTACTATTTGTTAAAATTTATTAGCTACTGATTTTGCGCTTTATAACCATAAGCTCGTAATCGTTATTTCCATTTTAATAATCATGATGAAGAAAGAAATTTTTCATGAAGGTAAAAAAAGAAAAGTGATACTGTGGATATCTAAAAAATTCATTATTTTCGGTTAATGAAACACAGTCTTGGATGACATGAACTGGGACGATATTACTTTAACGCATTTACCAGTAAAATTAAGCGAAATGTCGGATCTATAAAAAAAGACCGGCACTGAAAGGAAAGAACCGTGAAGATATACGACTTCTATACAGGGGTCCCCGGAAAAATATATACATATTTTAACAGTTGTTATTTGCGTGATTCCGAAGCTGAACTGAATTAATTGTCTTTATAGTATCTAGTATGTTGTTTGCTCATCACACAGCACTCTTCTGCTTGTAATATTTGATGAATGATGCATGATAGTGAATAAAAAGGGTCTGGAGAGCCTTGAAGGATGTCGTGCTTGGAGGTGATTCGCCAAGAAATTACAGCGGAGTGTTCAACAAACCCGCGGACACACTGACCAAAGTTGTTCAAGCAACCGC
>KK112616.1:252281-293773 GCA_000611955.2 Stegodyphus mimosarum | reverse complement strand
TCTTCGTTGCACTTGTGAGTTTGACTACTAATGCCATCCCTCTGAGCTTTGAGCACTATAAGCATCACATGAAAGGAGATTGCATTAAATCCAGCCTAACCTATGATTATGTATGATTGTCTTAACCCCTATAATTAAGTTCAATACTAACACACAATAAAGAATTTTCTTTCGTTAAAATGTGTAGATAGTTTTCTGACGGGCCCTCTAGTTACCATGAAGGAATGTTTAAACAAGTAAAAAGGTATGGCGGCAAGCGAATGTTTTATATTTACCCTCGCACTTACATATTTTCAATCTGAAACGCGGAAAAAAGTGCCGATATGTTTAAGGAAGTATAATGTTATTTCATAGTCACTCCTTTCAAAGACAGTTTCGTCCCACCTGTGGCAAGATGCCTAACTGATTTGAAGAACCATGGGTAGTTTTATAAAATGTCCTTACCAATCATTTGCATAATGACCTAGAAGTAGTCATGAAAGGCGTTGGATGACACTGCTGTAGGACGAAACCCTTGAACTTGGCTGTAGGTTTCGCTTTTAACACTTATCTTAATGTTTTGCCGTTCCTCCTCCGTCTTTGCTAGATGCTTGTCCTTCTATTTCATCAAGGCAGATTTATCCATTTAATTGGAATATTTAATTGACATAACAGTTAAGTCGTATTTGAAGTATGTATGTATTTGGGATGCAAACTTCACTAACTCTCTCACAAAGTTTTGACGAGCATTTTCATCGCAAAATATCCTTGATTTCCTTAGCTATATATAAAATATCTCATTCTCTGTTTATTCCTTATTTCGATTGCTTTTTCAGTTTATTATAGTTTGAAAATGGTTTTGAAGTCGATTTTCGGGGTACTTTGATCGAGCAGATTTTTTTTTTTTAATTTTGCAGATAAACATGTTTACATATAGTCTTTCCTAGCAATATATTCAAATTATTTCAAATTTCTAGCAAAAAAAATTCAAATATTTTTTAACTTAATGCTATAATTTTATTAAGGCTTTCTTTTCCGCAGATCGCTTAACAATATAATAAATCGTAGCAATTTTCGATCTCTCCGCCATGGATAAATTTCACAGTATTTTTTCAATTAAATTTTATTTCAAACCTCTAACATAATTTATTATCAGTTTCTGATTAATTTTTGAAATCTGATCTTTTTTTAATTATTGTTGTTGTTTTTGTCGTGTCCATTAACATGGAAGAATGATTGCCAGAGCCTACTCCGAAGAGAGGTTAGACTTCTATTTTCCATCCCCAATTTTGAGGGAGAGCTCCCCGGGGGAGGGAATCCAGGGGTCTCCCGCCCCTCTCCTCTCCCACCAATCCACACGAGAAGACTTTCGGCTCGCCGCATATTTAAAGTGCCGCCATACCGCACCGACACTATACATTTACAAACATCCATGTCTTCTCCGGGATTCGAACCCGGGCCCTTCGGTACCGTAGTAGGCTCTTCTAACCACTATACCACCTGGGCGACTTTTTAATCATTGTGTCCCTAATTAACTATTATAAGAATCTGATTTACTTCAGAATTTCTGATTTACATTAGAAAATCTGTCATTCTGAAATTCCCAGATAATAAAGCTAGCGTTTCTCCTTCTTTTAAAATCATACAATAATCAAAATATGATTAGAAGAAAAACACGTTTTGAAAACGAAAAGAAACTGGAAAAAAAGAAAATATTTTAAAATTTAAAGTTTAGGCAAGTATATTTTAAACTGAGTAAATTTTACATAAAACTCTATCGGTTTCTACGGAGATCTGACATAGGTCCTTCTTCGTCAGGAGCAAAACGAACTTGCAATCTTTGGAAGGAAGAAAAAAAAATTACAAAGAAATAAATGGACGGAACAAAGAGAAAACAAGTAGCACCAACTGTAGGGGAAAACAGTAATGGAGTGGGAAAAACTAAACTATTAGTCTTTTAAAAGTGTTGGAAAAGAATAGGTTGCGATTAATGTCGTTAACTAAAATGTATATTCTTCTGAATATGTAAGGTTTTAGAGAAATCCAGTTCACCAGCTGAGATTTATAGATAATTTTACAGATAATTTACTTTACAGGTAATTTTTTCCGAATAAAATTCAAAATTGTGGTTAAATGACCAGCTATGATTAGCATTAGGATTAGGGTTCTTTAATGGAATAGACTAAGGGACTTCTCTTTTTTTTTTCCTTTTTACCTCAGAATGCTTGTCAGGCTTTGATTGCATTTTTGCCTAATTTTAAATGACCAAAATATATTAGTTAGATAATTTTCTGTAATTGTTTTAACGCATCAAGTTACGTTTAACAGCGCTGCTGGAGCGCGTTTTCTTGTTTCAGACATTATCTTTCATTATTTGGAAACCAAAATTTCGTAAAAATGAAAAGTCAACCTTATGAATGTTAATAATAAAAGGCAAGAGGAATAGTGATCAACATATCCAGTTAGGGTTGGAAGATCTTAGGAGAGGAACCTGTACCTGATTACCTTCGAAATCGATTGAGATATTGACTTAATCTATGCCAGACTTAAGGTTGTTGCGTTACTGATTTTAAGTTAAGTATAGCCTCCTGCAAGCTGGCTCTGACTCAGAAGTCGACGTAAACAACCTGATGGCAAGACCTAATTGCTAGAAAATTAAAACTATAAACGGGGCCTTCAAGCAGGCAGAACAAGCTCTGATTTCCCCTTCCAAAACCTTCCCTTAAATATAAATATTTTTATACCTCATTTGAATACACACGCGCTAGTAAATTTGCATTCTGGCACGAAAGTGTGAGTTGAAAGCTAGAGCGATAGGAAAGCTGCTTGGATATAAAGTAACTGTTAAGTAAATTAAATATATCAAGACAATCTGTATTCTACTCAAATGTACGCTGGGGGAAGGATAGTAAAAAATTAAAACATACATAATCATACAAATATTTTGCTTTTCTTCTTAAATAAAAATCATGTCTATTGTTGCTAACCCATAAAAATACAATTTTACGATAGAATCAAATTAAAATTTGAATCCGCAAGAATTTTAAATTTAGTGTCTACGTCATAGTAGAAAGATGTGTTGCCAGGGTGCTTGCGCCCTGTGTACTATCCTTGTCGATTAAAATTTTCATTCCGAATTATATGCGTAAAAAAATACTCCTTGTCAGAAATCCGTAAAATGACCAAAAGAATATTAGCAGAGTTCCTTAGGGGAGTTATGTGCAATCCATAATTGAATAGTAGACATTCATAGAAGGCAAGCAAGATAAACTATTCATCCATTGTCAATTAAACGAGATTGTTCATGAATTTGTTTGTCAAATTTACAATATGGTTTTCGGATTTGAATCATGTTCAGCTCCTCATGTATTCTGCTGTTACGCATATACCATGAAGCGTCGCAAATTTGACGGAGAACAACATCATTTTGGACAATCCGTAGTAGCTTCCGGTTGGTACGGTATGTGAATATGTCCAGGCAAGGGCAGGCATAACGTAACATGGGACTCAAGATGGCTTTATAAAGGAGTAGTTGGTTGCCTAGAGAAAAAAATGCTATTTTGGGAAATTAGAGGCAACAGTCTATTTTTATGTGGTCAAAATTTCTAAATGAAAGATATAATGGGGGGGGGGGTTCCACGTGAGAGCATTACGAGTATTATCTCGAGATAAGGGATTTGTTTAACCCAGGGAAGAGTATTCGCAAAGCGGTAGATTTCAGTACATTTTTCTTCTCTTTGTGAATAGGATTGCTACTGAATTTTCAATATTTATTTGTATTTTCCATTTGATTAGCCAGGCCTCAAGTGCGTGTATATGATTTTATAAATGTTGTGCGGTTGGTCTTAGAAATGGATTTTGTCCAAGGTTCATCGACGTACATTGATAGTTTAAGATCTGTGGAATGCAGTTCACATAAAAGTTAAATGACATAGATTCAAGAAGGTACCCTTGTGGAATATCATATCGATTGGTACGGAGTGTGGAATGGGCATTAGAAATGGAAAGGACGAAGTGTACCAGATAAGATAGGATTTAATAATGCTTATGGTATAACCTGGTAAACTCAGGATGTGTATCTTGTATATGAGTATGTCCAGCCAGACGCGATCAAAAGATTTGGCTATGTCTTCGAACAGCCTCCTGTGATTTTCTGATTTTGCATTCCTCTTGAAATATACTACACAGCTCTGTACAGCTGGTGCATCGTAGAAAGCTAGTTACGGAAACAAAACTAGTTAAAGATAAGGATGTTGTTGTTTCCACGAAGGAACGAATTGTGTCCAGTATCCTAGCTTCAAGGATCTTGAGGGAAAGTAAGAGGATAATTGGCCTGTAAGATTCTGGCAAAGTTTGCTGTTTCTTTGTTTTTAGTACTGGTGTAACCATCGCGGTCTTCGTGAAGTTTGGAAAATATTGAAGCATAATAATAATGTTTACGATCTTGGTTAGCCTGAAAATCGACTTAAATGAATTTTTTTTGCATCTTTTTGTTGATTTTATCAGTCTCGGGGCTTATTCTTAATATTTGCCAAATACCTCTGACGGTAAGACGGGAATAACTGAGAATGTGAGGTATTGTAAGATAAAAGTGCATGTTTTTTGTTTTTTTTTTTGTTGTCTCATGAATCTTGTTAAAGCAAAGTTGAGATTCTAGATACTGTGCTAAAAGTTATGCTTTCTCACTTTCGATGAAGGGGAACTTTTCGGAGCCTTTAAGGGGCATAATGGAGTTGTTGCGTTTCTTATATTGAGACTGAGCTTCCATAGAGAAATTTCATCAGTTGAAAGGGAACCAGTCGAGTTGTGTTTGCTTATTAGTTTGAGACAGACTGCGTTTGCAATCGATACATTATGGCTTTATCCGCCGGGTTTCTAGCTCGCTGATATTTTCTTTAAGCTACATTACGCTTTTTGATGAGATCCTTTAACTCAGTGTGCGTTTAGTTTTCTCCTTATTGATTTTCCTGTTGCAGGTTTCGTAGGCAGGGATAATATTATTAGAGAAATCTTTAACGAAGCGTTCGATGTCATCCTCTAAGTGTATCGTTGAGATGGTGTATCGAGTGTTATTTAGAAATTTGGTGGATTGCAGCCAATCAGTTAGTATACTCAAGAGCCAGTGTTGGAAATTTTGCAGCTGATTCATGTAAGGTGCTGAAAATCTATTTTATTTATCACACTCACGGTATAAAAAGCAGTTGCTACTAAATGTTGTTAAGAAGGCAGAGCGCAGAAAATTATCTTAAACCAGCTTCAGTAACTCATTTTATTACTACTGAAGATAAATGAAAGATCTTGTTAATTTTCGATTGTCAACTACGTCTTTTGTTGCCAGGTGCAATTCCATCAAAACTAAAAGCAATAGCTCATCGAAAAAAAGAGTATTCGAGGTGCCAAAAAAAAAGAGGAGAAAATTAATTGTTCTAGTGATCTCTGTAGGAATATTCTCCATGTATCCATGTATGCAGTTATAATAACAACCTGATTAAATTTATTAATTCTGCCCTTGAGATATATTTAGACAGTTAATTGATTAATTGGTTAAGACAAAATATGCGAGAACTGCGCGCATAATGAAAGTGATGCTTTCTTCAGGCTGCCTTCGTACAGGACTTACGGTCAACCCGTTTTTCAAGATTCCTTGTCGAACTATCCATGTTTAACTGGCTTGTCCGCTAAGCTAATTTTGAAGGAATTAAGTATATCAAGCCCAAATTTATCTTCCTGAAGTTTTATTATTCGTTCTAAATAATAATTTAATTGTAAAATCTAATTCGGTATTATCAAGAGGTAAGAAATAAATTTGACATCGCAGTTCTGCGTGGAAAAAATATGCTCTCCGAAATGTGTTTGCATTACCTTTTCTCTCTATGATGAAGGGATTGCGATCGTGAATGATTTCATTATTGAGTTTATTTATTATATTTCTTTTGTAATGCATTTCAGTAATATTTATTTTTTCCTTTTATAGTGAAGATTTAGGAAAGACAGGAATTTAGGGAAGAAAGATTTAGGAAAGGCGATTAGGAAAGATATATAGAAGAAACACAGTTGTATAATAAAACAGTCTTATTGTTAAAAGGAAAGTCTGAAGGTGTGTAAAATAATTATAATTTTTTCTTTTTACTGTTGCTTAGTATGTCATTTGAATAACATATCAAACCATTGGTATGGATTTTATTACTTCTTGATGCATTACTTGATATGCACATTACAACTTCTTAGATTATGTTTTGAGTAGCAATTCATTTAGTTCATCTCTTCATATAAATGAAATCTTTATTCCCTAGTACACCAAACATCGAATGTAATAAACGTATAAAAAATTTGTTTGAGGGCCATCCTAGTTCCAACAAGATATAAAAATGAAAGTTTATCTGGAGGTTTGTTATACAATCATGCAAAAAGTAGTTGAAAGAAAAATTCGAAAGTTTGCTGCGAGATAAACAATGGGTTCATTTAATACCTAGATCGTCAAGCGTCTCAAATTTCAGTCTTGTTCTCAAAAGAGGTAGAAACAACTGTAAAAGCAATGCTGTCAGAAACATTCATGAATTTTTATCACTGATAAAAAGAATTAACTGTTTTTAAAAGAATAAATTAAAATGTATTGAAAAGCGACGCAGTTGTAAAGCACTAACAACCGAAATGCCCGTAACATTTAAAGATGCATTTTGCATTTTATGTGATGGAGTCCTTGCATGTGTTGGAAAGAAATCTACGATGGTTAGAAGCCAGGAAGAACACTTAAAGACTTTTAATCGATCGAAAAATGTCAGTGGCAAAAATTATAAATATAATTTGATTTTGTTTCTGCCACTTTTTACCTTATTTGGTTCTGCTGCAGCTCTCGTAGCTGTGATGAGTAACACAGTTGGTGAACAGCATAAAGTAAGTATTAAAAAAGATGAAGATATGTGGTAAAAGAATAAGAAAAGAATAATGATTTGTAAGTGGGTAATTTAAGGATATTTTTGTTGTAATATGAGGCCACAAAACATTATGCATTTGAAACTCTTAAAAATATTACAAAAATGCGATTTCTCTTCAATAAATTAATTCGGAAATTGCATATTATGTCAAAAAGAAATAACAAGCGTCAACTCAATGTCATTAAAATATGAGGATTGCAAAAGATTAAATAAATCGTAGTTCGTAACTCTAGTAATTCAAGGCCCCGCCCACTGACTTAGAAAAATGCTTTTCCTAGGCCATTACAAAAATATGGGTGTGTGACGAAAATCATTATAATAAATTGTTAAAGAAGGAAATAATTCATATAATAACATATCAAGCTACTGAACATAACGGCTGAATTTCAAATGAAAGGATTTTTAGAATAGAAATGTTTAAATAATCTCATATATGTTCATGGAATGATTTGAATTGTAGGTTGCAATATGATTGTACGAAAGCAATATGGAAACGAGGCGAAAAGTGGTATTTTTTCTTTACGCATTTAAATTTCGTTACACTATAATGATACAGCCAGAAATATCAACAGAGCACTTGGAACTGACACACTCAATAAACAATCAATAGAAAAATTCAGATCGGGTGGGCTCGGATACTCATCAGAAAGAAAGAAATACGAACTCTAATAGAGTTTGACTCTAACCGAAATATTAAGGACATGGCAGACAAATAGGCGTATGCTATTTGTTTATCTCCCATCACTTCGAAGATTTGAAAAAGGCAAAAGCTTGGTAAGTGGGCTGCAGACGAACTTACTAATGAAGGCACGAGGCGTCGCATGAAAGTTTGCATTCTTCGACTTTCCCAAAGTAAAAAAAAAAAGTCTTCAGTTTTTAAAGTAGTGACGCGTGTAGAAAAATGGATTTTGTATTATAATCGTCGCTTATCAACTCATTAGCCAAAAGCTAATGAGAAATCAAAACACAAACCGAGACTCCACTCATTCTAGGAAGATAATGATGACTGTTTGATGGTGAATAGCCGGTATTACTTTTAGAACTATGTGAATATTAAGTCTTTAAGGTTGACAAATACTGCATTTAGCTGGATGAAATGCACTCAAAATTGTGACTAATCTTAGATTATCGACAGAGAGGGAATTAAACCATGTTATAAAAATGTAGGACAATATGTATCAAAATAACTGTTCAAAAAATAGATAAACTGCATTCCGAGATTCTTCTTCGTCTGCACCATTGCTAGGCAGGTGTCTGTCTGCTAATCAAGTATTGCTTCTTAAACAATTGGATCATCTTTTGGAGGGGAACAGGTTCAGCAATGACACAGCTGTCAAAAACGCCTTCGAAGAGTTTCTGAAATCCAAAATGTCGAATTTCTTAGATATTGCATAAATGCCTTTGTTCTCATTGAAAGGAGTATTACTATATCTGATATTGCATATGTTGATTGAACAAAGGGAGTTTTATTGTTGTCTGAAGTTTCACTTCCAAATTCGGTATTTCATATGTATGTAATAATAATGATGGCGAATTTAATGATTTTAAAAATTTAAATGAATTTAACAGAAAGCTATAACAATAATATAGTTAGCATCACATGTACAGTCATTAGGTTATTTGGAAGCGTGAGACATGAAAAATGAGCAATGCCTCGCCGGGACTCGAACCTCGGACCTCTCAAACACGCGCCGAGCGTGCTGACCACTACACCACGAAGGCAAGCTAAGAAGGTGGAAGAAATACCTTATATACGCCCCTTTTAAAGGGCGACTGGGGATTAGAAGACCCAATCACCAAATCCTGGCTATGGAGAATCTTCATCTACCACCTTTCTTAGTTCGGGCGCCACTGTAGAACCATTAGGTTATTTGAAAGCAGGGTACATGAAAAATGAACAATGCCCTCGCCGGTACTCGAACCTCGGACTTCTCAAATACAACCACTACACCACAAAGGCATGCCAAAAGGACCACAAACGACAAAGGAGTCCCTACATATCTCGATTTGTTTTTCTTGAACTTGTTTTCGATATACACTCAGCATATATGACATAATCACCCAAATGATCATCAAACGCTATTGTCCAAATAAATTTTTATTCTGTTCAAGAAACTTAACAACCCAGATAAAGGGTTCAGACAAAGAAATAAGAACAGGCTGAAGAAAATATCACCATTTCTCCTTTTACGAAGTATTTCAATATTAGCCGTTTCATGTTTCCAATCTTTACTTACTGTATCCAAATATTATGCCAAAGTTCGTTTACACTCTTAACATTTTCCAAAGAATAAAATGCCCAAAACACTGCACCTTTTTTCTTAAACTTTTTATTTGTTAGCTTTAACATAGATCATAGATAACAGTAAAAAAGGCTGATAAACTACAGCTAGAAAATCTTTTCCCCTCTAGCAGTATTATAAAAATCCAGATACATAATTATTAGAGATCTTTTCTAAAATTTCTTAATTTTAGATTTTGGACCATTTAAAAGATGTTGCACTTACAATCTTTCGTATTTGCAATTAAATGACGATGTTTTGAGCTGGCGGATGATAGAATATCCTGATTATAAAATCATCTGTTGCTTTACGGTTTTCTTTCACTAGAGTTAAATATCTGTTAATGTAGTTCACACATAGTAGCACATTTAAATTTCTTGATAGTAAATTATTAGAGGAAGTTAATATAAAAATTATACAGATTACATTTATATCAGACCCGTGGTTGAAGAATTCGAAATGCAAAAAATCGATGACGCATACGTTTAAAACTTTCAGGGCTATTCAAGTTGAAAAGATTGTCGATGATCCTAACGATGTTTAGAATATTTAATAAGCGACGATTGACCTTTTTCTCTTTTAGGAGAACTTAAATTAGTGAAAATTATACTGCGCAAAATTAAGAGAATTTGCACGTTATGTCGACTTTCTAAAAAGCTAAAGGACAGATTTCAATGAAATTTGATACGAATATACATCATTAAGATGAGAAAAGGAGATGCACCATTCACAAGTCTTTTTATGTGCGCATGATTATCGGTAAAGTTCATAATGCAAGGATATCCCAAATCCACCTTGAGATATTGAAATGAAAATCAGTCTAATATGGGTTATGATTCTTTCTCACATTCAGACAGGTCGTGCAACGTGACGGCATACTGAAAAAGAAAGAGTTGAGGAGTCTGCATGGCAGTAGATCCCATTCCTGTAGCAAGGCAGTTTTCAATTCTGGGTTGTCGTAGGAGGATGGCGAGATGACATTGTCCTCCCGAGAGGTTCCAGAAGTGATATAAAGGGTTAAGGTCATGATATCTGTCTGGCCAATCCATGCAGTGAATATCCTCACTTTTCCTATAATCGTCGACCAGATGAACCTTATGTGGATGAGCGTTGTGGTCCATTAATGGGAACCCAGAATCGACTACTCCCCTGAAAAGGCGAACATAGGGCTGTGAGGTCTTCTGTCTATATCTCATAGCAGTCAGAGAACCTTTGCCAAATACATGCAGAGGTATGCAGCCGTCCAACATAATGTCTTACCAAAAAATTACACCTCCACCACAGTAATTATCTCTTTCTTTGATGAAGGAGTGATGGCATCGTGTTCCAGTCCCTCTCCAGATACAAGTAGGTAGAAGTCGATGTTCAGGCTGAATCCCGACTTACCTGTAAAAAGCACGGTGCTCCACTGAAGTCTGGTCCAAGGCGCATGTTGTATGCACAAAGTTAAACGCGCGTTCCTACATCTTGCAGTGAATAATTTGCATACACCCTTACTTGATGAAGTCTTCTGGCAACTGTAGACCATGAAACTCGAAATCCAGTGGCAGCATATAGCTCACATGAGAGCTCTGAAGTTGTAGCAGTCCTGCCTCGCTGCTTTGAAAGTGCCAATTAATGATACTCATTCATCATTTTCGATCTTGGTCGACCTTGCCCAGATCTTCTCGATATGGATGCAGTGCCCTGAAACTGTTTCCACAAATTGCAGACGACACTAGGTGTTACATTGAATTCTAGTCATCTGAACTTGTGCTTGGCCTGTCTCCAACCTACTGGCAGTTTACCATCTCACTCCGTCATCCGTTCGTTTTTGGCTACTCATTTTACTTGATAAATTTATAAAATTTACCCAGTTTTTGCGAGAAACACGGTGAATGTCGTGAAGGAGTACGAACACAAAAATCGCCGAAAACCCATCGTACACTTATATCCCCTCTATAACCACAGCTCCGAGGAAACGCAGGTTCACGCTTATATATATTCAACTTTGAATATTTGCATAATTCTTAGGCGGCGTAATTAGTACCTTTTGTTCAATACCTTTCGAAAAACTAGACATAATTTGCAAATTCTCTTAAAGCCCATGAGTGTAGAAATATACGCTAACATAATTATCATAAAATAACGTAATGGCAGATTCGGATCAACAATCAGTACTGTCGCGTAAAAAGAATAATTAGTACCCTCCCATAAAAAATTGTATTAAAATTAGCACAGGAATGATGTTGCTGTGTCTACTATTATTATGAGTCATCTGTTATGGCTAATAATAGCCATTTGGTGTTCCATCTGGCTTAGATTGCTGATTAACTGCTATAGAAATATAAAAAACAGAGATATTCGAATCGCTGAAAAGTATAGAAACTCCGAAACTAAAAATAAAACTACACCAAGTTTTAATTTTACACGGTAGAGATGTTCCTTAAAAATTTCATGCAAAAATCATTCTCATAAAAAATTCTAACTAAGCATATAACGGATTGGAGCTTTATACTTATTTGAGGACCAAAAAGCACGCAAGAACTATCTGTCTATGGGACATGATGTGTTCTTGAACGTCTTTCTAAAGGAAACTGGCTCCTATTAACTTTATCAACCAAAGACCAAGAGAGAACCAAAGACCAAGCGTGCTTTAGGGCTCCAAACGGATCAAATTATCTAAAAATTTGTCTTATCTACTCGGTTGCTGGGGTATCCAAATATATAAAGAAGCTGAGTAATAATTCTAGGTTGGATAAAACGCTATGCAAGTAATTATAAATCATAATAAAATGATAAATTTCATTTAAATGAACTATTTTTTAAAAAAACTGCATTTTACTTGATTTCTCTCTTTGTTCGGATAAAATCTTGAAACCAATTTTTGATTATCCTAACTAGACTTTCTTGAACTAGAGAAATAGACTATTCTAACTAAACCAACTAGACTTTCTTAAAATTGTTCCTTACTTTCTATAAGAACACATTAATCTAAATAAATGTTTCAAAACTGAAGCAGGTTTTTCTTGTTATTTAGTGCTTATGTTTCTCTAATCTTCTTCTTTTAACTATCACAGTATTTCGCAGCCCAAAGGGGGGGGAGCTGAAAAGGGGTATTAGTCTCAAAACGGCATTTTGTTGCGTTTCACTGTAAACGACAAATCACTTTTTAAATTGTTGCCACCAAATATTATCGTCCTGTATTATATTTAAAGAAATTAAATAATGAAGAATTTGCATGAACGTATGCATGTTTCTCGCATTGTGAAAAAATGAATGATACCTAGAGCCATCAAATTTTGAATAACATATCCTCCCACCCCCAACATGGGTACCTGGAAGCCCGAATTTTGAATTTCGAATTTGTTTTATAATAAATTTTATATTTTGCAAAACGTTAATGAATTTTTCATAATCAAACTCTAAGACTTCGAAGTGAGACACAGACACAATACATGAAAAAAAAAATTATTTCCAGCGCGGGAGATAGCTTATCGAAGTTCTAAACGTATGCTGTTTCTAAATACTTTGTGATATTTCTGGTGAATTTAATTTTATGTGGTTTAAGTGCGTAGAATGTGATATAAGGGCAACACATAAAACTCCCTTTGGGGCGTAATATAAAATCTGAAAGCTTTCTAATTATACTGTTTTTATTATTATTATTATTATCAATGTTGTTGGTAATAGTGACGGGTTTCCGTCACAACATCATATCGAACGATTTGATCTTATCGTATAATTTTAGTTAATTTCAACAGGTACTTAAAATGGCTATTAATTATGTTAACACATTCAGTTTTGGAAGAGTCTGCCGCCTTTTAAGGTATTTAGAGATCATTTTTCTCATATTTTCCCCTTGAATAAAGTGTAGTGGGTTAGAGAGTAGTATGCTACAATTAGAAATTTTCATTAACAAAGCGTTTTCGCAAAGAGATCAGCAGTTAACATAAATACACCAAATTTTCGTGGAAATAAAGTAGAGCTTGGTATATAGTACGATTTGAAAAGGAATAGTTTCCAAACTAAAATTTAAGGGTCTGAAATTAAAATTAAATTCTTATTTTATACACACATACATACAAAGTAATTCAAAAATACCAGAAAAAACTCTAACAGCAGATAGAGGGGACCGAAATTAGCAAACCTGGTGATGAAATGTGTATGCTGAAACTGAGCTTTGAGAAGATACAAACCGCTTTTGAGCGGTAGCTAAAAACGAAAATCATCATTTTCCTTGCGGACTTCAAGCAGTAGGCATATGTACGCGAATGCGACATTCAGCCATATACATTTTATTTATTGTAATGAATGAAATGAAGGATGTGATTAAGGATGAAATATAGAGGAAATAAGATACTGCGGATACATTTCTGACAATGCAATTTTGATTACGGAACCAATGAATGTACAAATCATGTCCCGTGACAACGTGCATTATGCTTTATGACCTCACAATCCATCTTCGTTTTGTGAAGAAGGAGAGATATTCAGACGATTCCCAATGATGTTCTACAAATGCTCAATTGGCGAGAGATAAGGCAATCGGTTTGGCTAAGAGAGCACTTGCACACCCTGCAGTGCATGCAGAGTAAGCCCAGAATTGTGTGGCCGGACGTTTCCTTGTTGAAAACTGGCATCTGGGAGAGTTTGAAGATACGGAAGATGAGGGTGCAACACGTCATCAACGTATGGCCACCTCTTTATGTGCCTCAGTGAGCACTAGAGGTGAACGGCTGCTAACACTTATGACATCCCAAAACATTATTCCACAGTGGCGGTTGGTGTTTCAGTGGAAAATGGTACACACATCCTCCCCAGGCTATATTGGCTCTTTCCGGTATATACCGATAATATTTTCTAAAGTAGCAACAGAGTCATTATAGAAGACCACACTGTCCAAATCTGCACTCCTTGCAATTATAATGGGACCCCAATGTAAATGTTCAAAACGATAACTCAAGGTTAGTGAGGGATTCCAAGGACGAATGACATGTTAAAAGCATTACCTTGTCTTTTTCATTCACCAGACTCGGAAATAATAGAAAATCTCGCGTATTATAACCATGATAAAGCCGAAACTGATGGCTACTTGTGTTATTTGAATGTTTGTATCCTATTTGATAATTATGTGATTGGTTTGCAAATACAATTATTTGAATAATTTATGCATCTGCGTTCCCATAGAAATTTACATGGCGATCTGTATGCTCCTTCCCAGCATGGCACTTTTTTTCTGTTGGGCAGATTATTTACTCCCATTACTTTTCCTATATTCTACCTAAAATTATGTAAAAATATCTCTGGTAATTTCAAACACTTTCATTCATAGCTATCATGTTTTCAGAATAACTGTATCTTATTCTGTCAGTATTGTTGCATCATCCTAGAGCGGTGGATCATTAATACTTGCCACGATTATTGAAGATTTTTTAACTGAATATTGCCAACTTCCAAGTCAAATCACATATCGAAATCTTTAAGAAGGATAAGAAGAATTTCGAAATACATATCAGACATCACCCAGGCGTTGAAGTTAATGAGAGCCTGTAAAATTTTCAGTGTAGCAAAAACCAGGGAAAAGTGCTCAGTGATGGTAACAGTGATATTTACTAAATAAAAAACCGTTTTTGCAGTGGGCTTTGTAAGGTATGCTTGCAACGGCGCAATTGGCTTGCACTGGTTTTGCATAAAAACACTTAAATATACAAAAATGACTACAAAATATTTAAGTGTCAATAAATAAATGAAAATCCATTTACATTACTTCTTATATCTTATTTCTAATTTTTCTTCAAGGCATTTTATGAGTTTCAGTTTATATACTCATAGGCGGTAGTGGGTATTAAAAGCATTAGCCACCTTTGCTTTATGCTGTTTATAAAAAAAGTAGAAAATATGTGTGTCAATATTTCAAAAGACGACTTGAATTGGTAAAATATTTTCTTTATTTTGATATCGTATTCATTACTTGTGTTATCTGTACAAATTTCTGAAAAACCTACCTGTATATGAGTAGCTTAGTAAAAATAGTTTTCTTTTGTTTTCGTTTTGTGTTATATATTCTTTATATGTTGATTTGAAGTTGCCTTTTTTAATTTAGCTGTTTGACATTTAGGTATCAGAAAATTGCAGAGGATGTTTATACATTTTTAGAACGATTTCAGTAAAGAATTAAAAGGCAAGCAAATTCTTTTAGAATAAAAATTTCTCACAACATCTTAGTATTTGAAATAAAAAATATTGGTTCCTACTACTACTATTCTCCTTTCAAAACTTCGCTTTCTCCTTTCAAAATTTCAAAACAAGCTGTGGATTGAAGGATACATTTTACCGCTTTCCAAAGAGAACTATTCCTATTCCTTAATTTAAAAAAGATCGGAAATGCATTGCATTAAACAGTGCAAAATAAGTAGCATTATAAATCGAAAAGCTACGTATTACTTCTAACGCTTCCGAAATTAAATCCTTGATAAAAGTCCGCCGAAGCAGAAATAAATTGAAAAGTCTTTAAATACATCTGTAAAAACAATAGATAGAATAATAAACCAAGATTTACAACTTAAAAACCCATAAGAAAACTATTTAACAGAAGATATAGAAATACATTGTGACTCTTGATGAAGCATGGGTTTGCTTAAGTGCCTGAATAAAATATATTTTATTATTTATCGAAAACAAATATAAAAAAGTGAACAAACCTAGTTCACTCAATGCAAAAAAAGTTTCTGTAAGGGGTTTATGATTGTCGTAGGATATTCTTGCTATGGGAAAATAAAAATAAGACGAATTGAAGAAAAGTAAAGTGAACTCATTGTACTATCAGGAGAAAATTTTAGAGAAGAAACTCCATTTCTTTATCCCAGCGACTTTCAACGACTTTCAATGAATGGAATTTCGTTAAGCAACAGGTTATGCTTCCGGAAGTACCATTGCATTCCATGAAAATGCGAAGACTAGATATAGGTACTGAATGTGCAACTTTTGAATGTATACTTGCGAAGTCCCATGCCGTTTCACTTATAGACTTGTGTGCCTTTAGTCTCTTGAAAGGAACTCTTTCGAAGCGCAAACCTACCCCGACTGCTGAACTCTGGAGAGCAGTGGAAGAAGAATGGAAATAGTATCCCTGGAAATTTTAATAAAAACCCTTTTATCATAGAAATCGCGATGCGAACTTAAAAGTCCAAACAAGAAAGGGCTATCAAATCGAATATTTAAAAAATCTCTTTACACATTAACATTTACATTAATTCCGAAATCCTTCTAAAATGTGTTATCACCCTCTATAATTTAAGGTAGCGGTCCCAAACTCAAATAGAATGTGGGTTGCATGCAGTTGGCCACATGCATACCTAACAGCAGTTTGCGGGACTAATGCACGATTTGAAAGCAACTGGAGTTCCAGATTTTTTAAAATAAAATTCCAAACAACTAATTAAATCATAGCTTGGTTTTCTATTTAACTTACTTATTATTTATCAAAACATACAACAATAGTAATAAGGCAAAGGAAAAAAAATTCGAATTTATCTTGCTTATTTTCTACCTGCGATATATTTCTGTTGGTTACATTGCATAATTCAAATGTACTGACAGATAAATATCAATTTTTTGGACTGACATTTATTTTAAGCAATTCTAAAATATTACATTAACTATAATCCCTTTAACATAACTTAAACCAATTGTCAAAAATTGCCAAAATTTTCAAGAAAACTTTCAATCGGTCGCGAGAGAGTTCTAGAAATTTCTAGAAATCAAGAAGAGGATGGAATTGCGCTTATAGCTAACACAATAGTCAATTACATTTATTCAATTTAAATACAAATAAAAGAGATATCCATTTATCCCAAAGGAACAAAACAAACAAAAACGCCAACATATTCTCAATCTTTCATATATTACATTTTTTATCGACAAGAGTAGAAAAAAATATATGTTTGAACATAAAGAGTTATATGCTCAGAACCTTTTACTACAGCTTGACACTTAAAGACGTTTCGAGTTTGAGAACGTATGTAGCCTTGGAGAAAAATTACTGTAAAATGTCTTCATCAGACAATCAGGCCCTTTGTTACACTCGTTAATTTTCATCTGGGAAAAAAATCTGTTCATGTATAAGTACATTCTCAAACAAAGCGATTAAACTTATTGCAGAAATTCCAAACTGAGAATATTTGTCTTTAGACGAGTAAAATTTAATCATATCTGTATCTTTAAATTTTTGAATAAGATTTACATCACACTACAAATTAATTAGTTCCATTTGTAGATTTTCTGGTCCGCTTTTTAATAATAATGAAAATTAAACAGAACACCACATCATTAAGGTCCTTAAATCTGACTTTAAATTTCTGTCGTAATAAAGCTACTTTTCGTGCGTAATCTTGAGATTTTTCATTTGGAATAATAAAGCGGGATTTAAGACACAGAAATATGCATATTGTTTTTTTCTTAGGCCAAAGGGCGTTGGCCAAGAAGGGCTAATAAAAAATTAATTTCGTTTTGGCATTTTGCGTCGATTCACTTTCTGCGTTGATTCACTTTTCAAACTGTTGCCACCAAATGTTGCAGCCCTGTATTATGTTTAAAGAAATTAATTAATGATAAATGTATGTATGTTTTCCCATTGTGATAAAACAACAGTACCTAGAGCCATCAAATTTTGTATAACGTAATCATCCTCCGAATATGAGCATCTGAAAACCCAAACTTAGAATTTGTTTTATTCGATTTCATATTTTTTACACTTTAACGAATTTTTGATTAAGAGACTCAACGGTTTCAAAGCGAACAATGACAACACTGTACGGAAAAAAAATTATCTGCAGCGCGCGAAGACTGTGTATCGGAAATTCTAAAATTTTGCTCATTTTAAAATTGTTTTGCGATATTGCTGTTGAATTGAATGAATTTATGAATATTTGCGATATTGCTGTTGAATTTATGGTTTAAGTGCGAAGAATGTGATATTTTATAAATAAAGGTAACACACAAAACGTTAAATAAACGCCCCTTTCGGCTCAATGTAAAATCTGAAAGCTTTCAGATTTTTTTTTTTTAATTTAGCTAAGAGAAGAGCACATAAGAGTAAGTTTGTTAGTTGATTTTAATGAAGTCGAAACCGCCGAAGGTTATTTCAGTTCTGTTTTTCGTTTTTGCAGGTAATAGAAGCGTACATGCCAATGATAAGCTTATACTTTCCATGCAGATCTTTATCGAGAATACTGACATGGCTGGTTAAATCAATGAGAAATGCTAAATCTGTTATCCGTGTATCATTATGTAGCTTGTCAATAACTTCTTTTGGGTGTGTCTACCGAAAATTTTGATTTCATTTAGCAAATTTTAAAAAAATGTTTTAATACAGCTTCTCGAGTTAACAACCTAAACTCGTTGTAATAAATCATTTCTCAGTACTCACTTTCAATTTATTCAATCATTTATCTAATTCTCGGTGGTTTACAAATCGGCCAAGAATAAAGTTTACTGTTTCAGGTACCGTTTCCATAATATCATCCATCTGCAAACTTTTGTTATAAAGTGCTTCTCGATGAATAATGCAATGTATAGTATAAAATGTATTGTTGCGTGGGTACTGGTTCGTAACAGATTGAATGCACAAGACCGTTAAAAGGTTAATAAAATTTATTCTTACCAAAAGAAACATAACAGAAAGCTGGAATTGTTCTCAGAAATATTTGTACAAGTATTCAAAATATCAGGCAGTAATAATCAGTAGTTATACTTTAAACTACTAAAAACATTAAATAGAACGCAAAGCGTTGTGATATTGCCCATGGGTAACGTGTATAAATTGTTATCTCTGCTTAGAATTTTCATTATATTTGATGTTTTGTTTCGCATTTTTTTAAACATCTAATCATTCGAGATATAAATTTCTGTTATCATACGCGAAAATTTCGGCGTTTACACTTCGTGTAAGGGCCCAGTAGCGGTTGCGCGGTTAAATCGCTTAACTTAACTCCAGCATTCGAATCCCGGCGAACGCGTGGGTGTTTTACTGATTTCGGCGTGTGTAACGATTATGCAGTATCTTCTGGATGTATACGTGAATAAAACGAGCGCAGCCCGCTCAACTGGCGGGTTCTCACACTGCATGGGTGTTTTCGAGATTTTCCGCATGGGGAATGTGTATGCAGTATCTTGTGGATGCATACGAGAATGTGGATGCATACGCTGATAAAGCGAGCGCAGCCCGCTCAACTGGCGTGCTTGTCAGCTAGAAAATCGCTGAACACTGGTAGTTAGATCTAACTTTCGAATCCCGGCAAACGCGTGGGTGTTTTCGTGATTGCCCGTATGTGCAGTATCTTGGCTACATAAGGGAATAAAGCGAGCAGAACGGCGAACGGGCTGTCTAAACACTGGTAGTTCTGTCCAAATTTCGAATTCCGGCGAAAAAGCGGGCTCAGCCCGCTCAGCAGGCGGGTTGCCCGGCGAACGCATGGCTGTTTTCCTGATTTTCTGCATGTGTAACGTGTATGCAGTATCTTGTGGATGCATACGGGAATGTGCTTGGAAACGTGAATAAAGTGGGCGCAGCCCGCTCAGCTGGTGGGTGTTTGCGTGATTTTCCACGTGTGTAAGGTGTATGCAGTATATTGTGGATAGCGGGCGGGTTTGCCCGCTAGAAAATCGCTGAATACTGGTAATTCTGTCCAACTTTCGAATCCCGCCGAACAGGCAGTCCCGGCGAACAAGCGGCCGCAGCCCGCTAGTTATACTTTAAACTACTAAAAACATTAAATAGAACGCAAAGAAAGCTAATCCGATCAACAATAACATCAGCAGCTAACTAAACAACTAAGCTGAGATGTCTCCCTCCGGCTTTTTAAATCTGTCGTGAGAGTTCTAGTAATTTCTTTGCTTCTCGAGATTTCTGGAAACCAACAAGAGGATGGAATTAGCTAACACACTATTCAATTACATTTATTCAATTTAAATACAAATGAAAGATATATCCATTTATTTTATTTATTATTTATCCATATCCATGTTAAATGCAGATGTTCTTATATTTTTACTTTTCCGGCATAGCTTTCTTTTAAAATTTAGCACGCGCAGCATTGCACGGGGAAATGAAACAATTTTAATTATAATTCTACTAAAAATATCTAACTAAATATAAAATTTGTAATAGTATTCTCAAAATTATATTCTTTGTCTATATTTCTTAATTTTACTAGTACTCCGTTTTTTTTTAAGCCAACCACAGCAAGCGCACCATCACTTGTAAATCCAGCCATTTTATCTTAGTTCATTAGTATTTATCTATTACAATATTTCAGAAAAAATATTCTGTGCTGCAGATTTTCTTTTCACAAGAATTATTTCCAGTAATTCCTCGTCTACTTCAAATTCATCAGTAACACTTCGTACGAAAACTGCAAGCTGTGCTGTATCTGTGATGTTTCATGAACTGCTAATGAGAATGCTACGAAATCAGCAATTTTTAGTTTTCATCGTAAATCACTAGCGATTTTGTTAATATTTCTCTATTGTGTTGGCTGATTTCTTCCCTCAGTTTACCTCACAAAATTTCAACTTTTTTCCGTTTTTGATTCGTTTAGTAATGGCAACATAGATCGCATTCTTTTGGAATGGATGTTTCCTTATAGTCAATAAAACATACAATTTTACTGCGCATACCACCACAAAAGTACGTAATTTACCATTTATCTTGAAAACACATCCTTCTTCTTCCAGTTTTGGCTTTTGTTAAAGACATGGCTTGCAATGTAATCACTCAATTAAAATCATAATTATAATTTTGTATACAACTTTAATTCAAGAAAATGAGTTTTCATATGAAAGCGACATTCAAACGTTTTGCCCAATTTGAAATGATTGGAGTTGATGTAATGTAGACCGAACGGCAAACACAAATTGCAGGTTTTACAAACCGTGCTTTAGTTTGTTTCCATCTATTTAGCAATATGAACTGTGTACCTGTACATCCAGTTATTTGAAATTAATATTTTCTGAGATTCGATGATGTCTTTTTTTTAATCTCTTGTTTTTTTGGGGGTTCGTCAGACAGATGTGATATATGTGTTGCATATGTAGTTTTCTGCTGTGTGTCTGCGCTAGCTTCAAGCTCAATTGGAATGTAATGACTGCTGAAAATGATTCTGACTGCTGTATCGAAGGCCCGGTGTTCGAATCCCGGAGAAGGCATTTATATAAATTGGTCTAGGCCTCCACCTATTAAGTGTCTCCATAATAAAGTGATCACCGCTTCCGGCCTTAGTAGTGGCCAACGCCTATAATGACTAGTGCCTGCCATTGGGAAAAAAATTGCTAGTGCTTTTTATTTTCTCAATACTTACTTTACTGCAATCCACTCAACAATCAATTTATGATATATCGAACTCTGTTAAGAATTGTATTAAAATAAATACATAAGTGAAGTACATTGGCGAGACGCATAAAACTGTTTTTGGGGGCCACATGCACCCCGCGGGTTGACAGTTTGAGACCACTGGTTAAAGGTATTAATAAAATGTTCTTTAATTTCCCTACTTTTCTAAAATATATTAATAAAACATAGCCGAAAATGCAACATTTTATTTAAAAAAAACCTGCTTATGGGCTTAGTAATATAGCATTTATTTATTTTAATTATTTGTCAATGGAGTCCGACCATTCTTTAATTAACTTTTCCTGGAAGAAAGGATTCGAAACTTCATTACCGACAGGTAGTAGTTGGTGTCACACTTTCTGCCCGATGGATCATTAATGCGCATGCGTTCGACCGAAAGGGAGTTTACCAGTTCTCTTATGTAGGCCAGCGTGTTTCTTAGTTCTCTTTTTCAAGAAAAAAAGTAAACAAAGCAAAGTAAATGGCGAGTGGCGCTTAACGGTGACTGTGTTGGAATCAGAACTTAACTCGACTCCGCGCAGTTCGAACGTGAGTGTGCTCCACTTATTCTACTGTTTTCAATTGTATCTACGGAACAGGAATAGCATGAGGTCGCTACGGAACGCCGCTCAACAGGTAAGTGCTCGGCGGGCTAATTTTGAAAAATCACTCAGAGAATTTTTCTCTGTTATCATTCAAATACTTTGTTTACATTCTGAACACGTTTCAAGAAAGTATAATTCCGATTAGCCAAGCTCCAGGGCCACGATGACCCTCAGGATGTTATCCTGAAGAACAAGCGACAGAGTACTCATTCGAAAGTAAATAATCAAGCATTTCTTTACGATTGAGTTGCATGAAAAACAAATTAATAGAAGAAGAATTTTTTTATTTAATGTAGAATCCCTTTCAGGGGGCTCCAACTTACTTGGAAAATTGTGGAATGTCAGGGAAAGACAGGAAAAATAGAAAGTCAGAGAAAATCAAAACCTTTTTTAAAAAGTTCGGCGAGAATACAAATACCTCAGATCAATCTCCTCATATATTAATAGTTCATGTCTTAAAATAGCAACCAACAAACAAAAATTGCCGTTTTTAAACAGAAAGAAAATGATGAGTTTTTGTAGTCTTTTATTGTTTTCAAAGCAGTTCATAATGAAGTAACTGCAACAGGAGGTGTATTTGATTTTAGATAAAATCATAATATCAGTTTTCCAAACTTCACAATTTATATCCAGTTTAAAAGAATGCAAAAAAGGGTATTATGAAAGACGCGTAAATGAAACAAGAATTATTAAGAGAAAGGAGGGGAAGAAATAAATTAAAGAAATGTCGGAGTATTATATGACTTATGTAACAAAGATTTTGATTTTTAATTTTAGTTTTCTTTCCTTTGCTAGTATATTTTTTATTCCCCACATTTTTGCAAAAATAAGAAGTGTAACTTAGCAGTTACAATATTTTGCATAATAAGAAACAATATTAATTAAACACTTTTTCAAGCTTATATAATTATTAGCTGTTTAAGTTTTTTTAACACTTAGTAGGAATAATATTTAATATGAATGATATAAGTTTTTATAAATTTTGTTCGCCGAGTAAATATTTTTTCCCTAGGTTTGACATTTCTTTTTAAGATCATTATTTATATTTTGAATGGTTTAGGTAATATTTAGTACACACAGATTTCTTATATTTGCTTAGCAGTGATATTTAATATAAATTAAACTTCAATAATTCAGTTAGTTGTTTCAATACGTTTTTACAGAAATTATTTAACTTATTCAGTTAACAATGTTTAATCTATACATTAATTGTCCATCCTGTTTGTTCAGGGAAATAAGTGAGTTTGGTCAGGAAAAAACCACGAAACGTGATAGCCAGTCCCGTTTTAACCGGACATATCTTCAATATTTTTTCTGTTCATTAGATTTCTATTGTGAGCTCTTTTCATCCAGAAAGTGAAGCTTTTCTGTTAATTATTTTTCTGAAACTTTCGCGCCTGCATTTAAGTTATAGTTGGTGCTCGGCTGGGTGGGGTTCTGTTATGTGTTTTTTGGATTGGAGTAGCTCCAAATACGTGCGTTTTTCGTTAGTGCTTGTTTTTTTTCTTTTGTCTTAATTTAAAATGATAAATTCAAACAAGTTCAAATAGAACGTTATAATGCTATAACTATTGAAATGAACCTAAGAATGCCGGAACATATTGATAATATAGACCGTGTAAATTATATGTGTCAAATAGCAAACTTAAAAATGTGAACAGGTATAATAATAATGATAACAGACGTTTTAACTAAATAGAAATTGATTTTTTATAAATATGCATGTACAGCAAATATATTAAACTGAGCTGAAAGTTTTCTTGCAAAAATATACCTTTCGTTTGCGCATATTACTAAACGTTTTGAAAAATAGGTAAATTTTGCTATTTTTCGTCCATTTTGTTTATTTATTAAACTCACTACAATCGAAATACAGTTGTTCTTAATGTGAATTTTGGGACATGAGATACATGAAAGAAGTTTAAAAGTGATCTCAAGTTATTTATTGTTTGCAAAAGAGGCTCATAAGCACAATTGTTTTGTTAAAATAGAAATATTTTGTTATTTATGAAAAAGAATTTTCTTCTTTAGTAAACAAACGGTGAATATATCATTTTAAAATTTTTTTAATCAAAAGAGTGCACCTTAAAGTTATTTTTTGGGGAAAATTCTGCATGATACATTCTGATAAGAGAGTCGTCTTAATCAAGCTGCCTGCCTCTTGCGTCAGTGCCATACACATTTTTAGAAACTTTGGTCACATGTTTGACACACCGTTCGACAGCCTGGGCGTGAAAATTGAAACTTTGGGAATCCGGAGCAGCAATGTGCCAGACTTTAACAGATTTTTGATGGTCTCATCAGTAATGTTCCTTAACAGTGGAGGAGGAGAGATATTGTAACTATCTCACCAAACTATACTGGCGTTGTCGGTCGCTTCAGAGTTGACCTTTGGTGTGGTGAAGTTTCGGGGTGTGGATAGTCTTTCCTCTGGAAAGTAATAGAGCTTTCAACAATCAGCGCAGTACTAGTTGCCTGGCATGTTTTATTGTGAGTTAGATAACGTGATGTTCTAGCGGCTTCAAAAACTATCTTTGGATCGTCTGTGAATTCTGTTAGTTTTGATTTTGAACAGACAGACGTGCAGCAATTCAAATAAAATGTATCAACTGCCTAATTTTATCAGTATGTTTTTCTAAGCTCATATGATGTCTGAGAAGTCGATTTGCTGTCGTCTTGAGTGTGAAAGCGAACCAGGATCATGAGGTGCTAAATCCTCTAAAATTGTATCTGACTTCATAGCGGCAGAAGTTTCAAGTAAGTATAACTGGGCTTTGCTTTGGAGAATTGGATAAGTTCAAAGTGAAGCAATTACAAGTTTTCACATCCAGCGAATTTTTTCCGATCTGCCCACTGAAGGTTTTGGGCCCTGTATCGAGACCGTTCAAGTGGTATACGTGACGGAACTGCAGTTCACTGAAGTGCAGGGAGAGCCTACTGATCCTAGCGTGCAGCTAGATTTGGCGGATAACACCATTTTTAAATCCAGTGATAATTATTGTTTTGTCGCTCGCTCTCTATCACACCGAATTCTTCAACCGAAATCTCAGCGTTGTTAAATATTAAATTATTCTTAGCAAGTCCTGCAGAGGGAGAAGCTTGGCGAAAACGTTGTGATCCTTGTTCTTGTATGAGGAAATAATGATCCTCTTTCTTAGTTCTTCGAAAAAGCTGTGAGTTAACTATTTTAATTACCATCATGTCGTCTTTTCTTATATCAAAATACAGACCATGTAGAGTTTATTTAACAGATTGATTCTCCAAATCCTTCTCTTATAACGAGGTTTTTCTCTTCTTACTTCCTTTTTGTCAAAGACGTGACAATTGTCTGAATCAAATGTTGCATACATAGTTACGTAATAGTTACAATATTCATAATATTTACAATTATCATACACAATATTTACAGTTAGATGTGTCAAGCAGCAAACTTCTAATGTGACTTTATAAAGTGCAAACTTAAAAATGTGAACAGATATGATAATAATAATAACTGACGTTTTAACTAAACAGATATTTATCTTTTATAAATATTTATGTACAGCAAATATAATTGGGTGGGCCAAAAGTTTTTTTGTAAAAATATACCTTTCGTTCGCGCATATAGTTACAAAATATTATGTTAGCAATACAGTTACAAAATATTTGATAATTATAATCACCATTTAAAACGATATTTAGTAAAAATTACAATGTATTTCTAATTTTACAAAAAAAATTGCATTTTTTGAGCTTTTTGCGCAAATAATTAATAATATGAAATTAAAAGTTTTAAACTTTTTTCATGTTCCTCGTGCCCTTACATTCACATTAGAACGTAGAGCGTCTCGATAGTTTAGTAGCTATGAAAAATTGATGAAAAACATCAAAATAGCCTAATCTTTCAAAACTTATGAATGCGATGCGCAAACGGAAGATATAATTTGATTTTTTTTCACGTTTTGCTTAGCTAAGTTATAGAGGCAACTTTTCAGAGGTATAGCGATGGAAAAATAAAATAAAATGTTTTTTTGGTCCACCCTAATATATATGCACTTTTTAAATGCAATTTGCAATCCGCAAGTTTTTTTTTTTTTTGATTTAACCGGTCATTAGAGTTAAGATTCATTTCCTCAGAGGCCGGCGAACGAAAGTTTGAGGAACATCTTCGGTAAGAAAAGAAGCGAAATTTAGTTTAATTCTTCGTAACAATTTATTTGTATATATTATATCTGTCAAATATATTAGCTTTAAATCCATTTACACCTAAATTTGCGCATAAAGTTTATTACTTCTCGAATGAGATTATTTCCACTCAATATTTAAAACGTTTCCTGGCAAAACAAAATTTTTAGATGCTGTCATGCCTTGGAAACTTGGCAGTAGTTTGAGTAGAATGGATAAAATTTAGGAACAGCCCATCGCAGGTGTTGCCACTGCGTGAAACGTAAGACCTCTAATTTATCATCCACGCGCTGTCGCACATAACTGAATATTATCATTCGGAAATGTATGAGATCTTTAAGTCTTCTTTCAAATTTAAACACTCTGCTACTGATTAACGAACAGAATAATTTAGAACCAATAAATGTGATTAATAATTTACACTTTTATTTTACTTTTTTAAATAATATCTTTAATTGCTATTATTTAAAATAACAATGAATTTATAATACATTTGATTGATAATTTTTATGAATATTTGCAATTTATACGTCATAAGTAAAAGATGTTTCTAATAGCATATGTTGGGTAACTATCAAATGCTTTAATCGTTCTGATACTATTTTCAAGCTTTGATTTTAAAAGAAATTAAAATATAATGGTTAAACTTATCTTTCAAGTATAAATTGTAATCTGAAGTTCCTGAGAGGGGTTCTTATAATTTTTTACTTCTTTTTGATCTAATCCGAGCTTAAGCTAATATTAGGCAATATTTAAGCCGCAATATGCTTTAATTTGGCTGCAGAATTTCAGCCGCTATTTTTTTTAGGAGAAAGTTTTATTTTCAAAACAAATTTGCTCTATTGAAAAGAATCGAAAAAGAGGATTTTGGAACATTTAGAATCTCGCGTGTTCAAGAAAGTGAAGGTGGTGAATCTCAGATCGAAAATATAAATCAATAATGGCCATATGAAGAATTTGTTTTGAATCCGGCTGTAAGACTGAAAACTTTTTTATTATTGATGTCATATTTCCAAATATTTGTATAGTCTGACCATTTTGGATAATTTTCAAGATATTTAAAAGTCGACAACATCACTGAAAACTGATTTTTTTTAAATGAATCACCATATTGTTCTCGTTTACTTCTATTAAATTTTAGGCATTCAAATTTGAACATATAAATATCTGATTAAAAATACCTGAGATTTTAAATATGTACATAGTTATACATTTGATCTCTACGTTTTTCTATCTTGTAAGGTGTCCATAAAGATAATATGAAATAAAAGCCTCTGGAACCAGGAAATAACAAGTGTCCATTATTCTCGGACGTCTTGTGAATTGGAAAAACAGAAAATATCGATACACGCTTTTGCTATTAGATATAATTTTGTCTGTGTTGACTAGTTCAATAGTATTGATGATAAATAATAGATTTAGTTTCTCTCATGAATACAACATTTTTTAAGAATTCTATAGCAACAGAAAGAGGGCTGTGCCAGTGGTTGAGACGTCTGAATACTGAAAATTCGACTCGGCGTTAAGTCCAAGTCAACGGGGCTGGGTGAGTTCAGCCAGCATGCATGCTTAGTTTTCGTGGTTTTTTCCATGTCTATTGTGAATGCGAGCCAGTTTCCTTTAAAATGACTTCCACGAATGTATCTCTTTTCATAATCAGATAGCTCTCATGTCTTTGCCCAGTCTTACCAGCAGGCCAGAAGGAAGCGTTCATAAAACGGAACAAATGTCTATTTTCGAATTTTGTTTAAATTTATTAGTCCAAAGGGATAATTTGCCTTGAACGACTAATAATTTCGTTTTGGCATTTTGCGTTGAAAACTATAAACGGCGAATCACTTTTCAAATTGTTGCCACCAAATATTAGAGCCCTGTATTATATTTAAAGGAATTAAGTAATGAAGCATCTGCATGAATATATGTATGTTTTTAGTATTGTGATAAACAATGGCATCTAGAACCATCAAAATTTGAATAACGTAATCTTCCATAGAATATGTGTATGTGAAGCCCTAATTTGAATTTGAAATTTGTTTTATTATCGATTTCTTATTTTGTAACACTTCAGCAAATTTTTGATTAACAAACACGACGATTTTAAAGCGAGAAATGGCAGCACTGTATGAAAAAAAAAACATTTTTATCCCCAGCGCACGAGACTCTGTATCGAAAATTCTAAAGATATGCTCATTTTAAAATTATTTTGCGATATTGCTGTTGAACTGAATTTTATGTTCCAGTACGTAGAACATGATGTTTAGTAAATAAAAATAACACACAAAACGTTAAAAAAGCGCCGCTTAGGATGTAATTTAAAATCTGAAGCCTTTCAGATTTTTTAAAATTTTTTCTTCTAGCTACGATGTCAATGCATAAAGCCTAGAGTGCCGGGAACGGCATGGACCTTTGCGTTTGCGTATGTGCGGAATAAAAGCATGTAATTAAATATTCAAAAGTAACGCGTCACTTGAACGTTCATTGTGCAGCAAGAAAATACTTAATTACCTCCCCACGTTAAGTCATTTTTTTAGAACAAATGAAAAAATAATCATGTTTTTGGAGCTTACTTTTAATCAAGCATAAAATATTTAGTTTTATAGATCGGTAACATAATAATTCCTATTTACCTTTACCAGCGAAACCCTTTTTTGAACTGCTGACAGTGAGTGCAGAAAATAATTTTTCAGTTGAAAAAACGTAGTGGATTACCTTACTGGCCTTATAAAAGAAAACTCAGTGCTTGTGGAAAAATTAACTGAGCAGTTATAAGAATTAAATTTTCAGTCTAGTTTTTGAGTTTCAGTATTAGCTAAAAATGAAAAAATAATTTTGGTGGATGGCGGAAAGAAAAGAACTTACCTAATCAATTTTTTTTCTTTTCCTTGTTCTTTTATTAAAATTTAATAAATTTGATTTAAAGATAGAATTTAACCTCTTCAGTGTCGTTTTTGTTGAAGAAGCCATTAAGCCAGAAAATGCGTCAGCGTTTCGGGAGTTCACTGTTTGTTTGCACTGATTTCCAAGAGTTAACCACGCTGTACAAATTATCAATTTTCGAAGACGTAGTTGAATGTGATGGCACAAAATCGCAGGGTATATAGATGGTAGTATGCAAATATCGTAAGTTACAATCAGTCACGAATGACTGTCCAATATGTGATAATTAGACAGTCGTTGAAGACATCAGCATTCTGGAGTGCTTGAAGAGATTCATTTAAATGCTGATACGAAGTATTTAAAACGTTCGTAAGATAATTTTTGACAATGTTCTTGTTTTCATTGCTGAAAGAAGACGAATGACAGGTAGTGAGCGCTGGCGTGCAACGCAAGAAGCAAGAAAATCAATCAAAAGATGTCTCTATTGCCTTTAGCATTGATTGTTCGATAACTTATCGAACTTGGAAACAATTACAAATAATTCAAACAGTTGTCCGGAGATCTGTACCCGGTCGACCAAGATTTAGCACTTGTTCTGAAGTTTAGTATATCGCTATAGTAGCCAAGCGGAACCGATGAACGACCTGAACAACTGTTGTATCGATGGTTGCAGCTTCACTTTGTAAGACAATAGTATCTGCCAGTAATGTTCGTGGAAGGCTTCATGTAAGGGTTTCATTTGGTTTATTCGGTTATGGCAAAGCACGCGAGGGCAATCTAAGGAAAAGGATGCCTTTTTTGAGGATTTTTTGAGAACCTGGGTCACACATAGGAAAAATCACGAAAATGCCCATGGAGCCAGCCCGTTAGAATGGAATCGAACCCAGGTCTAACTACCAATGTTTAGCCACTTTACCAGTCGGCTATTGGTGGACTCACATGAAGGAAATGTTCCACTAAACGCTCAATCCAGAGGAGCAATATTAAAGTGGTGTTGTCAACATCTCAAATGGACTGTCTCAGACTGTTGCAACATTCTGTTAACAGACGAGTCCACATTTGCATTGGAATCAGATGATCAACGTGTAAAGGTCTGGAAGAAAGGAGGCAGATGGAATTAGTTCCATAATATTATCAAACATATTGCATTAAGGGGTGGCATCATCATAGTGTGGACTGGAATTTCAGTGCGATATCTCATTCACCTGCTTGTCTTTAAAGAGAGTTCTGTGACAGCTGCATTCTATCAGAATAAAGTCATGCACCACGTTGTGTAAGTCTACCCTGGAGCAGTTGATCCTGGTTTTCTAATTGTGGGTGATAATGCATGTTTCCGTTAAGCCAGCATCGTTAACAAGTACCTGAAGAGTGAGTGCATTTCTCATATGGAGTAGCCGTCGTATTTTCCAGACTTTAATCTTATTGAAAATCTTTAGGATGTCTTCGGGCATGCTGTTTCTATACGTTTGCCTCCTCAAGACAGTCTCATACAGTTGAAAACTGCCTCAGTGGGGAATCGCTATTGCTAGCATCTGCAACGGTTGATCACCTCATTGAAAGCAAGGACAGTAGCTGAAAAGTTTGTGTGAAGATCCTGGTTGGTCACACAGCTTATAAATGTAAGTTTTGTTTGTTCGGTTTAGCTTTAAACACATATGATACTTTAAACAGCAATTTGTTAATAACCCAAATGTAACGTCATTGTATAATTTACAAAAAATAAATGCTGTTTTCATCTTTGTACATGATGCTCATTTTCTTTTAGGCATAAACACATTTGCTACTTTTATGTGCAATATGGTACTAATCAAAGCTTTATTGTTCTATTTTTGTGGACTTTATCGTCGCGTGGTTAACTTCTGAAAGTCAGTGCATTTATTTCAATACATTAATTAATAATGTTTTTGTCACATGGGTGAAAATATGTGCCTTATATCAAAGTTTTCGTAAAGTTTAAGGAATGTAAAAATGTTTCTTCCTTCTTCATTTCATAGTTAATTATTAAAACTCTTTTCTCATCGGAGTGTTGCTAATAAAAATTAAATACGTTCACAAAATTGCTTTCACCTGCAACAAGCATTTAATAAGGGATCATACTTTGTTTTACTTGTTAAGAAATGTATGTTAAAATGACTGATAAATCTTTCGTATATAAGTTATATTTTGGCTAAAGTATAGTGAAATTTGTGAAGTTTTGCAATAAAATTCTCTTTATTTGGATTTTTCTTCCCATAGCTATAGACTTAAAGCATTCCTTTTTGGTTTAATGATTTTGAATTGCATTAAATAACTACTTTATTTTATCATCATTAAATGTAGAAATCTTGATTGATCAGAAGAAAACCAAGATTATTTAATGGAAGAGCTATGTTATCAACTTAGTCCTGCAGATAGAAAGTTGTTTATCTTTTCGTCTAAGCTAAGAAGACCATAAAACCATTAGTACTAGTACTTCATTTCTTTAGGAAAAATACATGTCACTGATTTATACGTGAGTCATTATAATAAGTAGGGATAGAAAATTTGTGGAGGTTTAAAAGACCACTGCCAAGTTACTATGACTTCAAGGAAGACTAACGGAACACTGTTGTTTTCTTTGCTTGTGCGAGAGCAGAGAAACAGATCATGCTGTATTGTAAAAGGCTGGTTACTGAAAGCTTCGTTTCCAAAACAACGTAAAATTAGATTAATTCCACCAGTAAATTAGAACATGCAGAAGTATTGTTACTACCTCTGCAATAAAAATCATGCTTAATGAAAAATTTATTAAGACCATGGACGAAAATGGAGAAGATTCTGTATGCCTTAGACATCAACTTCCAAAGTTTCGTGTCGGGAATGAGAAAAGGAATAGTCAACAGTCTCTAAATTCGGCGAATTTTACAAAATAAAAGCATCCTTAAGAAATCATATGATGAATCAGGATGCCTGGAAATTGGTGGAATGGTGCATGGGTTTCTGGGAAATGCAACCCAGAAAATTGATTGGTTCAAGAAATCTTGGGCAGCTATCGCAAGTTAGGATGCATAATTTAGTTTTGAGAAATACTTTTACGGTGTCAGGTGTACATTTCCTTGAAAACTTAACAAACATCGTGGAAGAAATCGTCAGGATATTCCAAAAATGAAGCAAAGATATGAAAATATATAGAAGCCTAATATGACAGGCTACTACTGATGGCCATCCTCGAAGCGAGAAATAGCTGAATCTGTTGAAAGTATTTCTCATTATTAAACTTTCTCTATTACTTGCACTTTAGTTTAGCATTAGAAGAAATATAGGTTGCTATTAACTCTTCAGACTTTCCATAATGCAGGACAATATTTCTATTTGTTATTACGTAGATTTGTTCGTAACTTAAACACCTATTAGAGATTTTTAAACGTAGCAGAGTTAAAAGGAGAACTTATCAGTAGTAACATTAGTTTACTGTATTCTGTGTTAACGTCTGAACGAAATAAAATTGTTATCTGATTAAATTTCATAATTACGTAAATATGTTAATAAAAATATAAGTATATTAGTGATAAACATAATTATAGATTAAAGAAATTAGAGTATTTTATCCATTTTGCAAAGATTCACGTCTCTCTTGAGATACAAAAAAAAGTTATTTGTTCCAAGATTTTTACTACAGTTTTCATGTTAGTTAAAGTGACAGATTTTTGTCTATGTGACAGGGGAAAAAAATTAAACTTGCTGACTCGTGATATGGCAAATTAGATTGCTTAAAGGAAGGAGTGCTTTTGTGATATTTTCTAAGCGAAACTGGTTGGTATTCACAGGTTCATTTGTAGTTTATAACTTCACTGAAAACCTGATAAGTTTGGACCTTTTTTGGAACCGGAGATTAGGAAAACAAATGTTTTTGGTATTTTAGAATTAAGTAGGACTTTATTATAATAATAAAAAGGAAGCTAGACAAACCACACACAACTTTTTAAAAATATTTTAAATATTGACTTATTAATATAACAATAAGGCAACTAATTATCTCATAAAAATTCTAATTAAGTCAAATAAACAAAGCCTGGAAATAATATGAAAGTTTTACTATAAAATCAATTTCTTTTCCCGAGAACTAATTTAGGTTGTAATTTTGAAGAAGAAATAAAGTGATTCTTTGTAATACTAGCAATAATTAATCTCGTTTCTATAAAAAAAATTCGCCGTGCAATAAGAGAATTATGAGATCAAAGAAAGTTTTTATTTGAACATAGCGTAATATGTAGAAGTCAAATCAATAGCAGTATTCTCGTATTAAGTGCAGTCATCTGATCATGGAAAATAACGTTTCGAGAACATAAAACAGTAAAGTTAACTGCAATGTTTTGATAACTTTAATTAAATATTTTTCTAAAAATAGGATGCAAACATTATATTTAATGTTTTCAAAGATTGCGGAAAACGAGTTTCACCAAATAATTTATTTATTTTCTTTGACCAGTTTTATAGATATGTTGATGTCAAGCTGATTGAGTTTTGTTATTGTACCGCTCGCTGTAGGCACCAAATTCATTCTGCTTAATTAGCTACTCAAAGTATCAGTGAACTTATAGTTTTCTTACTATGACTACTCAAGCGAATTTAGAAGGAAGAAATGTAATTAATCACCACTTCTAATGTGTAATAATCAAGTTTTTGTTTCTTGGAAGACGTTCACCTGCTGAAATGCATCAGTTATACTAATGGCTAAATGCTTTCAGTAATATCATCATACATGATTATTTTCACTATTTGAAACAGGAACAACATGATGTCATTGATAATCGAGGAAGTAATTACAAATATGGATCTGAAGCAATGAAGGAAGACTTTCCGAGAACTTGGATTATAATGTTTTTTTCAGAGTGCCAGAAGTCCACCGTGCCAGATACTGTAAAAAAGATAATATGATAAATATAATTATGTATAAAATAGTGATATAACGAGAACTTATTCTTATAAAGTAATTCAGAGTTATCGAGAAAACAACTCCACTAAGTATATTTCATCTTATACCAACTAAAAGAAGGACTGCTCTATCTCCCTTAGTTCTGCTGATATGTGTCCTTGCTGACTTAAAGAAGTTTTTATTAAGAATTTAGCAGTTCTTCATGCAGGGCAACCGCTGTGCCTCTACTAAAATTTATGGATCTATTCGCAGTAGTTATTAGCCTCATCACGACTGGACATCCAGCTGTTCGCTATTGCTTATTTCGACACATTGGTTATTTTATTTGTAGAAAGAGTTTTAGTACTTAAAATTCCCCAAAGAGGTATCACAAGGTTTGAGAGATGGATAGGAAACAGATCGATTTGACAAACAACAGATACAATTCCATGGGTCGAAGAATTTGCACGAACCTCATTTCCAATTACCAAGAAAAAAGTCATGGATGATATTTGGAATTTTGAGCAATTTTATGGATCATCTGTTTGGCAATACAAAATAATATGTCTGGCTGCTCGATGGTAGAGCAAGATTCACAGCCAGGCTTGCTACTAGGGCCCGAATTGAAGATGAGAGAACATACAGCTTTATATTTACACACTCCAGTATTCAGATTACTCCAGTCTTAATCCGTTCATTCCTTTCAGTAGTCAATTTCTGTATTCATTTCTTCAAGATTCAGTTCTTACAGTCTTCAGGATAAAGCGATGTGAATAGGATTATTTTCATAACCTGGAGGCAGCAGCTGGTAACGGGGCGGGTCATAATGCCAATTCCTTTCTTGTACCTTTGGAGAACAAACTTAATACGAGAACTAAAATCTAAAGTTGTAGGTCCCTAATCCGCTCTCACTTTAAATAAATTACGAAATATTTGCATATTCGGTATGATATTTCAAAAACAAAATTCTATAATATGGTGAAGTTTTGTTCGTCTGGATATTTTTCGAATGCTTTTTCGGAGCTTTTTAATGTATTTTTTTATGTGTACAAAAACATTTAAATGTTAAAACTTTGAAAGACAATCTGAATCTTCAGTTATGCATAAAAGTTTTAGTACTTATTTTTAAATGATTAAATAACCATTATCCCTGAACAAAATACAAAAAAATGTACCATAAAAAGTACTGTAGAAAGAAGGAATCTAATTATAACCGTTACTGTGAGATCGAAATATGGAGCACTTGAATATGATCTACATTTTCAGAGATTCAAAATCTGATAGAGAAAATTATAACCGCATGGTCAAAAATTGTTGTTATGACAGGCTTGTGAAATGTTGCGGATAATAACAATAAACTGTGCGTGTATGATTCAAATCTAAAACAAGTATATATTCTACCGCTTAAGAAAAATTTCTTTGGAAATGTTCAGAATCCTTTATACTTATTTTGACTAGCAACTGTAATTTATATATTCAGTGTTCTTCAGTGGTAGTATGAAATGGTTGCAGCAAATACACACACACATAATATATATATACATATATAATAAATTTCCTTGACTCAATTTAAGCCTTAAAAACTTGCAAATTTAGATTTATAGTCTCCAAATTCTCAGAATGGAATCTGTTATTATCAAATGATAAAACTAATTCTGTATTCATTTCACCCATGATTTTATCGTATGTACTACCATATAAATAAAGTACCCATAATTTTATCATATGTACTACCATACATTTATAACAATATACTAGTAATAGTCACTCTCAGGGTCATGTGTTGGATATGCACTCAGAAGATGCCGCTGCATCCCCATTTTCATTGCCCTTCATAACATTTTTAAGTCAGCGGCTGATCATGCGATTGTTTATTTTGTTAGTTACTGCTGCCCAGATATAGCGTACTTTTTAACATAGTGTATTCCGGCAGACAAACACGGAGCTGTCGGAGAAATTATATTGTATAGTATAATGTAAGATTTCACTCTGACTATTTGATTTACTTTTCGACTCAGAGAATAGAGTACACGAGAAGTAGAATTAAAAAACGTTTCGTCGGTGTTAGAAACATATATTACCTTTAAATTACACTAGTAGTATGAAATAATATTTCTTTCAAAATATTATTAAGAACTATAAAGTTAATAATGATGTGGAGTAAAGAACTTTAAATAGGAAATTACACAGTCCAGTCACATTAATGTGACCACCACGTACTTTCCATGTCAGAGTTAAATAACCAATCACAGAAGGCAGGTGGCAGCATAGTGCAGTTGAGCGTATATAAAGGGTGTGTGAGGGCTTCGGAAAACATTTCAATCGTTGGCGTAATGCAGAAACGAAGCGATTTATCCGACTTCCAAAAGGGCATGATCATTGGCTTTCGGGCCAAGGGTGGAAGCATTTCCGAAACGGCTGAGTTTGTGAACTGTTCGCGTGCCGCCGTGGTAAAAGTGTACCGTGCATGGCAAAATGGGACTGTCCAAAATCAGCGACGTGGCAAATGTGGTGCACCACGGGCCATAGATGACAGAGGCGAACGACGGTTGCGGAGATGCGTTCGGGCAGATAGACGGGCTACCGTTGAGCAACTGACCACCAAAATGAACCAAGGGGCTACCAAAAGTGTCTCCCAAAGTACTATTCAGCGAACATTGCTGCGTCTGGGCCTCCGAAGCAGACGCCTGGTTCGTGCACCTATGCTGACTGCTGTTCATCGACGGCGAAGGCTAGAATTTGCACGCCAGTACAGCAGCTGGACGTCCACTGAGTGGCGACAGGTTGCGTTTTCGGATGAATCGCGTTTTATGCTCCATCGGACAGATGGACGTTGGCGTATAAGGCGTGAAACCTCTGAAAGGAACCACCCTGCAACCATTGCCGGAACGGTCCAAGCTGGAGGCGGGAGCATTATGGTCTGGGGAATGTTTTCCTGGCATTCTCTAGGTTCACTGATCATTGTGGAAGGCACAATGGATCAATACAAGTACGCATCTGTCCTTGCGGACCATGTTCACCCCTACATGCGCATTGTTTTTCCTCAGGATGATGGCATCTTCCAGCAGGACAATGCGAGGTGCCATACAGCTGCCAGTGTACGTGCGTGGTTCGAAGAGCACCAGGATGAGTTTACCGTCCTCCCCTGGCCAGCAAACTCACCTGACTTAAACCCAATCGTGCATCTGTGGGACCATCTCGATCGAGTTGTTCGCGCCATGGATCCTCAACCGCGTAATCTAGCGCAGCTGGCCACGGCATTAGAGTCGGCATGGCTCAACATCCCAGAGAACACCTTCAGGGACCTATTTGACTCTCTTCCTGCACGTCTCGCAGCAGTCCGCTCTGCGAAAGGTGGTTATTCTGGCTTTTGACAGATGGTCACATTAATGTGACTGGACTGTGTAAATGAAAGGGCTCGTAAAGCAGGCCTTGATATTTGATAGCAGTTTCTCATCTTCATTTATAGAGCATAAAAATCGCTAAATGAAAAACAATTTCTCCGAATTATTAAAAATTATACCTAAAGAAACATAACTGAACTGATCTGTAGCAACTTTTTCACAAAACTTCTGGGAAATGAAACGAATGCCAATAAAATACGTACCGTAACTGAGATGGTTTCTACGTCTTAAATTTGCATGTTTCATGTTTAATGCGACAAGCATCTGTGGTTAAAATTAATTCCACTATGCAATACTTGAAGCCTAATGTTTATTATCTAATAACAGTGCAATGTGTCCATCTGAAACTTAAGGAAAGCTAACTTCTGATACGTTTAGTAATAATTAAACAAAAGAAGAAAGCTGAACGCACTGAAGTAAAAACTGAAATGCGAAAAGGAAAGGATTTTTTTCCAACTTTTTACATGCGAGGAATTAAGAATGACTCAGAAACAATTTTTGGTGCTGAAGTTGCCACTCAACCCGAACTAAATAAAAAAAAGTTTGTGTGCTTTACTTTTGGTGTTATTCTTATGCTACCTTAGACTTTATTTAAATGTCATTCTATTTTTGGAAGATGAAACAGAAACCTACCAGTTTTAAAATTAGCTGCAATCTTAACTTTTTAAGTACAGTTCTGCAAGAATAGTTTAAATTAGATTTGATTTTTATTCTGAAATTTTTTCACTTATCCCATTTTAAGAGTTTAAAGTTGTTCCTGTTTAATCGGTTATCGCGAAGCACCAAAGACTCATCAGCAAGTTATAAGATCAGGCCTGTAGTTTATTACTAGACACATTTTTTTCACCTTTTTTAAAAATCAAACGATATGAAACAAAAAGCTGCTTTTTGAATGATGCCTCTTTTTATTGTTTCATCATTTCAATGCATGAAGTAATTTGTTAGGTTCTTCAACTTTATAAGCTGAAGTGATTGAAAATTATTTTTGTTGCGATTTGAAAAAAAAAACACATCAGTTGGACAATAAGGTTAAATACTGCTACTTCTTAACTGCATGCTTCTGGAAGAATGGTAGTTCAAGAGATGTCATTGGTAGTAATTTCTAGATCCTGTCTAACGGTGTTCACGTTATCGACCAAATAGACAAACATAATTTTTTTCCATCAAATACGTACATCATTTTATGTGTTGTAGTTAGCCTGTTATGGGTCGCAAGTGGAGAAACTTTGTTTTGCATTATTATAATTGCATTTGACCACAAGCTGTGTTATTAATAGAATAAGTATTACATGATATTTAGGAGTTTTTTATAAAATTTCTTACTTCTAGTGCCATTCACAGACTATTAATAATGGAATAATGGTCTCTCATTTGGTCCTGTTTAAAAAAACCATAGAATATTTCAAGTAAGAGCTGCAAGAAGTAGATAGGTTAGGTTATTTGAATATGGCAAGTACATGAGGCTATTTATTTAAGAGGGAAATGCTTTCTTGTAGGACTTTCTAACGCAAACTGGACCGGATTCGCATGCCACATGAGAAAAACCAAGAAAATTATCCATGCACCCAGCCCTTTCGCTTTTGGCAGGGCAGCTATAAGAGAAACTGACTTCATATTTATGTAATTCATTGAGGGAAACCACGAAAATGTTCGTGTACATGACCCTTTCGCTGTAACTAGAACCCGAGCCAAATTATAAGTCTTCAGGTAATTTATTTACTCGTGTTTTGCTGGGAAACTCTGTAATAATAATTAAATAATTTTTTTCATATACGTATCAGTTTAAACTCTTTCTGAGTTATTAAAACTTCTTTTTCGGTGAATTTAAATGTTTAGTGCCCATTGTATGTGTCTTTTATCATCAGCTTTAAGCATACAAACTGAATATGAGGATTATAAGAAAGGGCATTGAATGAAGAAAGTTGAGATTCTTCTATCATTGAATGTTCCTTATTTCTGTTTTCTTTCTTTATGGATATTTTTGACTGTAAATGGTTTTTAGAAAATCCATCTTTAATATTAACTTAAACTTCGAATGGTATAAGTGCCAAATGATACACTGAATCACATTTTAAACAACTCACAAGCTGTGAATCAATGAATTAGTGGACGGAGCTATTCATAAATTCTTCAGTTTAGATCATAATTAAGTTATATCTATTGATACTGTATTTATGAATGCCAGACTTCTTTACACTTTGTCCCACGAATATTCTAAGAAGTTCATAATAAACTGAATATAGAGTCGAGTTGTGAAAATAAAATCAGCCGATGTTCTCTGATTTGAGATAATGAATTGCTCATTTGATTAGCCACCAATCAGCGTTGGAATACTCTCTGACCATCAAAATGCTAGAGAGTCAGGAAATAATCTCCAAGCATAAGCACAAACGATCTCTGATAATCACCTTACAATGTATAGTTGTTAGGGTGTCTTTCAAATTATAGAGAAGATCCAGTAGGAAAAACATATAAACATGGTTATGTCAAAACAGAGGGGCTTTCAGTAAATAGTGTGGTAACGCGGAGTTCCTTTCAGACCATCTATTCAGGAATAGTTCCATCACAGGACCTGTCTCACACTCTTACGTTCCCACCAGTATTAAACAACAGCGATCTTAATTCCTTCGTATTGACCTCACCAGAACTAATGCTTAACCGGAAATCTTTGAAATTAGAATTCTATTAATAAATTCAAGATAGCCTGAAAGAGAAAATGGGAATCGTATATTCTAAATTTATGCATATAGATCATTTATTCGCGATATTTCGTGGTCTTCAGTAACTGTATGACCCATCACTCTGGCATCGTGTATCATACACGTTTGAAGTCAGAAAATTCGTCATTTGTAATCTTGCTATTAATTTTGAAATTAATTTTATTACAAGCTAAATTATACTACAAATAACACCCACAGCATCACTTCCTTCGTTAGCTAGTTTTGCTTTAATTGCGCTTTCTCTATCGTCTGGCTTCATAATTTAGAGTTCATAATCTTTTTTTCTTTTTTATATATGACCGGTAAATTTATTATTCTTTATATATGAAAAAAGTGACCATCATTCACATTACTTTCGAACTTTACTTTCAGTATTTCTCTTAATATCTGAATTTACGTAGTTGACTTTTTTAATGGAATTTTGCTACATTATTCGAAGAATAATATTTAGAGAAAAAAATAAAGACATCTATTAACATTAGTGCTGCGATAAGTGAATTGATATCAGAAACGTCCAGCAAATATTTTGTAAATGAATCTACCTTGTTAAAAGAGGAAAATAATTTCTTGCATATATTCAAAAAAGTAGAAGAGAGAAAATAACCTGAAAGCAAACGCGTGCGGCATTCTTGAAGTGGTCAGAGCTTGCTTGTCCACTTTTGCTTTTCGATACTTCAACTCGATGGCCGGTTGGTCGAAGAGAACGCTAATGTATCAACCAGCAAGTGGTTGTGTTTTTCCCTCAAGGTTGTTTTGTTTGCGAATTCTATTAATATGTTTCCGAACTGGAACGCTATGTCAAGGAGGAATGGCGCTGATTCTTGTATTCTCGCTCGAAGAGTGCTTGTCTGCTACAGCAAGCGTAGCAGACAGACGGCATGTGAAATGACTTCTATTGTTGACACGCTATTTTAGAGGCGAAAAGAAAAGATGATCATTAGGCCGCTTCGTGATTCAGTTCCATCATCAATTCCAACTTCACTGTAATTAAATTATTATAGTTTTGTTGATAAGGATTTTTGATATAGAGGGAGAAGAACCTTAATGGACTCTAGTAAGAAACGCTGATTTAAAAAAGTAACAAAAAACAGAATTTGTAAAATAATAAGGAAAATTGCAATTTCATCATTTAGATTACCAGTCTGAAGCCTGAAAAGTTGTCACAAACTTGTTTCTTTCCTTACATGGCAAAATGAGCAGATCTGGTCCAAATCTGTGTTTCTTATTTATTTATAATACACACACACACACACACACACACACACATATATATATATATATAT
>KK112616.1:184240-250185 GCA_000611955.2 Stegodyphus mimosarum | reverse complement strand
TTTTTTTTTTTTTTTTTTTTTTTACGGAAAGTATGAAGAACGTTTGCGAAAATAAAGGCCAGGTAAGAACTTTGCCAACTTAGCGTATATATAGCATTTACACTTATAACATTCAACAGTATCCTAAAATTCAAATACCATTCGTCGCTGATAACACAACTATTTTGACAAGGCCAAAACACTAAGCAGCACGCCAGTTTTTTGGAAGCATTATTACAAGTTGGAAAATCTCAAGTGACACTACTAATTTGAACGCAGCTCTATTGTAGAGTCATTACGTTTTTTCGAAGCAGGGGTCATGAAAAATATGAGCAATGCCTTCGCCGGGACTCGAACCTCGGACCTCTCGAATACGCGCCAAGCATGCTGACCTAGTAGTGTTTTCTAGCACCACGAAGCACCACGAAGGCATGCTAACGAAGCACCACGAAGGCATGCTCTTCTTAGCACCACGAAGACATGCTAAGAACGCCAGAGAAATACCTTACATACTTCCCCTTTTAAAGGGCGATTGGGGATTAGGGACAAAATCGCCAAATCCTGGTGGTGGAGAATCATCATTCACCACCTTTTTTAGATCGGGAGCCACTATAGAGACATTAGAATTTTTTTGAAAGCAGGAGATGTGAAAAAAAAAAGCAGTACCCTTGCCGGGACTCGAATCTTGGACCTATCGAATATGAGCCGAGTGTGCTGACCATTACACCCCGAAGGCATGCTAAGAAGGCGGGAGAAATACCTTATACTGTTTCACAAAAATCGGTCACCCAATCTACCATTGAGTCCCATGTTATTTGGAGAAGAAATATGCTGAAAACAATAGATTGCATACCCAGGTATCATACTGATAATAAATTTGCTTTTAGACTGGATTTGTTAAACTTAGAGAAAAAATTACCTATTCCCAGAACTTTATCTTCATCATAAAATATAAACAATAATAAAATCCTTACAACCTTAATATATGCTTCCCCCATGTTACACTGGTTATCATAACTTAAGGAAAAATCACAAAAATAGCGATAACTCCCTCAAAAATAAGCCAAGCCGTGTAAAATTTGAATATGTTGCCAAGCAAGAGTAGGTGAGTAAAACTGCATTATGCAAATTAGTGGCCAGAAATCTGAGATAGCGAATTCGTCACAATGACGTCCAAGCATCATTTGCCTGCAGAACTACGATGAGAGTCATTGGGAAACTAGAGGCAGGACAAAGTCAAACAGAAGTGGCCAGGTGGCTAAATGTGAATCCTTCTGTGGTTCATAGACTTTGGAGGCAATTTCAAACCACAGATTCGGCATCTAGGCGGGTCAGCCAAGGACGACCAACTGCTACGACGAGCGCCGATGAACGATATTAGACATTATGTGCACGCAGGAATAGAACCGCTACATCGACTCTTCTTAGATCCCCCCCTCGCTACAGCCACCGGAAGGCTAGTGTCAACGTCAACTGTGCATAGAAGGCTTCACGAAGGTGGTCTGTATGCGAGGCGACCAGCCATTTGCGTGCCGCTCACTTCACGCCATAGGAGCGACCGTTTGCAGTGGATACGAACAACATGTCCATTGGGCGGCTGATCAATGGAGGGCTGTTCTCTTTACGGATGAGTCCAGGTTTAGTCTAGAAAGCAATAGTAGACGTTATTTGATATGGAGAGAACCTGGAATCCGTTATCATCTGTCAAACATCCGTGAAAGAGCTGCATACGGAAGAGGCAGTGTCTGTGTTTGGGGTGGCATCTCTTTGGGTGGATGCACAGTCTTCTATGTCTTTCCAAGGGGAACCGTGAATGCTCAGGTTTATAGAGATGACATACTTGATGCTTATGTACGGCCATATGCTGGGGCAATAGGTGATGCTTTCCTATTACAGGACGACAACGCAAGACCGCGCAGGGCTCGCATCGCAGATGATTATCTTAAACAGGAAACAATTATGCGTATGGAGTTTCCAGCTCAATCCCCGGAATTGAATTCTATCGAGCACGTTTGGGATGCTTTAGGGAGACGTCTGGCTGCTGTCAATCCGTCCCCTCAGACCCTTGCCGCGCTTACAACTGCTTTGCAAGAGTAATGGCTCTCACTTCCTATAGCACTGATAGCCCGCATAATTGAAAGCATCACACATCGCTGTATGTGCTGTATTGCTTGTAGAGGCGATCATATTCCATATTGGAGGTACTTTTCCTATAGCAAACTGACACCTTCAGTTTGCTCATTTTATATATGTGCTAATTTCTATACTACCATAATTGTCTGGTAATTTCTTTTTATGTTATTTGATACCTTACTATGTGCTGTATATTGTGGGTAAGTTTCATAAAATTCTACATGTAACTTTTTGAGTAATAGTGATTTTTGTGGTTTTTCCTTAATTTATGATAACCAATGTATTATGGGGAAGACATATATTAAGGTGCTGCAAAAAAACGTCTCTCTAAAAAATAAATTAAAAAAAATAAAACTGTTAGAGAAATAACCAATGCTTCTTGATTTATATGGAATAATACACTGCATGCCGATATAAAAATCGAAACCACCAAAAAATTCATTTTCCAAGCTGCTTTTAGTTTAATATTAATCATAACCAAATCACTATAATTTTAATTCAAAATTATGAACCTTGAGCACAAGAAAAATAGGCACAGTTTATACTGTTCTTTTGTAATAACAAACATAATGTTTTACTTGGCATTTTGCTTTTCCTCATATTAGTTTTCGCAAAGACATCGCCCCTGCTATTTATTACATGCGACTATCGTTACTTACAATAAAATAGAGAGGGCTACTTTCTAGAATTTAAAAATACGTTCTGTTTAAATAAATATTTTAGTCGTTTGGATGTTAAAAACACTGCAAAATAACGTAAAGTGACAAATTTTATGGCCGAAAAAGTTTCAAATGAATGCGTCAAAGGCATTACTAATGTCAATAAGAAATATACAAAGATTGCAAACTTAATTTCGCTACAAAATTTCTTAATCACATTTGATTTTGGATGCAAAGTAGGAAATGTATAGAAGAAACGGACTTGCAAATTTCGCCATCAAAGAGTTTTTCAAAAACATGTTTTATTTATCACATCCACGCTACAATATAAGCTCTGTTGCAAAATTTCATTAAGAAATGCAGCTAAAACTCTAATCTGATTCACTCTGTTGTGCTGATGAGCAACGCTTTTATGACATCGACGGTAAATAAAAGATATTATGCATAGTCTAGTGGCAATAACGCGCTCTTGCGTTTACGATATTTATTTTTTAATGAGCATGATTTTGTAGGTAATATCTTTTTAATATATTAATAATCTTATGAAAATATATGTTAAAATAAATTGGTTCGCTTTTAAATTTTTAATATTACTATAAATGTATTAGAATTTAACGCCAGTTAAATTTTCATTAGCGCTATCAAGGTTAGACACTCAAATGAACTTTCTTATACTTTGTTCTTTCATACAGCAATATAAACTTCTGTTGCTTTAGTGAATAACACCCAAGTGAGCATAAAAGATTGCCATTCGAATTAAAAGGCAGTTACCTGACCTAATTAGGCTCGTAAATGGGCGATTGACAGTTATACCATTTTAAAATGATATCAAATGCGTGCGAAATGCTCAGACCTAGATATAAATCTATTTGCACTGTCCTTCCATGTACTTGTCGCAGTCTGGGTTTATCGTTACCTTGCGTTAAATGTATTAAAAAAGACAATCGTTTCACATGTAAGCTAAATAACTTCTTTACAAATTTCAATTTTTTTCATTTATTTATTTATTTATTTTGCGAATTACGATTTTTGAAGTTACATATTTATTTATTTTGCTTAAATGTATTTTACATTAACGAGCCTTAAATAACTTAAGTCTTTATAAATTTTCTAAAAACCTGCCTCTTTGATACATAAATTTATCTTATCACTGCATTCATTAGCATTACAAGGAAAATTCATTTAAATTTAGATAGTATAAAGAACAACAACTCTTTTCAAATCGGCTTTGGAAAATTCTTTATTTATCTGAATATTTCAAAGCATGCAGGAATGATCTTCTTAAGAGAAGAAGATTTTTTAAGAAAAACCAGGTTGAACTTATCTCGTATATGATTGAGGAAAGCTACGTCAACACAATGCAGTTAGACCGTTTACTGGGATTCGAACGCAGATCGAACGTTTAGCGTTTAGCGGTTTTATATTATTCGGTTCGTGATGAAGGAAAGTTATGGAAGAATCATAACAATACAGCTTCGGTAAAACTTATAAAACATTTAATATTACAATTTACTTCATTTAACTAAGGTTTTTATCTGCTACTGCTTTTTAATGTTTCAGACAATGATAAAATAGCATAAAAAGTTTAGCTACATCAAGATTATGGCAGTGATATCTGGGTTTTTGCAAAAGAATGTGATGAGCATTGAATGAAAAAGTGAATTAAACCCAAGTATCCTAGCTATAAGAACCCTTATATTTCTCTGAAATTCACCACCACTTGATCAATTCGTTTTTCTCTGAATTTTTTAAAAATTTTACCATGGTGTTAGGCAAGAAATAAGCATAAAAGGTTTAAGCTCTTGAAAAGATATTTGTCTTCTTGAATATTCCAGAACTTTCATCTTAATGAAAATTAGAATTAGATTTAATCTGAGGAATTTTTTCAAATATTGCCGAATCTGCTATCCGCTTGGACTCGATCCCACCAAGTCTCATTTGTGTTCAGAGAACAAAGTGCGTTTAAAGCAACACACTACTGTTAATGCATATTAAACACTAATTTATAAATGTTTTGTCTGATTTTGAAATACAAATATGTAGAAACATTTGTTGCGCAGTATTTCTGAAGAAGTGCTGTACTTTTTGGCATTAGAAATCCTCGTGTACGGATTATTTAGGTCTCCAAGAAAATTACCATAAAATGAAATTCAAAAAATTTTTATCATAAAATGAAAAAGCTTGAGGACTTGTGAAAAGTGACTGCAGATTTTAAAGCCGTTTATCTCATTGCTAACACTTGGAATGCAGTCAACATTTTCACCACTAACTGCATAGCTAGAAAAATTAATTTCTAATATTTGAAGTCAGGTTGCTTTTCCGATGAAAATGTAAAGACATCAAGCCTTCTTGAAATTACTTCCACTGTTTACAAGATTGAAAATGCAAGCGAAGAAAATACAGAAAGGAGAATGCAAAGAGCTAAATCATGTACAAGTCTGATAAAATTTGATATTTGTAGCACTGCGTAAAAAGTATTATCAGACCAAGACAAATTTTATACAGAAACTGGACAAGAGCCAACAGAGGAACGTAGAGAGAACAATGAGGATGCAAGTGAAACAGTAAGCTATACCACAGTGGGGCAGCGGCATGTGTGTATAAGTTAGTGAACTATATTTTTTTATTTCCATTACATGCATAAAAAAATTGTTAATTTTGAGGTCGCCAATTATTCTTAAAGCAGCCATCGTATTTTTTTATATCTGACATATCCTCTCCCCCTTCAAAAGAAAGGTTGGGAGAGCATTGGGGAAGAAAAAGCATTAGTATATTAGCGAAGCAAGAGAAAGTTTATCGTAGAGGAAAGACATAAGAAAGCATCAAGCCTGCAGGTATTCCTAAATGCTGCTTCTTCAAAATTTAAGCACTTTTTAAGAAATCATAATAAGTGTAATAAAATAATTACTAATAGTTGAAATTTTATGTACTCTCCTCTTTAGTTAGATGCAGTGTTTTAATGGCGTAGGAGGAATCCGATACTTTACCAGCTTTCGATAGTCGAGTGGAAAGGCAAGAAGAAGATATTGATACAATCCAAGATCAGCTAATTACCATCTTTATTTCTAGGCACATTAGAATCATTCTTCGTAGACTATATACTTTTTGATCATAAACAATTACAATAATTTCTTATCTACACTGATTTTAAAAGCACGACGTAGGCATTTTAGCAAGGCAAAGCAATACAGTATTGGCAGAGCAGATGTTAGGGAAAGGAAAATAATGTAATTAGTTGTGAGCGATATTTGTACCCAGTATATGCAGAAAGCTATGATTGGCAAATTTTATTTTAGTTACCTTTTTCAAGCAGCGTTATGTAACACGTAAAGATCTCGTAAGGTTTGGGAGAACAGATGAATTTAGGGGGACAGCATAAAATTAAGAATCGTTAATTTTGAAGTCGCCAATTATTCTTAAAGCAGCCATCGTATTTTGTTACATCTTATATATATCTATATACGTTTGGTGCAGCCGATTGAAACTAAAAAGAGAAATGCACACCTACATGTTATAGCGGGTTTATATACAAAATTTCAACGTCTGTGGCTACTCGTTATTGAGTTATGCGAGATACATACATATGTACGTACTACAGATGCCACGAAAAAAATCTTTTCTGAATCCCTTTTAAATCAGTTTTATAATTCGTTTGAAGAAAAAGAGTCTTTTATTCTCTTTTTACTTACAGATGTCACACAAAAACATTGTTAAATTACATTCGACATTGGTTAAATGGACATTTTCGTTGAAATATGGTACCCGGAATTTTTCGTGATTACAATGCTTCCTTTACTTCGTACAAGGAATTAAAAAAAGAACAATTTCTTAAAAAAAAGAAAACCGTCAAAATTTGGTTTCGGTTTAATCACGTTAGAAAATGCCAACAGATACTTCATTAGGATGATTATTTTTATCTATGTGACGTTAGAAATATCGTTTACAGTCAAAAACATCGAGGAAAAAAATGTCGCGGAGAAAACAACGCAAGGCGAAAACATCGTGGGAGAATATAAAACAGAGAGAAAACATCGCAGTTCTAAAACAATGTGGTACAAAATATCGTGGTCGAAAATAAAGTGGTTCAAAAACTTGGCAGTTTAAAAACATCGTCGTCGAAAATATCGTGGTAAAAAATAAAGTACCTACAAATCATCACATGACGATAACATCGCACACAATGCGTTTTCGGGATGGTTTTAATAATTGTAAATGGACATTCGCCTAATGATTTGTGAGAGCAAGATGGAAAGAAGGATAATTTTTATTTTCATTTTTTTATTAACTAAAAAAGTTTTAAAAGCAAAGCAAGAAATTTAAATAAGAAATAATTTTCACTATAAGAGTATCGGATTAATAAAAGTGAACAAAATAATATCATAATTAACTTACCAATTTTTTTATAGATAAGGTCATGCAGTTACTTATCTTCCTTTTTCTAATCTTTTTTAGATTATACTTTTCATGAAAAATTACCAGTAAAAAACGTTATAAAAATAATTTATTAATGACCTTTATTAGTTAACTCAGTTTAAAATTCTATTAAGTGCTATAAGTTGTATTAATTTTCTATGCTTAAATTTCCGTTTTCCATTTTCAGTAAATATTTTTTAATTAATAAAAAATATTAAATTAAAAATTACCCTTCGTTCCATCTTGCGCTCATAAATCATTGTGAATATCCATTTACAATTATTAAAGTCTGGAAAACGCCTGTGTAAGATGTTTTCATCATCCGATGATTTGTAGAAGCTTTATTTTTTAGGACGATATTTTCGACGACGACGTACTGCTAAGTTTTTGAGACGCTTTATTTTCGACCACGATATTTTGTACTACGATGCTTTAGAACTGCGATGTTTTCTCTTTGCTTTATTTTCTCCCACGATGTTTTGTACTACAACGTTTTCACCTTTCTTTGTTTTCTTCGCGACGTTTTCGTCCGCGATGTTTTTTGCTGCGATGTTTTCGGCGGATACCAGAAATATCACAATTTTACGATAGTTAATTTCGCCATTAAACAAGGATATATGAAAAATTTATCATTAAATAAAAAATTATTGGAATTTTGAAGCAGTTTCTATGAAATATTGCACTATTATTAGAAATGCATAGATTTCCCATTTATGTACAAGTAAAAATTTTCGAGAAATTCGATTTGACAGAAAGGGATCTGAAGTAATTTTAAGATCTTGTTCAAAGAAACAGAGACACCAAGCCAAGTAAAGCGGAGTAAAAAGGCAAAATACAGAGAAAGTAATCCATATGTTCTAAAACCTATATATTCACATACGAAATCCGTTTGTTTCTAATTTTAATTTCAGTATTGCTACATTTCATTTTTAATGCATAATTTGTTAGTTTGGATTTTGTAATTTCCCATTTATGCAGTGTCAGAAAAATTGTTTTAATCGTTACAGTAATGGTGCAAAATAATACTAGTGGCAAAATATTTATTAAGAAATACACGTAAATTTACTTTTTAAGGATTTAATTGTGTACACTAATCAATAAATGTTTTTGTAATGGGAAAAATAAATGACAAGTCTTAGGTCTTGACTACTGATTCTAATACTTTCTTTCATTTGCAGCAGCAAAAAATCGCTAAGTGAAACCGATCGATATAAAATTCAAATTCTTAAAACTATTTCTGGAAGACTTAAGTTAATCAGTGGTTGTATAATTCTGAAACATTACCTTCAAATATAATTAAAAATTTTAAAGTTTTTATGCCACTTATGTTAGTTAATTGTCATCATAAGATATAAGAAATATAAATGCGTTTGAGACACCGTTATATACCTTTCAATCGCTTTCATTTGTCAGTCAACAATAATGGATTAAATTTGAAAGGTAAATTAACGATTTTACGCTTTGCTGAACGGCAAAACTCTAAGAATCAACTATGGGCAAGGATGCGTGGAAAGTAAATTAAAGGCTTATGTTTTGCCTAATGGTTACACTCATCCTTCAGTAATTACAGTAAAGCTAAAAAGAATTTTCATTAATATTTGACGTTAGAGAGAAATGTCATACAATAACAACATAAATGTTCATGAAAATCAAACGATGCAAAAAAAAAAGGGACAGTTTTATATCTTCCGTTCTACTGGGCCGATTGACAAAATTCAAATAGCATTTACCATGTCAAGGAAGCGCGACGTAGGATATGTATTAGATTTATACGTAGCATTATCCTGACATAGGTATTTTGACATAAAATCGGACGTTTTCTCAAATTACATACTATTTTTTCCCATATTTCGATTCTATGACTTAGATTATGCCTAGATATTAAATTTTGTAATTTGGAGATAGAAATTTATGAAGAAATTTAAAAATTTATCTCGCGCATTTTTTTCAGTTTGCGCCAAGACTAATTCACTTGGCGAACTTCTTAATTTATAGCAACCTATTTTCCTTTCCTTTTTTTCATTGTCCACAAGGGGGGAAAAGTCATCGTTCATACTTTCAAATAATTTAACAGTGTAAACCACATTTTCGTTATTATCGCTTAAAATAAATACGCCAAATTTCAAAACACGCCAAAATGTAAATTTACGTATATCTTAGGAAACTTTTAGTAAAAAACTCTAATTTTTTGCAAGCACGCTTAGATGATGACAAAACATCTACTTTAAGATGATGACAAAAATTTTATAGATTATAATCAAAAACGTTTTTCGAAAATTTTCAAAAGATTACTAAAAATACAAATTTTAAGATTAAATCAGAAAACAGCTGCGAATTATATTTTGAATGAACCTGGATTTCGAAATATGAAAGGAAGAATCAAGTCAGTTTAATAAAAAAAAGAGATATTAATAATTAATTATATACCAAATTCAATTACCTTTGAGGAGCTAAAATTCTGAGAGCTAATTTTTAAAAAACTACTCCTGCGATTTTTATAAAACTTAGTAGTTTGGCATGATTTGAGTCGTAGAATCGAAATATGGAAAAACATTGGCATGTCATATCAGAAAAAGTCCAAACTTGTGTCAAAATACCTTTATTAGAACAATGCTATATATAAATCTAATACATATCCTAATACTCGCTTTCGAGACATGAAAAGCGCAAGTTTAGTTTCCTCAGTCGGCCTAGTAGAACGGAAGCTATAGAACTATCTTCCCCCCCGCAGTGTATGTTATAGTATATGAGTTGGATATATCTCCTTGTAAATTATAACACATCTGTGAATGTTCATAAAAATTATGAGGTGGGTGTTTTATAAATTAAATATATTTTAATTTAGATCGAAAGTTATATTATTATAATAATAAAATAAAGCTTATAATTTTTAAAAGAGGCGAGTACAGCTTTCAAGTCGCGTCCGTTTTTACGTAGCTACTAACGATTTCGATGTGAACGGTAAATTAAAGATCATATGCTTTGAATGATGGTGACACTCTAAGATAAATTATAAAATAAACCGAATGATAAATATGTTGCTTCACTCAGTAGCAACTAAGATGAATGGATGATGTATGAATAGTTGCGTAATTTAATATAATGAACTTAACGATCCAAAAACTTTGGAAAGACTCCGCTAAGGACGTTTCTGAAGTCGATAAAAGTATGAAATGTTCACTTCCTTTCCTGGTTTCAAACATACAAAGTAATGAGTAAAGCTTATTAAATACAGAAACATAAAAAAATAACCTTCCTCTTTTTGACCTTAGATGAAAAGATTTTTCTGCTTTCAAGGACGGAAGAAAAGGCTTTAAAATACAATGGAGTTATGCCTTTCTATTTAAAGAATAATTTTCTAGCATCTGTGCATGAGAATTCAAGTATTCGGAACCGCCTTCTCGTCCTTCGAAGTATTAAAGACGTTGAATTAACAATCGCTCGCTAAAAATGCTGCTTTGTTAATGACGATTACACGAGATTACATTTATTAAGAAGATGTAAAAGACATTTAATAAATCAAACGAATAATTAAAACTGGTGCATCTTTTTGACGACATAATTTGACGAAAATATTTGAATAGTAATTCAAGTTTTTTACATTTTCCTAGTACATTTTAAAATTTAAATAAATCTACTAGTGGGAAGAGATCATTTCAGGAGTTAATATGTATAAACACTAAACATGGAACCTTAGATTCTTTCCAGAAAATGAACCGAGGGGAATTCAAATACATTGCAGGGTGATATTAGTGATCCAGGTAAAAGTGCTCATTCCTCAGTTACAAATCAACAAAACTAAAGCATTCAAATAATTTAACTACACTGTTTTTAATGGTTAGGATTCAAAAGATTCGAAGGGTTGAAAAAAATGGAAAGACTCGATTCTTGGGGAAATAATACCATTTCATTCAAATGAAATTTAGATTATATCGATGAAACTGAGAGAAAGTTAAAATTTTTCATTAAAGAACAAATACTCTTACACCAGAATAAATACTGCATCACTATTAATCATCAACATCTCTATCACAGCATCCTGGTCAGCATGGATTTTACTGGGGGCTAACTGCAATCCAGAGGGCCTGGGTTCGAACCTTCGATAAAGTATGGACTCTTGTCAGAGTAGCGCCTTAACAGAATCCTAAATCGACGCAAACATCATATTTTTCTTAGTGTCCAGTACAAACAATTGTAGCTAGAGAAATACAGAAAGTGACTTGCGTTTTCTTTGAACAGGTTCTACTTTTGAAGATTTAGAAGTTCTCAGAACATTTCAGAGAAGATTTCAGACCGCAGCTTACGAACAAAAGCAGAATTTGTTCAAAAATACGGGCATAAATCCATTTTATTTAACAGAAAAAAAGTCTGCTTTATATTCTTTTTTATCATCCATGGACAAAATAATATCAGTTTCGACCATGGCCTAGAATACTGTCACTTATTTTTCTGAAATTTTAGAATACTAAAAGTGCTGCGTCGTAGCACTAAATAGAGAAAGATCCGGAAGAAAGCCTAATGTTCACACGAAACTGTGATGACTTGGCTTCAATTCGAGCATAAAAAGGCTTTTCAGAACATTCAACGTGATGTTCTTTCTCACGTTTTCGCACAGTTACCTCCACATGGGAAAGAAAAATAAAATGCTATTTTAGTCACGATCTCCTTTTCTTCTTTCTTTGAAAAAAATGCCAATAAACATTTTTAATCACAAAATGCTTCCGAACTTTTCCGGCACGTACGACACATGCCGTACGTGCCGGAAATGTGTTTCACAGAAAAGCTGTTGCATAGTGACACAAAATGGTGACACATGTTTCACAGCAAAGCTGTTGCATAGCAGCGTATGGCTGATCCAGCGTAGGCACGAGATCTTTATCTCCTAATTAGAGTATGGTGATTATTAGTATAAAGAAAGGGCAAAAACACTAGCTTTTAGCAATCACAGATGCTGTCCACATTTACATTAAATGCGGACGTAAATAATTTTAAATTAAATTTCTTATCTCTTAAAATAGTGTTGTTATTTTTAAACTTAATGTGCAATAAAAAGGTTTTAAAGATGTGTCATTTCATTTTAATTTCTTATTTATTTAAATACACTCACGTTTGTGAAAATTGCAACACCAAGAAGGAATCGTCATAATTGAATGTAATTTAATACACAGTTGAGTGGTAGTGGTACAAATAAATGATTAAATGTTCAAAGCAAACAAACAAGGGCGGGCATTGTCCTGTTGAAATACAGCGCCTGGCAAGCTTTGAAGGAAGGGAACAGCTTCGGGCTGTAGAACTTCACGGATATACCGGTTGCTGTTCAGATTGCCCACAATTCGTAGCAATTGAGATCGTCTATGATATGCTATGGCGCCCCAGACCATAACTCCGGGTGTTCGTCCACTGTGGCGTTCGATAATGCACTCCGGAAGGTGGCGTTCACCGGCATAGCGTCTGACACGAATGCGGCCATCATGGTACCACAAATTAAAGCGGGATTCGTCAGAAAACACGACATGCTGCCAATCAGCACGCCAGTCTCTATGCTGATTGGCCCATTGTAGCCGCAGGCGGCGATGGTCGTGCGTTAGGGGGATCCTGTATAAAGGAGTCCGTGCGCGCAGTCCACACTGCAGCAGACGTCTACGAATTGATGAAGCACACAATGAAACACCTGTAGCTATTGACCACAGTGCTGCCAATTGTCTAGAGGAAGCTGTACGGTCCGTCCGCGCCATGCGGACCAGGTGTCTATCATCGCGAGCTGACGTCACATTTCGGGGTCCACTCCCGGATTTCCGAGTTGTCCGACACTCGTCCGTCCACTGCTTCCAAACGCGCATCACTGTGCTGCTGTTACGCTGCACACGAGAGGCTACTGCACGATACGACAATCCAGCTTCACGAAGGCCGATGATTCTCCCTCGTTCAAACTCTGTAAGTTGTTCAAATCTCGCTCTCTTTCGTCGACGAGGCATAAGTACAGATTGAGTTAACGTTTACCACTAGCAGATAACCACCGATAACCATACACGCCTCGCTACAGCCGTCTATTTATTCGGATCCATCAGCCGTTCAGAGGGCGCTGCTCAGCATACGCATGCGCTACGGATTTGCAATTCTAATCATTTGCATATCATGCGCTACTTTGCATTTCCTGAAAATTTCAGCTCACTCGCGTAAGTCCTTCATGGTGTTGCAATTTTCACAAACGTGAGTGTATATTTAGAGAGTTGCAGAATGACTATAATATATATATGTCTATATAAAGAAGAAAGTCTGTTGGTTTGTCCTCTAATAGCTCAGTCACTGCTATAGCTATCGTCAACAAACTTTCTACAATTCTTTTCTGGGTCGTGGTAAAGGTCGAAGTCTCCTATTTTTCAAAAAAAGTATCTAAAATCAGAGCTATTAATTTAAAAATCTGAAAATGCTAATTTTGGCCCTCATTTTTATGAATGACAACAGTCTTGCACCCTGGAGATAAAAATCAGCTTTGTTTCGAGTAGTGTTGCCACTCCTCGCTTTCAAATCGTACAGTTTGTTAATAAAAATTTTTTAAATAAAAATAGCATTGTCAAACATTAAATACATTATTCCGGATTCCAAAAATTCGTGGGAAGCCATTTCAACGTGGAAGCCAACCATCTTCGTACGACTTTAATACGCCGAAATATTAATAAAAGTCTCTGAAAGCGCTAATTTATTCGCATTCATTTTTACGAGTGGCAGCAGTGTCGCGCGTTGGAGATAAAAATGCTTTATTTCGAAAAGTGTTGATACTGCTCGCTTTCAAATCGTAGAGTTTGTTACTCAGAAATTTGGTAAGTTTTTACGAAATTTATATATTGTTGCGAGGGGTTCGGCGGTTGCGCCTGTATGTAGGCTTTCCGGCGTGGCACTGGGGTTGCCGTGAAGTGGTGTGTGGTGGGGTTGCCAGGTTGGCGACTTTGTCGCCCATTTGGCGACCAGGTTGGCGGTGTCCCGTGGTCCAGTCGGGAAGCTTCTAGAGTGGCTTCCTGTCGAGATGTTTCTCGAAACGTGTCGAACTTGGGGAGGGGCTATATGGGCCCTTGCGTTTCTGAGAGCCAATTAGTTGCGAGTGTCTGATTGATTGTGAAGTATTGTGAAGTGTTGCGAGCAGTGTGATTAGTTGTGAGAATAGCTGCTACGCGAGAGTTTTGGTGAACGGAAAGCGATCGAGATAGTGCTTTGCCGTGAAGCTAACTTTACAGTATAGCTTGACAGTGTATTGGTGATTGTTCCACGGTGTTTATTATAAGTTTAGTGTTGCCGTGAAGCTACCTTTACAGTTACAGCCTGAAGCTGTGTTGCTGATTGTTTCAGCGTATTTATTGTAGATTTTCGACGCTTTTAAAGGTAATTTTGGAACTGTGCTGTAAATAGCGATTCCTGTAAATAAATTGTGCTTTTTATTGCTCTGCATCGTGTTTTCATCGGATACTCTCAAATCTACGAACCCGTAAAACGCAACAATATATACAAAGAAAGAATGTATGTTTGTGTGTGTGTTTGTTCGCATTATTGATTTCTGATGAATTATGATCAATTTTTTGCCACATTTAATCGACTAAAGTTGAATATAGGGGAAATAGTGGATGGAACTTGAACTTTTATGACCACTTGATTAGAAAGACGAAAATCATTAAAAACTGCTTTAACGAATTTCTGATTAACAAACTCAACGATTTCAAAGTGTTCCATTAACGGTAACATCGCATGCACCTTCAAGCAGGGATATTTTATGCGTGGGGCTTCTTTTTTTGTGATATTGCTGTCGAATTGAATTTAACGGTTTAAAGGCGAAAAAAATGATATTTAACAAATAAGGATAAGGGTAACACATAAAATGTTAAGAAAACGCCCCTTTGGATGTAATATAAAATCTGAAAGCTTTCAGTTTGTTTTTTAATCCATTCGATGTTCTACTGACCAAAACTCTGCGATAATTAGTTTAATTATTAAGCAAGAATAGGTGAAAAAATTACGGAGTTAATAAAAAAATTTAAACAAAATTTTGAAATACTTTTGGAGATTACTGTGCTGTCACCGCCAAATGTGTATGTTAATTAAAACATTTAAATTAAAATAATCAAATTATTTTTTAAATCACTCAAATTCTGTAAATTAATTTTAAAATTTCAAAGGTTCATTCAAAAGTTACTATTTTGATCTATTTGATTTTCTAAAGATTGAAACTCTGAGATAAACAGTTTGATCGTTAAGTAACCATAATTTAACAATTAATAAAGATACTAAATCGAATTTGAAAAATGTCTAGAAAGATTTAACTATGCGAATATCGCAAATATGCATATATGCAAAATTTCACGAAAATCGGCTACGTTGAAGATTATTAAAAATTAATTTCGATATTTGAGACAAGCAAATAAAAAAACAGAGAAACCAAATTACATAAAATCTGTACCGAATTAAAAAAAAAATTAACATATCTGTGGATATTGCATTACCATTGCAACTGTATATAGGCAAAATTTTAACAAAACCAGTTTGATTAAACCTTCATTTCAAGATTTGATCCTAATAAACAAACAAACCTGCCTCAATAAAACCTCGTAAATTTTAACTGGGAATAAATTTTGAGCTTGTTAAAAGCGTAGAATGTGGTCCAAGAGCGTTTTAGTCGAAAAATCAAACAACGAAATCTGTTGCCGATAATAACGGGCAAATTCTGTTGTTGCCAAACAATAAAAAGGACACCTAGAAACACCTGTAGTATGCATATGCAAATTTCCCATTCAGAGCCTGAGGATTGTCACGTGTCCACGTGCCGTTCCGAAAGCGTCAACAATGCGACTGGTGGTTCCGTGTTCTGACGATCGGTGTCAATGAATAAATTAAATTTTGTTTCGTTTTCCGCGGTGAATTTCATTGTTTGAATTCGAGCTTCCTTTTTATCAGATGCTCTTCAAGAAAAGAAAATAATTCCGGAATTGCAATCTGCCGGTACAGTTTCCTGTTCTTTTCAGCGATTTGATTTTTTTTAACTAAAAAATGCATTTATTATTTTCATAATACATATTAATTACAACTCCCGTATTATCATTTAATCAATGACTGTCATTTCACTGTTCCAGTTTTAACGAGAGTGTAAACTGATAAACTTCCCAATGCATTTAAATGAAATCAGAACAAGAACATAATGAGCTTCATTCATTCATTCCAGTTTAAATAAATAAAATAGAATTAACTTGAACATACTTTAAAATCCTTAAGGTGTGCTCAAAAATGCGAAAGAAAAGTAACCCGAATAAATGTGTATGTGATAAATAAGGTTCAAAAATATATTTCATAAGTTATATTTATGCAGAAAATATTTATAAAAATTATCAGTTGGATAATATTATTAATTATATCTAATTAAAATCCAATTAGATAAATTATGTAAAAAATAAAATTAAAGATTTACATATTAGGAAGTGCTTTTAAAAATTTTAGCAAGCTTATTTATTGAAACAATTGTAAATGAGGCAGGTTTGAGGAAAAAATTAAAGTCTTTACGCTCTTTTGAATGACAGTGTACTGAGAATTGGCTATTTGAAAGGTAAATTAAAAGACGGGAAAGATAAATTAAAGACGGGAAAGATAAATTAAAGATTTTGTGATTCGCTGGACGGCATCATTTGCTACTTAGCATAGGTGATAAATGCACTGTGACGTAATGTATCATCACAAAATTTTACCTGCATGCTCAAATTATGCTGTGAAATTTAAAATAAATAAAGAAATAAAATAAAAATAAATAAGTAAATAAAATCTGAAAACTTTCAGATTTTATATTACACTCAAAAGCGTGTTTTTTAATGTTTTGTGTGTTACCTTTATTTGTTAAATATCATATTCTTCGCTCTTAAACCATAAAATTCAATTCAACAGCAATATCGCAAAATAATTTTAAAGTGAGCATATCTTTCGAATTTCCGATACACAGTCTCGCGACCTGGAGATAATTTTTTTCCCGTACAGTGTTGCCATTCCTGGCTTTAAAAGTGTTGAGTTTTCTAATCAAAAATTCTTTAATATCTGACAAAATATGAAATAGATAATAAAACAAATTCCAAATTAGGGCTTCCAGATGCCCATATTCGGTAGAAGGTTACGTTCTTCAAAATTCGGTGGTTACAGGTACCGTTGTTTTATCATAATGCGTGAAACAAATATGCATTTATGCAGCTTCTTCATCAGTTAATTTCTTTAAATACAATACAGGGCTATAATATTTGGTGGCAATAGTTTAAAAAGTGAATCAACTCAAAATGACAAAACGAAATTAATAGTCCTTCTGGGTTAACGCCCTTTGGGCTTTTAAAAAAAACTCTTTGCCAACTTATGTTTTTGCTTTCATTTCAAAAAGTAATTAATGCCATTCATCTAACAAATTTCTCTCTTTTCCGTCTTTGAACCTAACAAGAAATTCCGCAATAATAATAAAAGTACTACGAATAATTCACATGCATTTTGTAAATTGTTCTAATTATTATTTTTTCTCGTATTGTAACTAATTTTATGTTAGCTTTATTTTACACCAGGAAAAGGCTTCAGTGAATTAGGAGATATCAAACTGTAATTTGTTTTTCTAGAATAGGCACTTATCAAACAAACAACCTCCTTCAAATTATTAATCACAACTATGGCATAACTAAGCTTGAGGAGAAAAAGTTCAATCCTCTAATTTGCCAAAATCCCCTAATTCTCTGTGTGTAATCAGGACGGCAGACATTACTTTAACAAATGAAAGTAGGGTTACTACCGGCTTGAAATGCCTGTTTTAAAGTAAAAGACTATAGTGACCTTAAAACATTTTTGGAAATTCCCCACCGTCGAACTTATTTTCCAACCTTTCTATCAGTAGCAAATTTTTTGTGTTTACACTGAAATTTCAAATTCATTGATGTGCGTTTCATATACGGCTTGCAACGACCGAGATTTTTAAGGCTGTTAATACTGATAGTTTGAATCAAATTGAATTTCGGCAAAAACATTGGCTGCATGGGTGTTTTAGAAATTTTCCCTATAATTGAAGTACACTGGCGTGCAAAAATTAAGGACGAAGTCGAAAAATTAACATATCAGCTGAACGAAGAGGCAGAGCGGACAGAAAGACCAGTCAGGAGATTAAGTAAGGTGATGAACGGTAGCACATGCGCAGATATGCAGGTAAACGTAATGGGGGAGTGTCTGAGCATGTTGTCGGTGTAAGATCAGTATTTCTGGCAAAGAGATTGCACGCCGTATAGCAGTGGAACAGCTATCCGAGGGTTTAGTGGTGGTCGTCCACGAGGAACCACACCCGCAGATGACCGGTATATTGCCTTACAGACCAGAAGAAACAGGCGGCAGACAGCGGGAGAAATCGCTAGACACACGACACAGGCGACTGGACGACCGATATCGCGTTGTACCGTGGCCAGAAGACTGCACGGTGGTGGTCTGTTTGCACGACGCCCTCTACGGTGTGTACCTCTAACGCCTGCCCATCGGAGAAGGCGTTCTCTGTGGTGCCGGGAACACCGGAATTGGAGAGACAATGAATGGGGACGAGTACTCTTTACAGATGAGAGCAGATTTAGTCTGAGTTGCGATTCTAAACACATACACATCTGGACAGAGCGGGGAACACGCAATAACCCCTTCAACATCATCAAAAGGGACTGTTTTGGAGGTCGCGGAGTTCTCTTTAGAGCAGACATAATGTTTGGTAGCCGGACCGACCTCCATATCTCCCAAGGAGGTTCGTCACCTGGGACTGCTATTGTAACGAGGTTCTTCTTCATACATGCGTCTTTTCACAAGGGCTATGGGTCCTCAGTTCCTCTTCATGGACGACAACGCTCCACCTCATCGCACAGTTACTGTCGAAGAGCTGTTGGAGAGTGAAGATATTGAACACATGGATTGGTCGGCAAGGTCTCTGGATCTAAATCCCGTCAAGCATGTACGGAACTGACTAGGGAGACCCGTGGCAGCACGTAACTTATCTCCAGTAACGATTCCGAAACTGCGATTGGTGCTACAAGAGGAACGAGTAGCAGTGTCTCAACAGCTCATTAACAACCACATATCCAGCATGCACAAATGATGTGAAACCTGCCTAGCAGTCAGTGGAGATCATATCCCCTATTAAAGACCGGATGTTTCTTGGTGGACACCCATCACAGGGATGTTTCGGCCTTCAGTCGCATTGCGCTCCATGCTACTTTTTCAATAAAGCTTCTTGTTATCCCTCTGATTTCTCTTTTAGTAAGTGTTGCTTACATTACTCATGTCCTTACGTATTGGGGATCTTACGGTATTAAATGTGTTGATTTGGAAAGCTTTTGTACAAAGCTATATTGAAAAAACCGTCTCGTCCTTAATTTTTGCACACCAGTGTATATATGAACCACTCTCCTTTTGGTACTGTGTCCAGGCATTTTCTTCTTTAGACGAGTGGCCTATGTCTTATTTGCAGCATCCAAAAGAATATTTCGGATTTAAAATATGCACCGTATTCAAGAAAACTGACATAAGATTGTATCTTTAAACACTGATCCTAAACATGTACTTCCAGTTATAAAGTTTGTCAAAATAATGTCCAGAAATTTAAGAAAAGACTTCAACCCTGCAGGTGAATGGGCTGGGAAAGTTTAAACTTTGATTTTTTAGGCTCCCTTAAAAACCTTACGCTAGCAAAATATGCTTTGTACATAGTAAGTGAGTTATAAAACGTTTCACAGCTTAACTTATATTGAGAAAGATATTCGAGAACGAGTGACTTAAATCATTTTAAATACCTATTATGGAAATTAATTATTTTTTCAACCATATTCAGATTGTCCTATGGAGCTGTTTCCTAGAAAAGAATAATTAACGGGGAGTTAGAAAGCTATTTTAAGCGTATTTTAGCCTCACAAGGTTAGTGGTCACAAGGTTAGTGGTTAGCGTCGCTGACTGCCGTGACGAAGGGGCCGTGCTCAAATCCAGGAGAAGGAATGTTTGCAAATGTAGAGTATCCGGGCGGCATGTGGGCACTTTAAATATGCGGCAAGCCGAAAGTTCTCTGAAGAGTTGGTGGTAAGGAAAGAGCGATGGGAAACCCTTGGACTGGTCCCTCGGGAGTGCTGTCCATTAAAATTGGGGATTGCGGCTCTCCATCAAATCAAACTGAGCTAAATCGCGTAACCTTGCGCTCCTTGCCACGAGGAATTTCGTCGGCTTGCGCTGACTATAGATCAGACAAGTGAGCATTAGCAACAAAAATAACAACAAGCATATTTTAACTACGAATTGAAAGTAGGTTGTGGAGACTATGAGACTTTTCGGAACAGGGAAAAAAAAGTGAGAAAATAACTGCCTAGTCGCGAGTAATCGAATCTACGTTCTTCCACTTGCACCCGGATATACTAACCACTTTACCATGAGAAGAATCTTTTAATTCGTAAAAGGAAACAGTAGTTTATATATACTGTTAATCTTTTTTGTAACCTACGAACATGTTCTCAAACACGAAGAGTGCGTGATGCTAACCTAATCTGTATACATCAAACTAAATAAAATCTTGCTTTGTCCATTGATGTATGAGATTACTCGATCGTAATAGTTAAAAATGTATGTAAATATCTGTTTTACATATTCGCTGCTTTTATGTATACCATTAGCTTAAAAGCATCATGACATTATTCTCCTCCCCCCCAAAAATTAAAGAAAACTCATTGGAAGTAAAAAATTATTGCCAGCCATGCGATATCTTCCGTGAATACTTCAGTTGTTAAAATATTGTTCAAGAAAAATAAAACAGAGTAACAATATTATTCTTAAATATATTACGATTCTTCTCAGTAGCGAGAACATTATTAAATCAGCTATTATCAGTTGTGTCTAACACTGTTGTGTTTAAGTTGTTCATTTAAAACATATACAGGGTGGTCATAAAGAAACTTTGCCAACATCTTCACTTCTAGCCTCCGTTCCGATTAACCCATCTAGATGAGATTGCAAATATAGTTATTCGGAGTATGCGCTCGACAGGCTGTGAATGGAAACACAGGGGCACTCACGGTTATGGTTATAGTTACAGAAAGTAGAAAATATTGAATGGCAACGGCAACGTTTTCCGGTCGCAAAATATTCAGCTCATGCAAAAACCCTAAACAACGTTGGAACGGTACCGATATGTCCAAAAACGGACGTGCTATGCATACACAAAAAAGAGTTCAGAAAACCTGCCAACAAAACACGATCTGGGAGCACGCAGAAAATTTGCATATAACAGAGGCAATATACCAATCGCAGAACGCGGATCGCCAGGTATTCAGCGTAAGAAACCGATAAAATGCCAGGCGGGTACGCGAAGTCGCCATTCGGGAACTCGCATATGGCGACAAAATTACTCTTTGTGGGAAACTGTATTATCAAAATGGGATGAACGCTACTACCGGAATTGCGTAGGCGAAATGCACTCAATGACGTCGCTTGGATGCACGATGGTGCACCTCCACACATAGCGAGGTTTGTTAAAGGGTCCTTGAACAGCATTTTGGTGATTGCATCATCTCACACCATTATCCTTTTCCGTGGCCTCCGCGATCCTCCGATCTGACGCATATGGATTTCTGGTTTTGGGGATATCTCAAATCCAGAGATTACCTGTGCAGTCCGCAAACTTTGTCGGATTTAAAAGATTCCGTACTGCGTGAGATTGCAAACACCCTTCATGTCATGTTGCGTTCAGCGGTATTGTCCACCGTCTCCCGATGCGCAATGCATACTTACCATGTGATGGCACTTATGTGGAAAATGTTTGAACTAAATAAACATATTCTTTTGTCCGATATATGTTGTCATCAGTGATCGGTGTCTTGTCTCTGTCATATGCAAATTTTCTGTATGCGCTCAGATGGTGTTTTGTTGGCCGGTTTTCAGAACTCTTTTTTGTGTATGGATAACACGCCAGTTTTTGGACATATTGCTACCGTTCCAACGCTATTTAGGGGTTTCGCATGCGCTGAACATTTTGCAACCGGAAGACGTTGGCGTTGCCATTCGACATTTTCGAGTTTCTGTAACTATAACCGTAACCGTGAGCGCCCTGGGTTGCCGTTCACAGAATCTCGAGCGCGTACCTCCGAATAACTATGTTTGCAATCTCATCTCGATCGGTTAACCAGAATGGACGCTAGAAGTGCAGATGTTGGCAAAGTTTCTTTATGACCACTCTGTATATAGCAGTACTGTATAAATATAAGAGTTATATACATGAGGGGTATTCCTGGAATTTCCGAGGCAGGAAACATGAAAAATCAAGCATTCTCTTGCCAGGAATGAAAGTCGAGACCATCTAGTCACTACGCATATACAGCACAAGGACAAGGACATGCTTTTAATTTCTTACATAGGTATTTATGCTTTTTAAACGTCTTCGAATAAAATTAAAGGGAAGAAGTGAAAACATCTTTTTGATGGTGACAAAACCACCACAGTTGGCTATGACGAACACTTTTCTCTAATGTACTGTAGAAAATAATAGTTATCTGAATTTATTCGTGACCTTCGTTCGGATGAACTAAAGTTGTAGTCGCAATGGAATCCAAAATGTAGACAACTTCTCTCTTTTTTTATTTTGCTTAGAAAAAACGATCTTGATAAGAACTCACGTATCATATAACCAGGATTTGAGGATTAAATCGATTTCATATGTGACGTCAGCACGGTATTCAGTAAAAAATAACATCATCCTTCATTATTACTTTTATTACTCACTTCCTTCTTCCTCATTCAATCAGTTGTTACTTCTAAGCGATAAATCGAATGGAGCAATTAAGTTAAATTTAAATTGACTTACCTGCTTTTAAAACATCTGTAAATGTACTACAATAACTTTTTTTAAATATCTCGAAGAAGCGTTATTATTTACAATTAGAGGTAAAACCCTGTCTATTGCGAATAAAGATCAGAAAAAAAAGAGTATGTTGCTGCTAATCGATGAAGCATAAGATGTTTCATTTATCTTGAATGTTCCTAAGATCGTTAAAAAAGACCTTTTTTTCCCAATATAGACTTTTTCATAAACATTTTCAATAACGCTTCCGATCTACCATCAGCCGAAGGTAAAGTCTCTCAGCGAGAATAGTTTGGTCCGAAGTTCGAAACCCGGAGAACGAGCTAGCCGCATGAGCGCTTTCAGGGTTTTCCCTATATGTAACTATATAGTTTCAAGAAATGTTACATATACTTTCAAGGAAAGTCCTCCATGAAGGCATCATTCCGCTTAGCCGTATGCTTTGCCATAATTAAATAAAACCAAACCAATTATATCTTCGAATAAGCATTGTTTTATACCATAAAGACAAGAAAAAAGTGCTAATACTTCATAAAAGATTTGTTGCAGAATTTATAACTCATCTTCTGTACATTATCATTTGATTCTAAAACAAAATCGAATGATGATTACGAGATTTATATCGTAAGTCTCTCATTCTCTCTCTCCGTGTATGTTTTAATTTTGTTTAAACGGTAATAAACATTTTTAATGCATTTGTATTTTTATATCATTTTACGATCGCAAACGAAATATAGAAACAAATTGTTGGTTTTATTTGAGTATCAATTTTATTAGATAATATAAAAGTAGATTTATAAATTTTCAGATAACAAATATTATTTTTATTTAAGAATAGAAAATAAATATTTATATGCTATTTCATATTTTGTTTGTAAATGTTTTATATTTTTAATTGTCTTGTGATCATTAATGGCAAACTCTTGTTTGAAATGTTAAACTGTAGTCTGAAGATGCCATTTTGCAAGTTTTTTGGGCGTATTTGTTTTAAATTACACTATATTACTTACTTAAGTATAAAAACAGCGTTGAAAAACTAGAATTGGGTGCGCTACGTATGAAATTTCTATAAAGTAAAGTAATTCATTTTTTTTAAAGTTTAATCTGTAGTTCTCTGTCAGTGATCATTAAATATGAAAATATAAAAAAATCGTTTTATGGCATCATGTATGAAACGAATCAACCATGAAATTCTAATGGAAACTGCTGAAAAATATCTCAATTTAACCAGCGGATAATATCATTCAGATTTAATTTCGTACTATATCACAGAAAACTTGTTTTATACAAAGTGTTCCCAACTAAAATCCAGAACAATTTTCTCTAATGTGGAATTTTCCCTCATTAAACTTTCTATCTTAAAAAATTGCACTTTCACGGAACCGACTAAGAGGGAGTATTCTTATGATACTTTATTTTTTTTCAAGAAATGTATACCCAAAATTACCTTTTAAAAGTTTTATTTCCTTAGAAAAAGAAATGTTTTAAAAACTGTTGACTTCCCAATACTTAACTATTGAATTACTGTTTAACTGTCATGTCAACAATATCTACTGATGTGACCAGAACAGAGAAATTCCGAAAAATTTCAAGAGGTTTTTCAGTTGATATAGTTGATATAGTCAGATAATTATTGACGTGCCTAGAGGAGGGTGGACCGCCCCGGACGCCATTTGCGCATGAAATATTATTTTGTAGCGATTAGTCATGTGGATTTTTGAAGCATGTAAATAATAGTAAGTTTCTGAATTGCCATACGGAATTGAATTGAGAGAAAAATTTTTTTTTTACTCTAGATAAAGTATTTAAAGAAATCAACACTTTTTGTTCCGACGAAACTTTAAAGGAAAATTATGAATATCAATTAATTTATAATCATAGTAACCTTAATAAAGCAGAATTCCGCGTTAAGAGATAAGTATTTCAGAGTTTTCTTTTCATTATTGCGAGGAAAAATAAAATAGGAACGTGAAAGGACCGTCCTTTTCAATTCTTGCAGTTTATATTAAAATACAATCTCCAGAATAAAGTTCCAGGTATTGTAATATCCTAGCAAACTTTCGTGTCAAGAACGAAAAAAGTAAGTAAAATAATACTATAATTTTAAAATGTCGGAATTAAATTTTTCTCCCAAAATATGGAGAATTAAAATTTATTTGTCTATATTTCATTTATTTTATTTTATTTTTTTGTTAGTTGTTTGTATATATAGAGAGGCGGCAAATTCAGAGATTGCGCCGCGCGGCGAAAGTTCTATCTATGCCAATGAGGAGAGCCATTTTAATTATGTCAGCTAATTATCGGATAAAATCAAGCAATACATGTGCATTATAAATGGAAACTTCAGTCTGAAAATATTTGCTGGTTTCAGATAATGGCTACAATTGCTGTAATATATATATCTTACTTTAAGGAGACATCCACTGAATTACTTATATCAAGTAGAAAACATAGCCTTTGATTCACTACGATCACCATAAAACTTGTATTTTTTCCCTTTTGATGCTATTTATGATTTTCTTGCACGTAACAGCTTTCTCTCATAATCAATTTCCCTTTTCAAGAAGTTAATTCTATGCTACTTGTAAAACTTCTGGACGAAACTCTACGGTATACTTTGGACAAAACTCAAATTCTAGTTTTTCGTCTTAATATGAAAAATTTTGGGTTCTGCGAAACCACAGAGGAAGCAGTCATGATTTCTGGGCTTCGTTCACACTTTTCCTGATTCTTCTCCACTCAGGGTCGCCTAGTGCGAGGACCCGTTTAACAAGTAGGTCACCTCCGCAAGACGATGCGTCGCTTTCTACGCGGAGAGAATGCGGTCTCGCTCAAACGCATTTGCATTCCTCTGTTGTAACTGCGACCGAAAGACAGGATTTCGCCACATTTTGGTGACACCGAGAAGTTCCAGAAGGGAAATTTATTTGCTACGACATTTATGTGCAGTTTGATAGCCGTCGTTCTCTGGATTTATTTTCTGAAATAAAAATTATTGCGGTATTAATAGAAGAGGATCAGAGAAAGGTAAAGCACATAAAGTCCCGAAATAAAAATGACATAAGGAATATCTTGAGTTAATCTGAATAACACTAAGCATGCTTATAAAAATTAAAATTTGCCGAATGCAGCCACTCTTTTGTAAAGGTAGTCATATTGTCAGATTCCAAAAGTGCGCTTCAAGATCTTCTGAATAGTCAAAACAGTTCTCAAAGAATCTTAGACTGTAGGTCTTTGCTTAAGGCAATGGCACACAGAATTTCTTTCCAATGGATTCCAGCCCACTATGGAATTATGGGAAATGAAAAAGCTGATACTTTGGCTAAGAAGGCAACTTTCATAATGCAAAGCATTAATCGACTGCTTTCATTTCATACGACTAAATTGTTTGTTAACCTGACTCTTAAGAAAATTCTTAAGCAGGATTTGATTCAACGTGCTATGGATAAGAGCTGGAGGATTCTGGGGGAAGAAACAACTTTAATTCCCAGTTTTCCAAGAAAGACAGCGATAGCTCTATTTAGACGTCTGACCGGGCATGACTGTTTGCGAGACCACCTCTGCGGAACTGGAGTGGTGGATTCCCCAAACTGTATTTTGTGTGACTCCAATCAGCCTATAATTTTTGAACATTTAAATAACTGCATTGCACTTTCTCGGTATGACGCCATTGTTAAAAAGTAGAGAGCCCGTGAACTAATGGCTTAAACGCTAATCTTTGGCATTTGTAAAATAAAATAAAAACATTTGCGGAATTCATTGGTCATTTAGCCATACAGTCACAGAGAACAGAGGCAATAGACCGATATTATCTCCGCCAGAAGGGGAAATAAACTCACACAACCAACTAACCTTAAAAAGGGATTCGAACCCACAATCATGAAATACAGAATACCACTCAGTTTTCGCTATCGCTAAACCATTTACGGAGATATTGGGTGTCTTATCAATTACATTTATTATTTATATACTTTTATTAATTTTAAGCAACTCAGTTTGCTAAACAATTATGGTTATAATTTGAAAGAAAACCAAAAATCTTACGGAATTTCGAATGATAACACTCAGAGGATTGACTTGGCTGCCCTCTTCGAAAATAAATTTAAAATCTTATATGGTAACAGTTGCCAGCATCGTGGTTGATATATGCCCTGTTAGCGTAACGTCATCTGACGTAATTGCCAGATAAGCTGGGAATAATACACTGTAAATATATATAACATCATATGAATTGTTTATAACATATATAACAAATAAATACACAGTAATATTTCAAATTTACGAATTAACTGGGACCTCATACCATCCAGATATTCGGAAAATTTAAGTGTTCTCCTCCTTGTAAAGCAATAAACGTTTAAATACGGATATTAAGGAAACTTTATTTTCGGATTTTATGAAAACAAATGTTATGCAGTCAAATAAATAAAATGTTTTATTTTCTTAAAACAAAATAAAATATCTGTCTTCTTCCTACAATAATAAAAAATAAAATTATTTTTATCGGCCCAAAACACACATCCCATATCTATTTCCTCTTAAAACTAATTTTTAATTAGGTGCAATTTTCTTTCCATTAGTTGTTGAAATGAAGGGCTGCTTGCATCTTAAATTTATGATTTCCGAGTATGGAAGAAATGTGATATTTAGAAGATAATATTTTATTATAACGAGCCTAAAGGGGTTAATTTATTCAAATACGCATCATTTTTCATTTAATATTCAAACAGATCGTTTCGCGGTGCTCACTCCAGTGCATGTGAGGAAATATTTCCGTTCTTCTCCCGGATTACGCAGTACTTCATTGTAAAGAACAAAAATGCATAAAAGCATGCGCTTGACCTCATTGTAAGGAACAAAAAATGTATGTGTTTACCTTAATCCGAAAGAAAGGCTAAACGGTTGTTTGGTTTGATTCGCTTTCCAGACGCTGCGTTATTTTCATGTAGATCTAACTCGAAATACGAGGTGTTCACTAATACTTTCCTCTTTAAATGCAATTCAAGAACGAAAATTTGTTACCTGCAAAGCGCAATAAAATACCGTATGAAGGCATTTTTCAAGAATCAGTTAGTTAAGAATTTCTTAAGACTTTTAAATGAGAAGACTTATTAAGACCGGCTCATTAGTTAGCGTGCAAGATTTATTAAATTAATCAGATAGTTTATATTAATTAATTGATGCTTTCTTTCTGTTCTTCTTCCATCTTCACAAGAACACTGATTAAATTATGTTTAAATAGCGAGTGTAAATAATATTTAGTAAGCATGCACTGGAAACATAAGAACTATGTCTACTCAATGATTTAGCCAATCCTTTAAGCAGCGGACAGGTTGATGAGAACTGATATGTCATTTAAAATATCTCAGAAAAAATAGCAGAGGAGAATAATATCGAAACTGAAGCTTTGTAAGGATAATAACTATTTGTAACTTTGCTTTGTTTAGATATCTTGCAGATAGTAATGACTATCATTTATTTCGAGAAAAATCAGTAAACATGTTACGAACTGTCTGGAGCAACATGAAATAGAGACGACTGATTTCCAAAATGGCCACCAAGTAACAACACAATCATACTTTGTCCTGAAATAGTGAGCAGGGCCACTAATCGCTGTCAGGGCAGTGTGAAATAGACACACAGAGATTCCTAGTCTACTGCAGACAAATAGCACAGTAACGCTAGTTTATGCGCCGACAACGTAAACACTTATAACAAGGTGTACCAGCATGTCTAATCCACTTTTGTGGGTGGGACAGTTATAGTTCTTTCTGTTAACTGAGAAACCCGATCAAAATCTGTAAGCCCTTGTAATCTCTACTTTTGCTAAAAATTCCTCGATAATCCTTGCTGTGTGGGCTCGAAACTTGCAAATTCCTTACTGTGTAGAGTCATTGGGTTAGTTTAAAGCAGGAGACATGAAAATGAGCAACGTCTTCGCCGGGAATCGAACCACGGACCTCTCGGCTACGCGTCGAGCGTGCTGACCACTACACCACGAAGGCATGCGAAGAAAGCGGGAGAAATACCTTATAACTGTAAACTTGCAATTTTAGAGGCACCACTCGTGACTAGCAAGGTCGAGCAACCACTATATTTTACTAGGTAACATTTGACAGTTTGAATACCCGACACTATTTGCTGGGTCACAAGAATGGCACCAACACTACGAATCATATTTGAATGTACAGATATGAGTACTATTTCGCCAATGATTAATACCAAATTATAGACTTTGGCAATTACTTAATAAAGAAAAGATATCATTATTCATGATGTACACTGCTGGGAAAAAAATGGGACAGTTCTATATCTTCCGTAAATTTTATAGTAAATCCTGTAAATTATATTATAGTATTATCCCGTAAATTAAATTCAAAATGTTTTCAAAAAATTTATAAAGATTACTCAGAAATGCAAATTTAAAAATAAATCCTAAAAAATGGGCGAATTTAATTTGAAATGAACATAAATTTCGAAATATGAAAGAAAGACTTAAATAAGTTTACTAAAAAAAGAGATATTAATAATTATATATCAAATTCAATTAACATTGAGGAGCTAAAATTTTGAGTGCTAATTTTTTAGAAACTACTCTTGCGATTTTACAAAACTTGGCAGTTTAGCATAATTTGAGTCGTAGAATCGAAATATAGAAAAACATTGGCATGCCATTTCAGAAAAAGTCCGAACTTGTGTCAAAATACCTATATTAAAAAAATACTATTTATAAATTTAATACATATCCTAAGTCGGGCTTTCGACACATGAAAGACGCAAGGTGAATTTCGTCAATCTGCCCAGTAGAACGGGAGATATAGAACTGTCCTCCCTTCCCCCTCACTGCCCCTTTTTTTTTTTTTTTTTTTTTTAAATTTTTTTTGACAACATTTATTTTGCAAGGGAATGAAGTTCGTGTAGTGTCAGCAAAAGCATTTTTACCAGGTTTCAAGAAAGTAGTATAGTTGCTTTTGTATTACTTGAATTCCTGATATGGGGAAAGGGGGATTCGTACTTTCTTCTTCGATCCTCTTCTGTACGAATGGTGTGTCAAATAAATATAAATTAAGAGCTCCTCTGTCGCAAAAGGTTGTAAAAGGCTGTTGTAAATTTTTGGACATTCCGCATATTGTTTTAAAATGAACTGCAATGCACTTTTACCCCTGCGGCGAGGAAAGTATTTCGGAATCCAAGTAAGTGACACTGATTCGCTTGAACAGCTCCTCGAGATCCCTCTGTCCTTGATCACTACTATCTCGCGAAACCGAAATCTATTGATGTAGATTGATTACGTCTATACAGAATCCTGCGGAGGATAAAACACTTTCACAAAATTAAATGCAGTGCAAAATTAAAATATAATACATTGAAAATTAGCGATATTAATGTGAACAAAAAGAACATTTAGAGGGAACAGTTTTGAGATTTGTCTCAGTTTAAGAATCTTGTGGCATGTTTCTGATATATTAATGCACATTGAAGCAGATGTCTCTGAGTGCCAGAGCGTTTGAGGATTATATGTATAAGGATAATGTACAGGTTAAACCCTAGTGTTTTTTGTTATCCTTTTTTGTGGCTCCGTTAAAAAAGATCCATTCCTTCTTTCAAAGATTAACTGTAACTCAATTCACATTTGGAAGATGATATCTTCGGTATGATATTCAGTTGACTATGTTCGACTTTTTTAAGAAACAATTTCATTGAGCATGAATAAAAATAATATGTTTAATGATTTTTTTAGGTTAAGACTGTAAAGATCCGAATGATGAAGAAAACAAGCGCGACTTTTCCAATTTTTGTATTTCGAATCTTTATTAAAATTCAAGGATTCCAAAATCGCATCTGTAATATTTAGTATACTTTCTTACTAGTAACACAACCATAGAAATGTTTTGTTCCGAATCACGAAAAGTCACCAAATGTTGTTTTCAATGTTTTTGATTAAGGCTCCAATTGCCTGATTTGACCTTTTCTAAGCAGTGCTAGCAATCTTAACAAATAAGCAAGCAGTTGCATTAGTAGTTTTAAAATATGTAAGTATTGCAACAAAGATTTAACTAATTTCAACCATTTCAGTACAGCTTATATTTATATGCTTTTGGAACAGAAATTTCCCAAAATTAAATGTGGTATACATAATCCAGACTGAGTTTCAAGTTAATAAGAACAAATAGTATAGAAGATGGGGAAAATAAATATACTTATTTGCATTGTTTTGAGTGCGTCTGAAGACTGAGCAATTTTCAGCATTCTACAACAATTGAAATAAAAAATCATCCCAAGACAAACAGTCTGGAATTTTTTTATGCGATGTTACTAATGGAAACAATAAGCTATTTAGTACTGCGAAACTAACAATGAAATAAGAAGCAATATTTCTGTTCTTTTAGAATGAATTCTAAACCTAACTAAGCAGAAAACTATTCGATCAATGGTTGGATAAATAATTTTATAAAAAAAGCCGTTTGGAACTTTCATGTGCTGTTACTAATGACAGTATAGGCTGTTTAGTACTATAAAATTAACAATGGAATAAGAAGAAAATTCTTCTCTTTTTTATTTGTTTTTTAAAATTTTTTCTATGAATGTTATTTTGACCCATTGATCAATTAACTAAGCAACCAGAAATTCAATTAGTGATTGAATGAATGACTTTTTAAAGCAAAAGGTTTGGAATGCTTTTCGTATGGTATTTCTGAGGGTAGCACATACAGTTTAGTTCTGCAAAATTAACGACGAAATAAGAAGCAAATTTTACTGTTCTTTTACAGTGAATTCAATTTCTATCCTTAGATCAATTAACTAAGTAGGGAAATATTCGATTAGTGATTGAACGATTAGTGATTCAACTCAGATGAATAACAATTTATATCCCAATTTGACATACCAATTTGCGAAACTTTGGAAACAATTTTGGCTCTGTACGCCGGTACAGATCATCTATCAACAGATTGATTTCGACACAAAATGAGAAAAAATAGTGTTCGATGGAATAATTGAGGACAGTGAAAGGTTTCACATGATCGCCGATCGAAAAAACGGGTTTACGCAGACGATAGTTAAAGGAAGGGGGAGAGAATAAAGAGAAAACTTGAACGCAGATAAAAATGATAACGATGCAATTGGAAGAAAAAAAAAATGAGATTCCGTTAATTCCTGCCGCAGGGTGAACGAAAAGGCAACATAGCCATTACGTTGACGAAGGAGAAATAATAACAAAAACAATGCTAAATGGAGCACGATTGCTTTGCATTTACAAACAGTTCAAATTCTGGGCTTATTTTGTTAAAATACAGGCTTACGTTTCAAAAGTGAGTGAATATATTTTATACGAAATATTAAAAATGATAGCAATATGTTGATATTAGAGATGAAAAATTCGAATCTTTGAATCTAACCGAAAAATATTCGACATTCGAAGATAAGCCCTCACGTGCTTAGTTACATTGAAAAGTGAAAACGCAAATATAATTTGAAAGTCGAAATTTCGCACTATTCAAATTGTTAGGACCAGTAAAGGTCTTAACTCCAAATTTTTTAAAGATTACTTTATAAAGTTTATGTAAACAAAGCCATTATCTTACTATTTTACCTGTTCTATCACTTCTACTTTCGTCATCTCTCACCAGGATGCAAAACAACTACATGTATATAAGAACAGAGTTCTTGAATGTTACATAGAAGAGCTTTGGCAGCGACGCTGACCATCGGGGCATTTTTTAGTCCGGGTCTGAGAGTTATCTTATACCGACGTTAGCCTTTTACTAGCCGAGTTCGCTAGCACAATTAGATTGCTTTGAGCCAACGCTTGACAAGCATTTGTTTTGGAAATTTTAAGAGTTAAATTACTTTAACTTGGCACTTAACATTTTGTATTAGATTAAATCCCTGAAGCAGCGATATTGTTCACAAGCACGAAACGCACATTTGCTAAATTTAGATCTTAATAAAAAGGTTGTTTAAACCCTCTTCTGAGCTGCAGTAACTTTGATAGACAAGGTGATAAGCCGCCTTTCAGCCTCAAACAAAAGACCAAATACAGGGAAATAAGTGAATAGTTTCTTACAACTTTTGATACCTAGTGGAAACTTTCATCATAAAAAGAAAAATCTGATATATACACCACATGATTTCCTTGTGCGGAATATTAAATTATATGCATTTTGCATTTCATTTAAACTTATTGGATTGAATTAAATTTACCTCGTCGATAGCGCATAAACCACAATAGAATAACTGCACTCTTTAAAATTCACTATATATATTTTTTTACGGTCGCGACACTTTGGCGCTAGACTCACTCGCATAACATCTCATTCATTTTATAACTTAGAATTCATTCATTTTATTATCATTTATTCATTCATTTACTTAACTTAGTTCATTCATTTTATAACTTAGAACGCACAAAACTTATGTATAACATCTGAAGAATTACCTAATCGTTGCCATACGTTCTATTCAAAAACTGTAATAAATCTAAAATGATGTATAAAAGAAATTAAACAAACAAACAAACTTTTAAAAAAGAAACAGTTTTTCACAGACGATTCAGCATTTCTCATTCAATTAATTCAGTTTTCACAGACGATTCAGTATTTCTCATATAATTAATTCAGTTCTCATTTCGCGACAAGGCAAAAATACATAAAAACTCGAAATATCTGTACTAAAAATTACGAAGTAAATTTTAAACACTTATTTCCTCAAATAAATTCCAGAATGGATTAAACATGATTTAATTAGCAATAATAAAAGAAAGCGTTATCTCTGTTGTCGCAAAGCTTAGTTTCTCTAGATTGGCAACAAATCCACTATTGTCCTAAGTTCAAAATGTAAACAAATATGGCTGCCATGGGAAAAATGATTAGGCTTACCCGCACTTAAACAACTTTTAAATTATTGATAATTCTACAAATCTTGCATGCAGATTTACTAAATGCATAAAAATCTTAACCAGAAGATAAGAACAACATAATTCAATCAGTTTTAAAGCAAAAAATGCACAGTTTACCAACACATAAGAATAAAAAATTAATCTCACTGAGCCGAGTAACAGAACGGATATAATAAATACATATATTTATGTACTTTTTGTGCGGCCGATTGCAACCAAAATAGGAGGTGCACATCTACGTGTTATCGTTGTACTATATACAAAATTTCAACTTTTAGAGGCTACTCGTTTTTGAGTTATGCGAAATACATACACTCGTGTCCAAAAGTTAAGCATAAATTGTAAAATGCGAAAAACATGAAGTAAATATTCGTAAAATTATTCCAAATTTCTTGCGGGTATTAATTGGGTGAAGAAGAAACATTGGGTTTATGCAAAACTTTTCAATCGACTACGTCCTGCGCGAAACACCTGCGCATGTCGGAACGCAGAGAAACCAACTCACGCAGCATAGGCAGTTCAGACAAGTTTCGGACAACTGCTATGCGAAAGAACGTTGTTAATCATCAAAAAAGGTGAATGATGGCACAAAGACGCCAACTGGAGATGTTTGCGAAAGGAAGCATCGTAGGAATGCTGGAATCCCGACTATCACAAAGCGAAGTGTCTCGAATTCTGAATGTAAACCAGTCTGTAATCTCAAGACTGTGGCAGAGGTTTCAAAGAACGGGAGATGTTACCCGACGACCAGTATCAGGTCGACCAAGAGTCATAACCCCTCGCCAAGACCGATATCTGGTAATACGTGCGCGACGTCAGAGGGGCAGTACTGCCAGAGCACTGGGTTCGGCGCTCACAGTCGCCACAGGAATACGAATTTCGAGACAAACTGTTTACAGGAGACTCAGTCATGCTGGCCTGTATGCCAGAAGACCAGCAGTTTGCATTCCCCTCACGTTCTGCGCAGAAGCGCACTCGTTTGAACTGGAGTTTGAAACATCAACATTGGAGTGTGGGAGAGTGGGCCAATGTGATGTTCAGTAACGAGTCCCGGTTTAGCCTGAGTACTGATTCTCGTCGGGTAACGATATAGAGAGAACGTGGAACACGTTTTGGACCAAAAAACATATCGGAGAGACATCATTTTCCATCAAGGGGAGTAATGGTATGGGCAGGCATCATGATGGACGGCCGTACAGATCTCCATTTCTTTAACACGGGATCTGTGACTGGTCAAAGATACAGAGACGAAGTTCTTGAACCTTATGTTCGCTTGTTTCGAGGTGCTGTCGGTCCTGACTTCATATTTATGGATGATAATGCGCCGTGTCACCGAGCGGTGCAGGTTGATGACTTCCTTGAAACGGCAAACATCCAGCGCATGTCGTGGCCTGCGAACTCCCCTGATTTAAATCCTATCGAGTATGCATGGGATATGCTCGGGAGACAAATTGCAGCCCTTTCGCACCCACCAAGCTCCGTTACAGAACTGAAGAGAACTCTTCAAGAAGCTTGGAACCGTTTGAGCCCACAACTCATTCATCATCTCATAGCAAGTATGGTAAATGGCTGTGCAGTGTACCTGGCTGTCAGAGGTGACCACACGCCTTATTAAACTGCAGCATCAGTAAGTTATTTAATGTCTTTTTTCAGTTTTCTTTAAAGTGTGAACCCTTGCTATTCTCAGTTTTCTTTCAAACTGCTACTTTGGATAATAAAATTAATTATTATCGTTCTTTTGATTTGCTTCCTTATTTTATAACCATTTTATACTCGCATATTACGTTCCCCGCCATTCTGATTTACAGTTCCTTCTTTATTCACATAATTATCAATTATGCTTAACTTTTGGACACCAGTGTATATACATACATACGTACGTACGCACAGACGCTACGAAAAAATATCTTCAGAATCCATTTTAAATCAGTTTTATATTTTTTTTTTGGGGGAAAAAGAGTCCTTTATTTTGTCCTTACGTACGGATGTCACTCAAAAACATCCAGTAGAAATGGATATTTTCGTTGAAATATGATACCCGAAATTTTTCGCGATTACAATACTTCCTTTTTACTTCGTACAAGGAAGTAAAAAGGATAATTTGCTTGTGTCAGTTTATTCATTCTGTTTCGCTGGTATTTGGATTACCGATAACACTTCGTGGCGATATTTAGTGCCCCACTGTTTAGTATTAAAAATGAAAATTTGAATGAAAGTTTTCAGGGTAAATATGTATTATCCTTTCAACCGTGATACTATCACCAAGTAGGACGATTTAGCTCCAATGTGGATAAGCGTGACGACCGATCCATTCACAACACCTGTGCTTTCCTTTGATGTCATGTCGATGGATACTAGATAAGCCACTTTTCTTTTCATGATCAATGATACAAATTAATTGTTATTGCTGTATTTTTCTTGCTTTTAAAAAAGAAGTTTGAAGGTCGTAGAATTAATTACATTTGGGCTGCAGTGCGGTTCATTTAGGGCTGGTGGACAGAATTAACATCTGTTGAAAGGGCGAAAAACAGCTGGGTACAGCCGAAAAAACTGTAAAAGATTCGAAAGATCAGTCTACAAGTTTGCACATGTAGGGTTCTAAAGAGAGTTTCCAATAAAATCAGACTGAGTAACAAGACAGTAGCAATGAACAAAAGTCCTTTTATGAAGCGGGTCGAGTGGTTATTTGGTGTATTGTGCGGAGAGACTGATTGATGTTTTATTGTAAGAGTTTCAGATAGTAGTGCGGCTCAAGATTCCACAGGAATGATTGTTAGTGACGCTGACTGCTGTACCGATGGGCCTGGCTTGAAATCCTGAAGAAGACAGAGATGTTTGTCTGCGTACAGTGTGTCCTCGGCAAGGCAACACACACTCAAAATACACGGCGAAACTAAAGTCTTCTCGAGAGCTTGATGTTAGGAGAAGAGGGTGGGAGACCCTCAGACAATCCCCCCAGGGTACTCTATTTGAAAACCGGGGAGAAACTTCACAGTTAGAGAACCTTATAGTTCGATGGCAGCCTATATTTACGGTGGACGGATTAATACGCATGTAATGTTTTCTGCATTTTGACCGTACTTAAAGTATTCAGCTTTTATAGATGGTTTTGAACTTTTCAAATAAACAAGTTTCAGTTTTTATTAATTTTCTGGATAGAATTTAACGTTTCATATTTAGTTAATATTTAACTGTGTTACTGTTAAAATAATCCTCGCCCTCTGTACGTAGTTTAAATTGAAAAGACTGTAGAAGAAATTTTAAAAAATTGAATTGTTTTTCAAATTATTTTAATCAAACTCTGTTGAAAATAAATAATGTAAATATTTAAGAATATTTTTATGTGTATTTCCGTAATAAACATATATTATTTTTAAAAAACTGCATTCTTATTTTTTTCAATAAATACAGATTTGAAATTTTGCTACCATTTATAACTTTTAGTGTTAGGTAAAAGTTTTTCTTTGTCTTTCTTATTATTCTTATTCGAAAGATTTGTGAAATTCTTGATTTGAACGATTCCAGAGAATCAAGAACCTCTTAGGATTCAGATTCGAGATACTCTAACAATAATCTCTCACCTCCAATATAAATGAACAAAACTTACCGTATTCCACCCCCCAGTTTTTTAGAGCCAGGTTCTGAAAATTTTACGCAGTCACATAATTTTTCCCTCCCTCAATGCGTTCAAAGAACGAGCTTTCCTAAATTTTGAAATGGATTCGTCTGCGCAGCGATAGCATTCATCTTACTAACAAAGACAAATTCTCTCAAACTAACTGCGAAGATTACGCCGAACTTTTCCGTTGTAAATGTTGAACTTAATTCCAAGTAATACAAGAACCGAACAATCACAACCAAGCAAACACTAATTGATATTCAGTTTATGATTTCGCGGAGTTAGCTGCACATCGGCCATCTCTAATTATTTTTGGATGATTTCGGGCTTAGGAGCATCAAAAACAACTATAAAAACCAAAAGGATTCAAGTTCCAAGGAAGTAGAAATAAAGATATCCTATTAGATATTGTAATATTAATACTTCTGTATTATTTTATTAGAATTCAGTTTCTTTCAAAGAACTAATATTATTGTAGTTCCTTGCAGTTTATCTACGATTGCGTTTCGTTTGTTATGTTCTTACTGTGGCCTCGTCCTTCGAAAATTAAATTGTTCACATAATTTTTGCCTGACTAAATTATTCTCATAAATAATCGCGTAATTCGGACAATGAAATTAGTAAAAAAGGGAGGGAAAATATACAAGGAAATACAGTATATTTTTTACGTGAGCTTCGAAGAAGAAACATTCTGATGCGAAGAGTATTTTATGTAGCCAAAATTCAGACAAACAAACTAAAATTATATTATTATCCTTAAAATTACTCAACATAATCATTCATGATAAACTTGGTGGATGAGGAGGGGAAGAGGAAAGGTGCACAAATCTTGAAAAAAATTAAGCTTAGGGACGCAGATTTTTAGAAAATGGCTTTTAAGTTGAAACTAATTCGTTTAGAACAGTTGATTTCAGATTCCTGTTTTCTGGAATTTTATAATTCGAGCTTTATTTTCAATGAAATCTAGATTTTGTAGGCCGACTAAAATCATAGCTTCTTGTGGTTCTTTCTCATCAGGTGAAATGGGATAAAGTCAGGTAAATCTGACAGACTTTTTCAAGGCAAGCTTTCCATATATATCTTTGACGTTAGAAATGCCATTAACAGATATTTTTCAAAACATTCGGATATTTACATTCGCTTATTTCCTTCTGCACTTCATTTTCATTGCCTTTTATTAGTCCAAAGGGCTATTTGCCCAGGAGGACTATTAATTTCGTTTTGAGATTTTGCTTTGATTCAGTACAAGCCTTGTTTCACTTTTCAAACTGTTGCCACCAAATGTTATCGCCCTGTATTATATTTCAAGAAATTAAATAATGAAGAATCTGCATAAATGTATATATGTTTCTCGCATTGTGATAAAACGACGGTACCTAGAGCCATCGAATTTTGAATGACGTAATCCTAGCCCCTGGAAGCCCAAATTTGAAATTTGGAATTTGCTTTATTACCGATTTCATATTTTGTAAAACGTTAACGAATTTATGATTAACAAACTCAAGGATTTCGAAGCGAGCAATGGCAACGTTGTACAGAAAGAGTTTTTTATCTCCAACGCGTCAGATTGTGTATCGAAAATTCTAAAGATGTGCTCAATTTAAAACTATTTTGTGGTATTGTTGTTGAACTGAATTTTATGGTTTAAGTGCGAAGAACGTGGAACGGGATATTTAATAAATAAAGATAACACACAAAATGTTAAAAAAACGCTTTTTTAAATTTTTTTTCTTAATAAATATCCTTAAAATTCAGTTCTTGCATTCGTCCAAAATGTCATAAAACCTGTCATAATTGACTCATTTCTTAAAATGGGAATGTGATTATACGAACAATCCTGCAAAAATGTTCAGTTACGTAATTTGTTTTCAACAGCCTGTATATTATAATTTACTAGAAAACTGGTTAAGTATTGGGTATAAATTAATCTGTTGCTTTAAATATCACGTAGCCTACAAAATTATTTTTGTTTATTGAATCCTGTCGGCTAAATTGTAACGTCGACTTTCATGCGAACACAATAGAACAATGACTTCGGAAATCCATTAGGCGGGTGTAAGCGAAGGAAAGAATAGATCTTATTCTTTTGGTTTTAGAAGGCAATAAACTAGGAAGCCACACCTTGGTGAAACAATCTTTTCTGAAATGTTTTCCTTGTCGGCAGGATTATGATACTCTGAAGCGTCTTGCACGTGTTCATAGTATGTTTCCACTTCCCGCACGATGATCATTGCGGCGGTGTAACTGCTCGGATTTCAAGAGTTTAATTTGGCGAAGTTATTTTTGCAGTAACTCTTACATCCTTCTTTTTGCAATGAGTTGTACAAGGATGTACTGCAAAAATAATTTCAATGATAAAAAATAAAATATAATCATAATGAAAACTAATTTCAAAAATAATTCCTACAAGTGATGCAAAATGAAAATTGAAGTGACAGCATGTATTTCTTGTGACAGGAATACTGAGTAGGAAAAGAAAATACAATAGAACTTGTAGAGACATTAGGTTATTTAGAAGCCGGAGAGATGAAAAATGTGCAACGCCTTCGCCGGGAATCGAACTGCGGACCTCTGAAATACCGGCTCAGAGTGCTGACCATTACACCACGAAGGCACGCTAAGAATGTGGGAGATATACCTTATATACTCCCCTTTTTAAAGGGCGACTAGGGTTTTAGGGGACCTAGTCCCCAAATCCTGGGTGTGGAGAGTCATCATCCACAACCCTTTTAGTTCGGGCGCCAGTGTAGAGACATTAGGATTTTTGGAAGCAAGCGAGATGAAAAATATGCATTGCCTTCGCCGGGGATCGAACCACGGACCTCTGAATTACCGGCTCAGTGTGCTGACCATTACACCACGAAGGCACGCTAAGAATGTGGGAGAAATACCTTATATACTCCCCTTTTTAAAGGGCGACTGGGGTTTTGGGGACCCAATCGCCAAATCGCGGTGGTGGAGAATCATCATCCACCACCTTTTTTTAGTTCGGGCGCCAATGTAGAGACATTAGGTTGTTTAGAAGCCGGAGAGATGAAAAATGTGCAACGCCTTCGCCGGGAATCGAACCGCGGACCTCTGAAATACCGGCTCAGTGTGCTGACCATTACACCACGAAGGCACGCTAAGAATGTGGGAGACATACCTTATAAACTCTAGTTATCCACACGCTTAGTTTTAATTCCACGGCCTTCAAAATTAAGTTTGCTTTTAATTTATTTGTGCATTGTTAGTCCAAAGGGGCAATTTGCCCAGAAGGACTATTAATTTCGTTTTAGTATTTTGCGTTGATTCACTTATCAAATTGTTGCCACCAAATATTATCGCCCTATATTATATTTAAAAAAATTAAATAAGGAAGAATCTGCATAAATGTATGTATGTTTTTCGCATTGTGATAAAACATGTAGTAGTTCAGTAGCTACTACATATCATTTCTTTATCAGATATTCCCTTGAGTAGCCTGTCATCACGTTAAGCTTGGCAAAGATTTAACTTAAAATCATTAGAAGACGAAATAATTTTTTACAGTGTCTAAGCCTTTCTACTAGTCGAATCATTGACTAACCATAACAAAAGTCTTTCTTTTTTAAAAATGTATGTATTATACATATAATATATGCATACATGCATTAAAACACGTGAACGTTTAGGTTATTAATTTCATTATTTCATGAGAGACACGTGTTTTGCATTTGTGTTTTGCAGGTAGGTAGATTGAAGTGAGTGGGGCACCAGAAACCTCGCCGTAGATTGCACAGGTAGTGTCCCAACACATCATTAGCTCCACTGTGAGTACCATTAGTGCATTGCTGAGTTAGAATGGAAGAGGTGATGCGCTATTATTGGGGATGAGACTCCTTTATTTCTGATATCATAATTGGGTATTTGCTATATAATGTATTCCGTAGTACATGTTCATCTGAGCAATTTTCTGTTTACTGAATCATACAGTTATACAGCCTGTTATTTTATTCAGTACATTGTGGATACAGACATTACTTTTGTACCTTTTATGTAAATTCAGAACGCTATATGTGTTGTTTAATGACATTTTCAGGTTTCGTAGGGTGAGAGTATGGAGTCTCGTTCTCTTTGGGAGCATAAACTAACAAGCTCTAAAAATACTTTATGAGGAATTATCCCCAGGTCTTACTGACGACAAGACGTCAGAAGGAGGCTGTAAAAAGACCCTTTATTCATTCAGTATAATTGCACAGATGGCCCCACTTGGGCTTACCTAAGCCAACACTTCTGGCTTAACTAAAAAAAACAAATATAAACTTAAAATAGAATGTAATAAATATAGCTTAAGGCTAACATGATAATTTAAAGCACAGGAAGGCTCTGACTCATGCAAGTAGGCGAAACAAGCTTAATGGCTAGAAACATTCAACGCCATAGCAATCTAATCGCTAGTAATTCAAAATAGCAACGTGGCCTTCAAGCAGACATAACACGCTCTAAAACCACCTTGCAAAACCTTCCCTTAAATAGTACTTCTTCCTACCTCATTTGAATACACAGGCGTTAGCTTATTAACATTCTGGCAGGAAAGCGTGGATAAAAGCGAAACTGAAAGGAAAGTTGCTTTAACTAAAAATTAATTCTTAATAAAATTAAATAAATCTCCACAAGACAAATAAAAAAGAGTACCCGAAGCTTTAAACAAATCGTAATATATCAAAGAATTCTTTGCATTTTCGGCCCAGCAGTGGCCAATCAGATAAGATCACTGAACAGTGATAGTTCATCCCGGGTCCAAATCCCGGAAAACGAGTTGGCTGCATGAGAAATTTTGTGGTTTTCTTCCCGTGCAAAGTGCCAATTTTCTTCAGAAAATCCTCCACAAAGACACTGTTTACTTTAGGCATGCATCGTGGTATACTTTACCTAATCAATTAACTTAATCTAATCCACACTGTAATTCATAGTGAGTCTTGTTGACGTAAAGCATATGTGCAATCAAAGATTCTTGAACTCTTTCTTCTAGAATTCTCCTTCTTAGGAACTCAGATAACCACGGAGACTGCATCAGATGAGCTGCATCTCGTCAAATAATCTACTTAACAACCACACAAATTCTAATACCGAAACGGTCTCATAGTGTCGATTGACCAGAACAGGAAACGAATGCATCCAGCAGGAAAGAAAAGTACCTTAACTGAAAGTCTCAGAACTGAAACCTCTGCAAAATAATATGTGAGTTTAACGAATAATAAAACAAAAACGAAAATAACGAATGATAACGAATCAAAGATTTTCAAAATACACTCTAAATGTACATGAAATTACCATACAACATGATGCAGCGAAAATGATGAGCTTAAAGTTCTTTGACTTGCGTTACAGTAAATAAATCGCTTTCCTGTAAGCCAAAATGATTCATACCTAATCCCAGACTCTCCTGTCCTTAAATCCTTAATAACGATGAATACACCAGACATACAAAAAAAATATGAAGGAAAAGTAGAATGCTGTTTGAAATAAGTGGAAACATTTTTGTTTGAAACAGAAACCTACTTTTAAATAGCCGATTTTTAAAATAATTTTACGTGCTATGGATTCGTCAAGATCTCTTTATATAACTAGATCAAATAAAAAAAGAGATAAATATAAGGTAAAGTGAGTAGTGAAATAAGCTAAAACAGATGAAAAGGTTCTAATTTAACAAATGAAAAGATGAAAACAGATGAAAAGGCTCTAATTTAGGTTATCTGGATATGGCAAAGGCTACGAGAGCTATGTGTATAAAGGAAATGATACTTTTGTGGATGGCTTTTTAAAGCTAACTGGTTTATTATATTATCCACGTTACACGGAGGAAAAGGTAAAAAATCAACTATGTAGCTAACTAGTTCCCTGGGTCGAACTTCCAGTATTCAACGGTCTTAACCACTCGACCACTGATGGGGCTAACACATGCCGAAGATCGTAGATTAAAACATTTTTCGTGCAGCAAACACTAAAATTACTGGGAAATAAACTCAGCGACAGAACAATCTGCAACAGACTACGTCTTTACTCAAGCTGACGAATGCTTCTTGCCAAACTTCATTTGTATTATTAATCAACCGGGAGGGAGGGTTAGATCATTAGCGGAACGTTTTAAAAAAATCACTTTTGGGGTCGCAAAAAATGTTTTTTTCTGAAAACTTCCTGAATATTGCAAGCTGACGAAAAATCTCAGTTATCGTCAAAGTCTATTCGGTCGTCTTTACTCGATATCTCGGGTTTTCATTAAATTATTTTCAAATTTTAGTATCAATCGATTCAGAACTGGTATCTCTGCAAAGTATAATATGAGTTAAACGAATAATAAAGTGAAAACGAAAATAATACATAAATAAAACGAATGATAACGAATTAAAGATTTTCAAAATGCATAAGTAAATGAAATTACCATACAACGTGCACTAAACTAAACAAATAAATAACTAAAATAAATAAAAAGCAATATAATAATAGATTAAAAAACATAGTAAAAAGCATAAATATTAGCTTAAATTACGTTAATAATGTGTTGTCTCAAAAATCTTTCAGCATTTTTTTTTTCTTTTCTCCCCCTTCCCGAGAAAAGGTATTTCTAATCTGTTTCTTTAAATATTTATGTTAGGAATGCGTTTCCAATTAAAGTTATGCAATGCATATCGGAATGGAGCATTTTTCATTTTTCAGTGAAAAAAATGTGTTATTGTAAGAGCAAAATAATAAAATTACTTAATAAAACCAATGCGCAATAATTACTTTTGTTTTTTATAGTTCGAAGTTTGTAATAAAATTTCGTTTTTCGATTAGCAGGTTTATATTAACAGCCTGCCTACAATAGTTTCATGTTATCCGATTACTAATCATTTCCATTTATGATGGGTAAATTAGATGCTGCTGTATATTTCCATGTAAAAAGTGATATAAATCAACGAACTAATTAGAACTTACAAAAGATGCATTTGCTTTAAACTTTACAAGAAGAACAAGCTGTTCAGACATGCGAAAGTTTTTCTTTGTATATTCGAATTCATTGTAAATAGCGTAAACTTCTCACAGTTGTCTTAAGGCTGGGTAAAAAATAGGATATTAATTTCAAATAAATATTTTAGTAGCATTATGGAGTTCTTATTACTTTTGATCATACCTCCTCCTCACCGAATGGCCGAATGACTAAAGCCACAGACCACTGTACTTGCCTGCCTCGAATTCTTTTCTCGAAACTAAATAACTGGCCGCATGATGGTTGGCACCCTTTTAACATGAATAAAGATAGCTTTCTTTTGAAAGGCCTCCACAGGGCATCCCTCCTCTTGTACGAAGGCTTCTTTTCATGTACCTTGCAATGAAGTTAAGAGAATAAAGGCTGTTGAGTCATTAGGCTTTGTTTTAAAACAGAAGACATGAAAACAGAGCAATGCCCTCGCCGGGACTCGAACCTAAACCTCTTAAAAACGCGCCAAGTGTGCTACCGTTACGCCGCCACAAAGACATCCTGGAAGGAGAAGACATAAAGTAAAGCCATTCGAGATCTATTTACATATGGGAAGGGATGGTTTCATAGAAAGACGTTTTAAGGTAAACTGGCTCGTATCTTCGTTATATATGGGGAAAACCATGACATTCCCATGCAGCCGGCCCGTTCTGTAGAATTCAAAGCTGGTTCGAATCATTAATGTTTAAGGACTTTTATTGCTCAGCCGCTCGTGGACCACGGGAATTATATGAAGACCCGGCTCGATTACCAACAAGATCCCAGTTCCATTTTTCAACAAATCCTTCGCCCAGATTTGCAGTATCCCTGCATTATTTTACAAATAATTATTCCCATTGTGGCATTTATGTTAATTTTTTAGCCAATTAAGATTTAAATTTATTATATTGTCCTATTTCTTCCATCACGATAATTCTTCTTTTCCGAAATTCATGTAAAATTTAGTTACTCGAGAGTAAATTTCAATATTATGGCATCTTTACAGCAAGTCTTACTACTTCTCGGTTTTGGAGTTCGTTCCTACGCTGATAGTCGACTGTAACCTTGAAAGACTTTTGAGAGGAGCAAGTAAAGATTACTTTAAAGCGCTTCACAGTTTGGAGTATCCGATATTTTAGTAACGTGCCCGCTTTAGGTACGCTCTGGTTTTGCAAATTTTCCATAAATGATCCCCATGAATTATTTAGTACCACTCCGTTCGGTATATTTGGGGTATGGAGATGTATTTGAGAGATCAGAAATAAATCAAATAATCGTGGGCTCCAAATATGTTCATGAATTTTAAATTTCAACGGTTTGGGAAGGAATTTTTTGTTTTATATTCAAACTGTATTTTTTACTTAAAAATGGATCGTGAAATTAAATATGTGCAAGGTTTTTAATTTTTAAAACAAATCAGTCAATGAAATAATGTATATGCAAAGATGTGCAACAGCTATAAAATTAAAGATTTGTCCAGCTATGAAAACTGAAACTGTGTGAAATAGATCCAGATTTTTCCTATTCACAAAACAAAGAATGTAAATGGTGTTTCTTTCAAATCTATACCACTAATAATTAAACTCTGATGACTAGAAACAAATGCAGCAACAAAACCTGTGTTTCGTTGATTAAAAAAAAAAAAAAAAAAACGACGCACCAAGAAGGAGTTATCCGAAAGGGACGAAAATCAGTAGAAGTGATGTACATGTACAGAAAAACAAACGATTACATTTGAGAAGAATTGGATGATTTATTGAAGTGATAGAGCTTCACAAAGTGAAAAAGTCAGCAACGCGTTTGTCCACCTCTGGCCCTTTGCAAGCAGTTATTCGACTTTGCTTAAACAGTCGAAAACTTATACAGTTATTCGATTGATAGAGGCTGCGGATGTCCTCCTCAGGGATATCGTGCCAAATTCTCTCCAACTGGTGCGTTAGATCGTCAACATCTCGAGTTGGTTGGAGGGCCCTGCCCATAATGCTCCAAACGTGCTGAATAGGAGAGAGATCCGCGGCCTTGCTGGCCAAGGTAATGTTCAGCAAAAACTAAGGCAAGCAGTAGAAACATGTGCAGTGTGGGGGCGAGCATTATCTTGCTGAAATGCAAGCCCAGGGTGGTGTGACATGAAGGGCAACACAACGGGCCTTAGAACTTCGACGGCGTACCGCTGTGCTGTAAGGTTGCGACGGATGACAACCAAAGGGGTCCTACTATGAAATGAAACGGCACCCCAGACCATCACTCCTGGTTGTCGGCCGAGCTGCTGGAAGACAATTAGGTTGGTATCCCACCGCTGTCCGGGGCGTCTCCAGACTCGCCTTCGCTGGTCATTGGGGCTCAGTTCAAAGCGGGACTCATCACTGAAGACGATTCGACTCCAGTCAGTGGCATTCCAGTGCGAATGAGCCGACACCACTGCAAACGGGTTTGACGTTGTACAGAGGTCAATGGTAGGCGGCGCAAGGGGCGCCGTGACCTCAGTCCCCTTTCTGTGAGCCGTCTATGAATGATCGTTGTGGTCACTGAAGCACTAGTTGCATGTACAATCGATGATAATGATGCATCTGGGGCTGTGAGTGCCGCTCTGATGATTGCTCGGTCTTCACGTTCTGTCGTTTCTCTAGGCCTATCGCTTTCTTCTTAGCACTGTGTGTCATGGTTCACCCATTCCTGCCAACATCGTCTAATAGTGGCATCTCTCCTACTCAAATGTCGAGCTATTCGCCGATAAGACCAACCGGCTTCTTTGAGCCCAACTACACGACCTCTCTAAAATTCTGATATCTGCGCTTAGCATTCGCGCACCTGTATACGAGGCATAGTTACTGTCTATCAGACTACACGAAATGAAATTCGTGAAGAATTTATGACCTGGAATGTTACTTTCTCCTTTTAAATATCCTGCTAGTTGCGCAGATCGGATACTCTGCAGCGACAACAGTTCATTCATTGGCAGCCAAAATGTAAAATGTTGCATTTTTCGTTGAAACCTGTATGCACATCAGTTTGTGTCCAATTTGCTTTATACACTCATGTCCACAAATTAAGGATAATGCAAAATCAGGCAAAGGAATAGTTAGAAGCAAAACAAATTTGACTTATTTGTAAAGCTTATTTATTAAACAAAAGGTAAAGAGCAAAAAAAGATGCTATATGTTTGATATTATTAAAAAAATTAGCGATTTTTTCTCCCTGGAGCAAATTACAAAAACAACCTATTTACAAAATACCAATATTACATGGTTGGTATGATTGTTAATACATTGTACGTCTCCCAGACGATGCAATACAGTCCGTACAACGCCTAGGCATGCTGAGTATCAAATTATCGATTTGCTCTTGGGGGATATCACATCACTCAAAAAGCAATGCTCTCCGAAGTTCCGGTAGACATGTAGGAGGAGATTGACGTGCTGCAACTAGTCGGCCAGGCATGTCCCACACGTGCTCTACTGGATTCAAGTCCGGTGTGAATGCTGGCCAGACCATACGGGTGATATCCTCCGACTGAAGGCATTCGCTTACGATGTTTGCGTGGTGAGGACGGGCGTTGTCATCCATAAACACAAATTGTGCGTCCATGGCGCCCCGAAAAAAACGTACATGTTGTTCCAGAATGACGTCTCTATAGATTTGGCTTGTCATGGTTCCAATTTGAACATGCAGGTCAGCTCTGGAATCCAGAATAATTCCGCCCCAAACGAGCACTCCTGCACCACCGTAACGGTGTTGTTCAATGATGTTTTCTTGGTGGTAACGGGTACCTGGAGCTCTCCATATGAAAGTCCGGCGAGAATCAGACTGCAAGCTGAACCTGGACTCGTCGGAAAACATCACACAAGCCCACTGTTGCGGTGTCCACAATGTATGCTCTCTACTCCAGCTAACCGCAGGCGACAGTGAGTTGCAGTAAGTGGAACGCATCTGACAGGTCTACGAGCATATAGACCAATCTGCCCTGAGCGTCTGTACACAGTCTGGCTTGAAATTGTCGTACCAGTGGCTGAAGAGAGCTGACGAGACAGGTCTGAGGCTGTGCTCCGCCTGTTTCTTTTGGCAGTAACTGCCAAATACCGGTCCTCATTCGGCGTTGTAACTCTGGGGTGACCTGTGCTATAACGTCTACTCACATTACCATCATCTTGGAATCGTTGCCAAAGCCTGGAGATGACACTCTGGGCAATTCTAAGTTCGTCTGATACTTGGGTACGCCCACATTCCAGACGGCCGATAATTCTACCACGTAAAAAATCATCCAAATGCGTCCTTTGTGTCATAACTATTCGGTTATTGCACTGAAATGCTTATAAAGCGCCTGCGAACAATTTTACTTCTTTGCCTGTATTCCTTATATATCACTCTCTTACACTCTCGTCATTTTGACGTATCATCGGTGTCATCTGGTTACTTCCTGAAATTTGCATATGATTCTTGAAGATGGGTGTAGTGATTTTACAGGTGATATATTTATTTTAGAGTTCGATTTCCGCGTGACTCCGAATTATCCATAATTTATGGACATGAGTGTATCTTCTCGGTGCGTCGTTGTTTTTTTTTTTTGTCTAAGAGTGTAGATACAGTGAACTTTGTCATAGCGGCCACTTCCAAAAGTGACCTGGTTTTACTAGGCATATCCTTCAAGATGACCACCTTCACAGCAGACTAAAAGCATTTTGAAATGAGGGTGGTCATTTTTGAAAGGTTTTGCAGTAATATGTAAACAACTGCGAAAATTCAACTAAATACCCAATGTTAATTGTTTGAAATAAATAATATTTTGCATGAAATAAAGTTTTTTTTTTTTTTTTTTTGGTTTTTTTTTTTTTGTGGGAATTCTTCAAAGCTGGTGATTGTGCTGTCCTAGACTACTTTCATAAAAGTCTGGTCGCTTTTGCATTACAAACTTAGAATATTCCGCTTTAATGTGAAGTTTGACTGTGTAATCAACTGTATGCTCGTAGTAAATTAACTTTCAGCTATGTTGAATATTTCGAAGTTGTGTAATGCAGTTATTTTAAGCTGAATCATAAACTTTAGTTCAAATTAATTTTGAATTCTTGTTAATTTAGCTTTATTGTAATGTACTTGGATTGGATTACCTCTTGGAAGACAATAAATCTCGCTTACACTTGCATAGACTAAGATAAGCAGTTAACCTGTTTAATGAAAATTACGAGGTGATTCATAGCAGCGGATCTAGTCGTGAAGACTGATTATGCGATAATTCGTAGTTGCTGGACTCATTCGTTAGATGAATTTGTATCCATTATCGTTGACTTTGCTACAGCAAAACGATGACAAGTTAAATCTGGTCGGAGTACAAATTATCTGGTAGTTGATTATTGAGAAGAATTTCTGTTACATATGTGAAAACTTTTTTTTTAATTTTTCCCCCAACAGCGGACTCTCAGCCGACTTAGGCTTGGCCGCTACTAGGGCCAGAAGTGGAGATCACTTTATTATGGAGGTACCTAATAGGTGGGCCGCCTTTGCCTCCTATGAAGAGACGGACAGTTACAACCATGCCTTCTCCGAGATTCGAGTCCAGGCTCTTTGGTATCGCAGTCGCTTCTCCTAACCATTATACCATCTGGGCAGCTATGCGAATGTTATAGTGCGTTGTTTTAGAGAAGACAGCTTTTGTTTTCCTCCTTCCAGCTTCCCTACTAACCTTGGCAACGGCAGCTAGGGCAGATGGTGGAGTCCCCTGATTGTATTTTTCCCCACTTCATTTCCGTTTAGCATGTTTCGCTTATTGAAAGCTCACGAATGAAGACTAGCGTGCCTCATATAAGAGTCGAACATTAAGGGTTATGCGGTGATGAAGACACACGAAATGAGGGAGGGTAAAAAAACCTTGAAGTGTCTAATTTAAAAGAAGAGACTATAGGAGATAAACTCATTTCTTTCGGAAAGAACGTTTTCTGTGTGTTTTTTTGTGGTTATTATATATTATAACTTAAATTTTACAAAATATGATATTGTTGAATCAAAGAGGATTCGAAATCCAGTTTTAAAAACTATTTCTAATGGCAGTCAGTGCACTAACACAGAATGTATCTAACACAAAATTTAAATTTAGATTTACATTGTGCTTCGTTATAATCAGTAAACCAGATAAATAATTCGGGTAAGCATAAATACTGTTTATATAGTTGTTTTTGCGTTTACCTTCTTTGAAATTTGTTCTGCATGTTAACATAAACCAAAGTGCTCAAAGGAGTGCTTCGTTGTCTACGCAAAGAAATCGTATGAGTGTTTCACGAAAAGAAAAACTGAAAGGCAATAACTCAGTTGAAGTTTCTACCTTTGCGCAACATTGTAATATAGTTTAACTCATTACGTGAGGTGCCTGAAAAGATTCGGAAAATTTATGCGCCTCGTCCTGCAAAAGATGATCATTATGGCACTGACCTTGAAGAGGGAAAAAACACTTACTCCAACATTTGCACCTCCGGTAATAACGGTAGCATACTTTAGTATTGCGGAATTCAGGTTATCAGCCAACTTCTTTGTCCCTCATTTTAATGTTAACCGATTTAACACAGATTTACTGTGTGGTTATGGAAGTCATAAATGAACTTGTTACAATTTCCTTCTTAACGTTTTAGATCTGCGTACTTAATGATGAGAAAATATTCTGATACAAAATGATAAACATGTAAATGTTGTTGTTGCTTAAAACACGAGCACGCACAAGCATAATTAATTAACCAAGACTTGAAAATTATCATATGCAGCTTGTTCACGTCTAAAAACTAATGGCTTTTTGGTGCGAAAAACACGAAAAAAACATTCTACCCTTGCCGATATTCGATCTACAAATCTCGTCAATATTCGATCTTAAATTTGCTAACTGGATACGTTTTCTATTTACAATAATTCTCACATTCTTTCGCCTACTTGAAGGTTGACGGGAGGGGTAGGCACCAGACTCAACTTAACTTCCATTCAATATTCACTTACGATGGAATAATAACCAAACAGTATTGTTTTTCCTCTTTTATTGGCATTGTTATTCTGAACAAGTCGCTTTAAATAAATGATTTTATACTTTATTTCTTGAATTTCTGGGGGTACCGCCTAGACGGAAAAGTGGTAGTGACTTTGACTGCCGTGCCGAGAGGCCTGGGTTCGAATCCCAAGCATGGATGAAAATTGTCTGTCCCCTCAGAGCTAAGCATAGAAGTATCAAAAGCCTAAAATGGCTAGTGCCAGCCATAAAAAATTTCATGGGCCTCATTCTTAAAAAACATAACGTTTTAGCTTAAATATTAATCTCAGTTATTAATCGAATTTTGAGTTCAAAGATCTGATTACATGATGTTTTGAAAAATTAAATTGTTTGAAATGTTTCATGGTAATCGAGATCTTGGATTTTTATTAAACTCAGTTTTCTCTTACATCCTCGAAATGACTTTTTTAAATTCTCAAACTTCTTAAGCTTTGACAAAATTAAATTAATAAAACAATAGGGAGAATTGCAAGAAAACCTGGACATTAATGCAATGTGTATTTCAATGTTATTTCTTATTTATCAAAAAAGGATTTTTTTAACATCTTCATTTGAAAGTTATAAATAATTGGCTATATGCTATATTATTTTTCCGACTTTGTAAAGCTACGATTAAAAAATAATTTAAGAATTATTATATTTTGATTTAATACATTTACTTTTGTTTAATACAATTATAGCTATTTTGATATATATATATAGGGCTCGCATTTACCTTTTTGCCTCAGGTGAAAAAATATCTTAGCACTGTTCTGGTCCTTTTAAAAAAAAACTGCCGCAAACTGCAAATACCACTTCTGTAAACGCATCTGCTAATCGTCAGGCATGCGGCATTTTCTATTTTGACCTTTTTTTTAATGTTCTCTCAGTCCACCTCCACATGTTTCATGATGATGAGTATCTAGGCTCGAACTTACAGTCCGAAGGTTTAAAAGAGACGTCCGAATTATTCTGCAGCTTCTCATAAAGCTTCTTTTCCATTATGAAAGCAAGAAAAAGGTATACTAAGGGCTTCTGAAGGATAGCTGCTTAGCTTTTGCCGCTGATCGCGGAATTCAGAAAGAGCGTTGAAGAATCTTAATGCACTCGAAATGTTAATCAAGCCATGACAACGTTTCAAGAATCAAGAAAGCATCTTCTTCACAAGTGGGTGATTGGTATCAGAAACAGATGGAATCAAACTCTACATTAGGATAGGTAATCCCTACTCATAATATCATTTCCGTAATCTCGACATCATTCGGTTTGGTCCCGTCAATCTTACAATTAAATTCTATTCTTTTAACATGCTTTCAATATCGTCAAATATGGAAAGATTTTTGCTCTGAAGAGAAAAATATTTTTGAACATATAAATGAAAATAAATGCAGCAATTATAATTAGCGAATATGTTTGAGATTTTCAATTTCAATTTTCGAAACTGCTGGGAAGTAAACATTTTTTGCAATAGAATAATAGCAAAAAGTCTAGATAAAAAAAGGACAGCAGTATCTGAAAATAAAAGTTTTTAGAAGAGTATTACTATCGTTAAGAAAATCAACAAATCCTAGTGTAAAAAAAATCATTAACGCTGAAAAATAAGCAGTAAAAACAACTGTTATGCAATTACCGGGTTTAATTTCATGGTGCGAAGTTTCTTGTAGGTTTACTGGGGGAAGGATGTCCTAGACAAGGAATTTCGTATTGCCATAGGAAACAAAACAAGTCGCATGAAGGCATTTCTGGAATATATGGTAGATAAGAACTTGATTACTGACTGGTCACAAACTTTGCCACTTAAACTCGTGCACTGTTATGACAAAACCACCAAAGAAAATGCTGCCTTTATGGATGCTTCCTTCGAATAGGGTCCCTTAGTTTCATCCGAACTACGATACCACCCTGTAACTTTCGTGTTTGAGGAAGCGGGTGTTATATGCCATACATCCTTTCTCACTTGATTATCTACGTGTTGCAAAGTGTTTGAATTACAGAAATGTTATAAAATGTGCAGTGCACCTTCACCGCGTGCTCTCTTGGTAATGTTTTTTATATGTTTTCTAATGCTTTTTCTATATAAGGAAAGCCAAATTTTATAATTACGTATGTTGCCAGCTTGCGAATATCACCAATGAAGGTAAGATAAATATGTGCGTTTCCTTTTCATTGTTGCCGTTTGGGAGAGAACTATGTCTATTTCCAGCATCTTTCTTAACTCAGTGACAACCAGAACTACCCATGGAAAAAGCAATCCTAGTTTCCTTAAAACTCTTTGCAGTTATTTGCTTATAAATTAATTTCTGCTACCCCTTGATCCATTTGTTCTTCATTTTTAAACTCGGCGGTCCCATGTTTTCTTTAGGTGTCAAGTTATCGTCACCTGCAGTCATTCGCATTCTGCATAGAAATTTCGAATACCATTGTTATAACCTCTTTAAACTGAGACACGAAGCTGTTATAAGACATTCGATCGACCTTTTTTGGACAATTATCTCCTCTCTCCATTTACGTAATCAAGTCTCGTATTTCACAAATCGAAATCGCTCCTGTGTTATTTTAAATTATAAACATCCTTAGCTGAATTTCTCCCAAATGTTTTGTAGCATTATGCTACGTTATGACTACTGCTGACTTACCGAGCTAATAAGACCACTGAATACAGACAGTATGATCTGGAGTTCACACCCAATAAATAGGACTTGGGGACCCTAAGTCATTTGTGATCAACCGGTGTTCTAAGATTCTATGTGATTGTACTAATGGATCTAAGAATTCTGCATCGCCCTCCATGGATGACTTACGTATTGACTGCCCAGTGACGCCTAAGACACTAGTGACAAGACTTAGTATTCACCACTGTCCTTAATTTTATTTTAATAACATATAAATTTACTGCACGGTACTACACTGGTGACCTATGATTTAGGCTATGTTACGTTATTCGTATACGACAAAACATTTAACAAAGGCTATATACCTAAGGAAAGGGAGGCTTTCATGGAAAACTTTCTAAGGGACATTTTCTAAGAGCTGTTATTCTCGGTATACATGAAGGAAACTCCGAAAACCAACTATGTAGTTATCCCATTGGCCTGGGTTCGAACTCTGGTTGAACTAATCAGTATTCAGCGGTGTTTACTGCTAGGCTACTGGTAGGATGAGTTACGGTTCAGTTACTGATGACCATTAACAAATAGGTCATTGGTGACTAATGACGTTTTCAACCACTACTGACCTACGGTTTAAATTTTCTTTTTATAATCTATATAAGTTGCTTCACACTATTCTCCACCAATTAGTAAGCCACTAGTCGGTAGTGATCTTGGCAGCCGTCACATGCGATTTAATTTAATTTAAATAATCCACATAATACAATTTTTTACATGCTTTTAATTTGTATGACATGTTTATGAACATCTAATTATGAACTCAGTTAATAAATTTACTAATGTTTAAACCCGCTATACAAATTTATGAAGACACAAATTTGAAATTATTAAACAAACGATGTTTCTACTTCCATAATCATCTAGTTTTATAAAGAAAATTGACTTAGCAGCTTATAATAATCCTGCAAAATGTTCGTAAAAACAGCAGTTGGATATATTATAGATTAAATACAGTTTAATTGCCGTCCGTTAAATAAAAGAAAAAGGGGAAAAACGAAATATAATTTAAAAATAAAAGAAAGATTTAGTTTCATAAAAAGAGCATTTATTACTTTTAAATAGCTAAGATTTTTTTTCCTTAGGGCTTCACTTTTACGAAATACTCTAATGACAATAGTCAACTGTTGCCCAAAAATTCATAATGAATGGCACGTGTCAGTAAGCAAAATAATTGTGTTATATTATACTTGGAAATTTTTAATATACGGTACAATAATGTGCGTTCGTATTCCTTCCTGGTTTTTGTCGCTAAAGAGAAAAAGGTTCTGAATTGCGATGAATTACAACGTATCTCGAGCTAATTACGAAAATAAAAGCCGGCTGATCGAGCAAACGGGTCACGGGGGTGTTTGTTGGGACAATGAGAGGCTTTTCGAAAACCTCTCGAAAGAAATCCGATGAAGGAACGGGCTGTGAGGCACTGCAAACAAATCGAACTCACTGCGCAGCAGTTGCTCTTATTAAGCTAATCAAACTGTGAGGGTTTTTCTAAGCATCGAATCCGGGTCTTGAACCCGGTGGGTGTTTTAAAGCTTTAAATATGTCGGATCGCTTTGACAAGGTTTTGCACCAATTATCATGAAGTTTTCCCCTTCTTATAACATCAATTAAATCCGCACTTAATCTGAGAGAATTAAATCCATGTAGTAAAGGCACTGAAAAAACTGAACATGTACATGGAATAAAAAATTCATAAACTAATTTATTAAGTAGCAAACTTCAAAAACTATTTTTAAATAAGGAATGTTAAGGAATTTTATCGAAAGGAAAAAAAAACACAAACGAATTAAAATTGTTGATTGTGCAATAGAGTACAAAATAAATAAATGCATATGTTTTTTTTTACATAGGTGAGATAAAATTGCGATCTTAATTTACTCTCATTTTTAATTTGGTTATTTCACTTCATTGTTCTAAAAATAGTAAAATGGCTATAATTACTTTTTTTGAAGTGTGTTTATTCCAAAATTAATCAATTATCACATGAATCTTAAATAACGCCTGTGAAGCACAGATTTGCATTTAAGTGTTTTAGTTTCTAACATATTTTGCTTAAATTATTTTGAACCGATAATTTCCACAACTTCATCGTAATCCGTGCAGAAAACGTAAATTTTTGTATAAATTTTCAGACTTTTTAAGATTAAACATTTGTTTGATTCGAAGTTAGAATAAGTTGAGCGAGATCTAATGAGTACCTGCACTGTTTCTTATTCCTATTTAACCACCAGCGGCCGAGCGTTAAAGTCGCTGAATACTGGTAGTTCGATCCAAGCTTCGAATCCAAGTAAACGGGCTAGTTGCATGGACGTTTTTGTGACTTTTCCCATATGTACAGTTATATGTCAGTTTCCTTTAGAAATTCCTCCACGAAAGCATCATTATCCTTAGGCAGATAACTCTCGAGTGCTTTGCTTTAATCAAATAAACCAGCCTTGTGCCTATGATCAAATCTTGTGTTTTGCGTCTTTTCAGCTGGTGGTAATTTCGTCGACAAACTTCTTTAGCCTGTTGGATGAACCTGTGAAAAACTTTACTTCGTTTTTTATTAAGTTTTTAAATTCTTATTTAAGTTAAACTCCCCGCAAGTTAACTTATAAACATCTAAACACTGAAACCCAGTAAAAATATTATTTATTGCATTACTGCAGCCTGTCATTCCCAAAACCATAACTCAAACATCCCATAACACCGTTAACAAGAATGCCGGCATTTTGCTTGTTTGGAACCAAACTTCTTCTGAAAGAGGAGGCAGGGGAATTTTTTTCCTCGCATGAGCGTTAACACGAAGAAAAATGGTTTTGCAATTGTTAATGAGCATTCGTCGCGTTAAAGAAATGATGCTTATTATTTGTACAATCAGAAATATTGATATACGCGTATATAAGTCTGCATGTGTATGTGTGTGTGTATTCAACTCGTTGCAAAATCACTTCCCTAAGAGGACCACCTCTGAAAGAGAGCAGTACTTCTGAAAATATAAGTATATGTTGGCACTGAACATCTCCTCTGTAAGGCGCCCACCAGCAAAGAAACATTTTTGATGCGTGGCTGTTCGCCTTAGAGAGACCTCATTGTGTGTGGGTGTATATGATTGTTGTAATTGTTTCCGACAAGTAATAAGTTTAAATCATTCTGCTAGATAAAAGACTAGATAAAAGCAAATCACAAATATAAGATGATTTTTAAAATAACCTTCTAATGATTTTAATTAAATAATTTTACAAGTAAGCATCATTGCAAAAAGCAAATATAATCAGTTCTCAACGTACGTGTTAAAACCAATTATTAGAAGTCATAAAAACTCAAGTTATAAAATAGAAAACAGTTATTAAATATATATATCTATATCTTTCATAATCATCTTAGGGTAGTCCCTGAGATGCTATTAGCAATACATCGCTATTTAAATTTTAAAAGTAAATGAGTCTATATTGAATTTAGTGCTAACTTTCAACTATTAAATGCAACGAAAGCGACTAAAACTGGGAATTTTGCAATCTTATTTTCCCTCAACTGCCAAGACAATGGAAGCTATTAGCTGAGCAGGATGCCTTTATTAGCGTTCGCCAACTTAGAAACCTTCATAAAGGGTGCCTTTACATAAAGTTATCAGCACTTTTATTAAGATCAGTTTTCAGCTTGCGGAAAACAAGTTTCATGCATTAGCACCTATGCCAGGACACCTAAATGCAAGTACGATTTTATTTGCTACTTTGATTAGTGAGGCAAATAAAAATCCTACTTGTGTAAAAGTAGTACGAATATGCTTTTGCAAGTTAGTAATTTGCTTTTTGCTTTTGCAGTAAGTAAGTTGCTTTTTGCACGTTGAATTTTTATCTTTGCAAAGAGACTGTCACTTTATGCTGGAGCACCATTATGGAAGTTCCTGTCAGAAAAACGCTATTTAACCTATATAAAAGTGTCAGTACTTTTATAACAGAACGTCCTTATGCAGCGATTCCGTCCTTACATGATGTAAAACACTTCATCTTGTCCAGGACGTTTTCCCAGCCACGAGACGTAGAGAGACGCCCGCATACGGGCAAAAGAATCTGGCAAGAAAAATCTGATTATCGTCAAACAACCAAAGAGCACGAGAAAGATAGATATCAGTATGAGAACAACCATTTCCAAGACTTCTAAAGTTGTCCATTTGGTGTCAGGTACCACTAGAACTGGTGGTCGCTCAACGTGCCGACTTTCTTGCAAAAGAGGTGAATTGGTATGGATCTTGGATTTGAAAGGATCTTTGAGAAAATTTTCTTGAACTTCGGCCACCTTTTCATCGGAAACAGACATAGCCAAACGATTCGCGAGATCATTTTTTCCTAGCTGTTTTAATCGCAGCGCCAGCTGATGGAAAGACTGTCTTTTGCCATGATGGGTGTTCCAGTGCTCCAAGAGTCTGATGCAAGATACCCCTTCCGGTTCCGTGTGCCCTGTAAAGAAAATTATAATTATATATAAGCTACTAGCTCTACTTTTAACAAAATACAATTATTTTAAAGAAAATAACTTTATAGTGCTATGAATAATAAACAAATGAAAAATTAGCAAAAACAAATGAAAAACTTATTGCTGACTGCAGTTTCTTTCTAACGTAACCAACTTTGTTTCTTACTGCTAACAAGTGCAGCAGAAATTGTACTGTTACGTGCGGAATCCGAGTGCTTGGTTAAAAGAAGAGAAGCGAGGCTTGGAATAAATGTGCCCACTGTTAAATGTCTTTCTTACCGTGTTGTTACGTTTCTAAACTTTAATTGTAATTAACAGATTACTGTCGCTTAGCGGAAAGAATAAGATTTTTTCTGGATGTAAAACAATAACAATTATGGCTCAATTATAGTGTTCTGTAGATTGAGCAACCAGGTAAGAATAATTTTGACAAAATTTTAATCAAAACTGTGTTTATTCTTTAAGAGCCGTACAGAAACTTACCGCTGGGAGTATGATCCATTTTAAATTTGTCATCTTGTAGAGATTCCGAAAGTTTTTTGCATTCATCCAACTTTAAATTATCTGCAACCATCTGCAATTGATTTTTATTTATGTCAAACGTAGCAGTACACAAATCCAAGAAAAAACAAAATAAAAAAATAAAATTGAAAAACGCGTCTCCAGAAACATAACTATATTTTATAAGCATTTTGTAAGTTAACTCCGATGCCTAACTAAAGAATATGATCAAACCTCATTTTAAAAGGAGAAACGCTCGTGTTTGAATCTCACGGGTCCGTTTCACTTGCGAAAATATATAGCTTTCATTGAATAATTACAGTTTTTTTTAAATGTTATGGTTATTGATGAAAACTTTAAAGCATTATCTTCAGCTTAGGTGCAGTATTTTCGTCTCGATTCTAAAAATCCCAATTGCATATATTTCCATGGTTTAATTTTAATTTTTGTTCTCACTGATTTTCATATGGAATTTTTTTCGAAATTACGTCTTTTAAAATTAAAAATAAGTTACTAAACAATAAATTCTTCAAATAATTTTCATCATTACTAAAATTGGGAAAGAGAGACTTGTTAATACTTTTAAAGTAATATGAAATATTTAACAAAATATATATTTAAAAATAATAAACTTAAAAATATTAAAACTATATATATGATTTGCGCTATTTTTAATAAATTAATAAGTGTTATCGTATTTTTATTGACATTAAATTTCATTAAATTCAAAATTCATTCTAGCAGCATATTTTTATTTTAATACGCTCATTAATAATCTCATTATTGCGCTCATGATAGATTTCTAAACGCGTTATATCTTCTCATAGACAGCAGCGTTTACAGTAGTTTGAGTGTGATTGTATTTTCACATGTCTGATAATCCTCTAAACCAATTTACCACCAATTAAGGTTAATTAACCAATTAAGATTGGTTCACTAGGATTTTAATCAGCACTCGGTGGTCTTATCTATTCGGCTACCGATCAACCTTATTAATTAAGGATGTGGCTGCTGACGAGCCCAAATGATTTTCACTCTTCTATTAGCATGGATTTTGCGTTATTAGTAATGTTTTGGAAAGCTGAACAGAGGTATCATTTACATAAACTTTTTGATTACGTCTTTAAGTAATACTTCATTAAGACGTTTGTAGCTTATTATTGCTTTAAGTTTTGGGTGCTTGCAAATAAGCAAGCATTAAATATATCATTCACTGCTTTATGTGAAACAGTTAATCTTCAGTTAGAACTACACGAGTGGCTGTGGCGATTGTTAGCGATGTTTTTTCTCTTTGTTGGATGTTCCTGGTGACAAATTTCGTCATTCAATATTGAAGCGTGGTACCATATTCTACTAATTACTGTCATTATAATCGGCGCCAAATGCATTTTTTGACCAAAGTCATCAAACGTGTACTCCCAAATGAAGATCAACTTGTGAAACCACGCAAGATGTCAAATTTAAATGTAAGTGAATATTATTCTGGGTTAATCTACATCTACAAATACAAGTCTAGTTCTTTCTGCAAATTGTGTATCCGCCGACACACCTATAAAGGCAATGGTTACAGCCGAAAACATTGCGGAATGAAACGTCGCGGAGAAAACAACGCAAGGCGAAAACGTCGTGGGAGAAAAGAAAGCAAGGAGAAAACATCGTGGTACAAAATATCGGGGTTGAAAATAAAGCGGTTCAAAAACTTGGCAGTTTAAACACATCATCGCCGAAAATATCGTGATAAAAAATAAATTACCTGCAAATCATCACATGACGATAGCATCGCCTACATGCGTTTTTCAGGTTTTAAAAGTTGGAAATGCATTTTCGCATAATGATTTCTAATTTAAAATTCCATTAAGTGCTATAAGTTGCATTAATTTTCTACTCATTTTAAGTTTTTAAATGCTTATGTTTCATTCTTACTTTTTCAACAAAAATTAATTAGTTCATTCAAAAATACGAAATACAGAAGTAAAAATATCCTTATTTCCTTCTTGCGCTCCTAAATCATTATGCGAAAATGCATTTACAGCTTTCAAAACCTGAAAAATGCATGTATGCGATGTTATTGTCATGCGATGACTTCATGATTTTGTACCACGTTGTTTTAGAACTGCGATGTTTTTTCTCTTTGATTTCTTTTCTCCCACGACGTTTTCGCCCTGTGTCGTTTTCTCCCCGACGTTTTCGTCCGCAATGTTTTCGACTGTAACCATTGCCTTTACAGCTATGTCGGCGGACAGACATTTTGCAGAAAGAACTAGACTTGTATTTGTAGATGTAGATTAACCCAGAATAATATTCACTTACATTTAAATTTGACATCTTGTGTGGTTTCACAAGTTGATCTTCATTTGGGAGTACACGTTTGGTGACTCTGGTCAAAAAATGTATTTGGCGCCGATCATAATGACAGTAATTAGTAGAATATGGTACCACGCTTCAATATTGAATGACGAAATTTGTCTCCAGGAACGTCCAAATATCGCTAACAATCGCCACAGCCACGGTTGTAGTTTTTACCATGATATGTTTGGCTACGATGTTTTTAAACTGTGAGGTTTTCTTTTTGCTTTCTTTTCACCCTTTCTTTTATACCACGATGTTATTGTCTTGCGTTGTTCTCCGTGACATTTTCCTCCGTGATGCTCTTACCGCGATATTTTCGGCGGACACCAAAGAAATCTATAATACGGTTGTTTAATTCAATATTTGGTTAGAAATTCATTCAAAATTCGGGCTTTAGGTGCATGAATGTTCGGGTGTTCGCGTGAAAGACTAGGTTATTCAAAATTTGATGATTCGTGGTGCCGTCGTTTTTTCACATTGCGAAGAACATACATACATAAATGCAAATTCTTCACTATTTAGCTTCTTTAAAAGTAATACAAGGCAATATAATTTGGTGGCAACAATTTGAAAAATGATGCACCGTTTATAGTGAACCGACGCAAAATCCCATTTCGAGACCAACAGCCACTTTTGAGCTAGAAAGGAAAACGTTTTATTGCCTTTCTGGTTATTAATAGGCAATTCCCACGACACTTGACAAGTTCATTAGCTTAAGAATTTTATATTTTACTGCCATAGGAATTTATATAACGACTTGCATTACACTGGTTTCGGATGAAATGCTCTTGGCTACTTAGGATAATTTATTTTAATTTATTGATTTTTTAAACGGGTCAAAGAAAAACACTTTATCTACTTTGAAGTTGAAAGTGTGTATGAGTGTTGCTTTCTGCACAGGGAGAAAAATTTTCCTTTTCCAAAATGTTCTGTTAATGAAGTGCGAAATAAGGGAGTTAGGAGTGTTGTTTATTAAGTATCGTTAGGTGAAAACATTAATAATACTGTCAAGAAGAACAATAATTATTTCAAAATCTAGCAGCGCTACAAACCAAGTCACAAGTTAAAAGATAAGTAGTAAAAATATTACAATTTGAAAATTTTAACAAGAGATCTAAACACACACACAAACAAACAAAGAGGGAGAAAGAGAGAGAGTTTATCCCTTTCGAATTTGTTTTTGACTTCAATTTTTAGTTTAACATTTAAAACAGTTTGAGCTACGCAGTTAGAATAGATCCGCTAGGCTTAAAAATTCTCAGAAATTAAAGATAGAGAACTTAAATTCATACATTTAAAACAAGCAAATAAGTAATGCCAAACAGTGAAGACTTTTGAACAATGCGCAAAAAAAAAAGTAGGGCAGTGCTATCTCCCGTTGTACTGGGCCGATTGACGAAATTCAACTTGCGTTTTTCATGTCTCCAAAACCGCGACTTAGGATATATGTATTAGATTTATATAAAGCATTGTTCTAACATAGGTATTTTGACACAAAATCGGACTGTTTTTAAATGACATGTCATTTTTTTTTCATATTTCAATTCTACAACTAAAATTGTGCCAGACTGCCAAGTTTTGTAAAACTCGCACGAATACTTCTTAAAAAATTAGCTCTCAACATTTTAGCTCCTCAGTGGTAATTGAATTTGGTATGTATTTCTTAATATACTTTTTTTTATTAAACTTATTTGATTCTTTCCTTTCACATTTCGAAATTTAGGGTCATTCTAAATAAAATTCGCCCATTTTTATGATTTTTTTCAAAATTTGTATTTTAAAATAGTTTTTATAAATTTTTTGAAAAAAAAATTGAACCATAACCTACAAAATTTTTAACATCATCTTAAAGTAGATGTATTTCTAGGCACACCTGCAAAACATTAGGGTTTTTTATTCAAAATTTTCTGAAATATATATGAATTTACATACTGGCGTGTTTTGAAATTAGGCATATTTGTTATAAGCGATAATAACGCCAAATGTGGCTTACGCACTTTGTTAAAATGATTTGAAAGTACTAATGATGACTTTTTTCCACCGCTCGGTCTACGATGAAAGTAAGGAACGGAGAATAGGTTGCTATAAATTAAGCAGTTCGCCAAGTGAATTGTTCTTGGCACAAATTTTAAAAAATGCGCCATGAAAAATTTAGAATTTCTCCGTAAATTTTGTTCCAAATTTTACAAAATTTAATATTTAGGCATAATTGGAGTAGTAGAATTAAAATATGGAAAAATTGGCATGTTATTTAAAAAAAGTCCGATTTTGTGTCAAGTACCTATATTAAAACAGTGCTATACATAAATGACCTAAGTCGTGCTTTCGAGGCATGAAAAACGCAATCTGAATTTCGTCAATCGGCCCAGCAGACGGGAGACATAAACCTGTCCTTTTTTTTCCTCCGGCGTACATATTAAAAAAAAAGATAATTTTTCATAGCATACTTGTGTACTTTTCTTACTGCTGTACTTATGCTTAAGGCTTAGAAAACTATTTCCCGCAAGTGAAGTGGCAACAGTTTTTGTATTGCCAGTACATGAAATTCGCATTTGGAAAACAGTAGCACTCACTTCAAGGTGCTATATGAATGTCTACTGTTTATGAAAGTTCTGTACTGTATGAATTGGTAACAGCTTGCAGACTCTGCAGTACGTACAGCGCGTGGCCATTCAATTAAAATAGTATCGTTTCGAGTATAGTGGCGATACTAGCCAGGTTGCGTTCCACTGGATGGTTGAAGGAGGTCGCTATAATTTTTAATCGTTAATCGTTAACTATTAAACTTTTTTATACCATACAGTAAATATCCATTGGAAATTTATAAAACTACCACTCTTACGTATCATATTTATGAAGTCTCGTTAGGTAAATAAAAAAATATTAAAGAAGCTTTTACTGCAGAGCTAATTCAGTTCTATTACTTGAAGAAACTTTTAAGACATTTTTACACAGTTGGGAGTTTTGAAAAGAATTCTCAAGATTTATGGATCAGTATTCGAAAAAATTCTAAGAACGATCTGAATGTTTTTTTTTCCTGATCAATGTGAATAAATTTAAAAAATTCAAAAGACGTTCAATCGAAAACATTAGATGGAGTTAGAAGAATAGTTTATATTATAATCTAAAAGCTGGAAGAGCAGTTTGCATTTGAATATTTTATTAATAAAAATAAATTAAATACAAAAAATCATATAAGTATTTCTTATGCTTTTCTAGAAAAAATCATACGTATTGTTGCGTGCGTATGGTTTCGTTATGGATTCAATACACAAGTCGTTAAAAAATTAACAAAATTTATTCTTTCCATAAGAAATAAATCAAAATGCTGAAATATTTCTTCAGAGATATTCGTACAATATCACAATATCTCAAACGTTTAGCAAAACTCGATTCAAAACAAATAAACTAATTCTATCTCACAGCGAAATATCTACAGCATTAAGTAAACAAACAACAGTTAGCTTTAAACAGCTGCAACTACAACTGAGATGAGGTGTTTTAATTCGACTTTTATAAGCTTTTGAATTATTCACTAGAACAATCTCGATTTTTCTAGATTTTTCTGGATGGCAACAGTAATTACGAGATATTTATTTATTGAATATTAAATGCACGCGTTCTTTTATTTTTATTTTTCCGACGTAGCTTTCTCTTCAAAAATCGTCTGCGTTGCACGGGAAAGTAAAGCAATTTTAATTAAAATTCTAAATAAACAGCTAAATAAATATGAAATCCGTAACAGTATTATTGAAAACTCATGAAATTAAATCTTAACTGCATTGAATAGAATTAAATGGCAGCACAAAAAAAATTTCTGAGTTGAAATATCCTGTGCTTATTTTTGCTATTCTTGGTGGGGGAGGTATGAATAGAGTGGTATGATAGGAAAATGCATAAAATGCTAAAAAATTGTAAAAGAAATATAAATAGTGTCAGGAAACTTGTGTATGTATTATTAAGAATTTTATCATTATCTTAATAGTGTAAGATAGTAATACTCATAGATCGCACGTCATGATAAAACGATTTCAGCCTGCAAACTGGCAGCAAAAAATATAAAAAAAAAATAAGAATACGTTTAGTTGTTTCAAAGCTATACGACCTACATTATATAAACTATGTCATTTATAGAGTCAGTGACTCTAGGGATGATTCTTTTAAACTTATTTCATTCCTATATGTCTATTATATGATTAAAATTCACAAATGTTTTTAAATGATCAACATAATTAAATTAATACTTCCTGATGTGACAGTTACATTGTTAAAATTTTATCAACTTTTTGGTATTAAAATTTTAGATTAATAAATAGATAAGTGAAAAATCACTTACCTTCTAAAGGGCTGCCCTGGAACTGCTTGCTTCCTTTCTATTTCCGTTAGTCTAAGCTGAAATTCTAATCACTGCGGAACACTACTAGGAATTTTTTCAGAAATTTTATAACATGTGA
>KK112616.1:116749-171288 GCA_000611955.2 Stegodyphus mimosarum | reverse complement strand
CTAAGCGGACTGCCTTCGCGTGTTTGGAGTAATTCATTAAACAGCAACAATTATAGAATGTTGAAATGCGCTCACAAAAAGATTTATTTCCTTCAGCGGCATCTTTAGTGTTATAGCCGTAGGGAAATTACCGATACGGATCACTTATTTCCGCATCTTTCACTGACCCACATCACAGTGGCTGTCCGAGAACAAATGAAAAAAAGTGTGATCAGTCAGAGTGCGCAAACTTTCGTTCGTGGTCTAGGAAAAGACGTACAGTCTGCTTCAAATAGAATTACCGATGTTGCCATACGAGTTTAGGAAAGCTGCTTGCTTGAAAAATCTCATTTAAAGAAATATTAAAAAAATCAACATTTACTACAATTGCCTAATGAAACTAAAATTTCTGCTAGGGAGATCTCTGTCATTTTTGGAAAAATATGCAATTCTGGGAATTCTACTAATAATAATTCTGTAAAGATCTAAAAGAAAAAAAAATGTGAAAGGTTTTCAGATTTTAAATTACGTCCAAAGGGGCGTTTTTTTAACGTTTTGTGCCATACCTTTATTTCTTAGATAGCATGTTCTTCGCACAAACTAAAATTTCTGCTAGGGAGATCTCTGTCATTTTTGGAAAAATATGCAATTCTGGGAATTCTACTAATAATAATTCTGTAAAGATCTAAAAGAAAAAAAAATGTGAAAGGTTTTCAGATTTTAAATTACGTCCAAAGGGGCGTTTTTTTAACGTTTTGTGCCATACCTTTATTTCTTAGATAGCATGTTCTTCGCACATAAACCATAAAATTCAGTTCAACAGCAATACCGCAAAATAATTTTAAAATGAGCCTATCTTTAGAATTTCCGATACACAGTTCCGCGCGTTGGAGATAAAAAGGTCCCCCCGTAGAGTGTTGCCATTGCTCGCTTTCAAATCGTTGAGTTTGTTCATCAAAATTCGTTAAAGTTTTACAAAATATGAAATAGATAATAAAACAAATTCCCAATTCGGGCTTCTAGATGAACATATTCGCGTGGAAACGTACGTTATTCAAAATTGGATGGCTCTAGGTACCGTTGTTTTATTATATTTATTTTATCATATCATATACATACAATTATGCAGATTCTTCATTATTCAATTTCTTTAAATATAATAAAGGGCGATAACATTTGGTGGCAACAATTTGGAAATTGATACAGCCGTTTATAGTGCAAAATCGCAAAACGGAAACAATAGTTCTTCAGGGAAAAAGCCTCTTTGGACTAAAAATAAGAATTTATTTTGACTGACAGGAATTAAAAGCAATTTTTTTCAACAAATGTTCTAAAATTATCAAAAACAAAATGGTGATTAAGTTGAATAGAGTAAAATTAACTGTAGCATTCTTAGATGCTAAAAAAACGTAGAATTTTAAAGAGGGAAATTTTAATTTCAGTATCACAAGAACAAAAATTCTCTTTAATTAAAAAAAGATTCTATGCCTGATGAGGAATATATGGGGTTAAAATAGCTTTTATCTAACTAAAATAATACTGCAAATATTTGCAAAAATTATCAGTTGCAGATAAATATAAATTATCAGTTAAAGTTCATAGGAATCAGATTATTAAAATCATATTACATCGAAACTGACAGTCAAGTTTATTAGTTAATAGCATTCTACGAGTTGATAGTCAGACCGTAGTACGATGCAATAAACTAGCAGAAAATTTATTTATAGCTTTGAGATCACTCAGTTCGTTAAGCAATTATCAATTGATTAAATCTGTCAAATAATTGAATGATTTTTTGCTTCAAATCAAAATGAGAAACATTTCAAGAACTGCCTCTCTAAAAATACAGCAGATAATCAGTGATCTTATGTCTAGCAGGATTATAAGAATAATCATAACACTTTTTTAATATTGTTGATGATAAATGCTTTGAAGTGCAAGTTAATGCAGAGAAAGCAACGGTTCAGAAACGGCCGTCGTGTATTTCACTTGGATTTATATTGAAAAAATAAAATTCTTTGACAGATTTGTGGGGATAACTTTGTGAATTTATGCCACTCCAAAGATTTTACTAAATAAGATAGTAAGTTGCTATATAAAACTTTACCAAAACTTTGTCGGCTTAATTTTGTATAATTGATCACTCCGGACTACTCTGGTCAATGAAATGAAAACGCTGGCGTTATAAAATGTAATTTTGTTTTTTAGAATTTTGATTGCCAGCTATGAAATGTATTTGCGTTTTAGACGTTATTCGGGAATTCTTCGCCCCATACTGGATTCCCAAATTTATTAAAATTTTATAGTGATGTGCTGAAAAAAATTAAAAATTTATTTGTAAACTCGGTTTGATAAATTTGTTCTGTATTAAACACTGTCGTCTCTTCAAAAATTTCATCGAGTCAGATGCTTGCAAGAAATAAAGTAAGTGTGACATTTTTATTTTTACTAAAAGGCAATGATAAGATAAAGGCGGTTAATCGGGGTACTGTTTATGGGTTAATATTTGAGTATGACTGGGCCTTATAAAAGTTTCGTTCTTAATAAATTGAAGTAATCTTTTGTTTCAAATTTAACCTGAAACTTTTTTTATCTCGCTATGTTCAAAATGTATATTTTGCCAATTTTCTTAAAAAGCATGTTATTATTTTTACCATGCGAATTTCATGGGCTAGGTGGCAAAATAGAAATCCTCCACGTTTTACTTACTAGAAATATTTGTTGCGCATTTCGTGTGCAAACGATCCATTGAAAAAGATGCACAACTAAGTTTTGAATAATTTAATCTTTTTTTTTGTTATATAAGTGCAAATGTACCCACATACCGTATAAACCAAATACCTTATAAACTTAAATGACAAAGAAAGCTTAGTCTCAAAGAAAGTTTCATATGACAAAGAAAACTATTATATTTCTTTACGACAAGCGCCACGAAATATTTTTTATTATGAAGCACGTAAATAAAATAACAAGTTCAAAATATTATATTTTACAACAGCCACAGCCTTCAGAACAGGGCGTATTAAAGGACGGACACGCCGCAATAATTGCAGCAGCTGATTGGCAAACGTACCGTTTGAGATATTTTATCTTCAACGAGTCCCATTTATGGGCCTTCTGGAATTTCATATAAATAAGGTATTCGTTAAATTAATTGCATAGCCTTCGGATATTAGTTTATTTGAATTTAAATTTTACATTTGACTTACTGTTACTCTTAAGTTCTCTCGCAACAAGTGTTTGACTAAGTTTTAAGTACAAACAATGCCTTCTACTCTTATTCGTTTTTAAATAAAGGGTCTTTTACACCCTTTCTAAGTTTTAGTTGCTATTTTAGACTTAACGATAATTCGGTTAACATCTACCAAGAGTTTAGATTCTTTGGAAGATTTCAAACATCGCTCGAGTCTATAACATTAGAAGTACCAGCCGAATCACCTTTAAAAAAACACCTGGTTTAAAAAATAAAAATAAAACTATTCAGAAAAAAGTGTGAGTAGTTTTAGAAAGTAAGAAAATACTGAAGACATCATACATACAAATCCTTTTATCCACCAAAGTAAGAAGAATCAACCCCAAGTTGCGATACATGTTGCCTTAACAGCCATGAAAATTTCACCATATGTTGATCAATCAACTTAAAATTTTCAAAAATGCAAGCTTTATCTAACATAAGCAGTTTAAATTTCAAAAGTTTCAGTGTAATCACAGCATGAGTTAAGTTGCACACATTGGCGGCAAACAGATATTTTCAGAGATTAAAAAAAATTTGACAGATGAACTTCTTACCGTGATTCTGAACGTTACTACATTAAGTGCACATACAGACATTAACTGCTTGAATAAAATAAACGCAACAATCCTCGATCTCACATTAATTCAAGGTTGGACCGAAACTATTGTAGACCTAAACTACTGCGGAAAATAAAAGCTGTTCACGAATATCTGTACATGATTATTTAAATGGCGAAACAAAAATGACATTAAACTTAGTCTAGAACTTCGTATTTTCCTCACAATGGACCTTATTGTTAGTCTAATAAAAAAATATACGCAAGTTCTTTCTTTGTAGTTTTCAAGGAGCTTCCTTGAAAACTACAAAGAAAGTTACTTCCGTCGTCTGTTAGTTCCGTCGAACAATTATTTCAACGGTTATAGATTACACTGTTCTGCATTTAAAATAATATTTTTTCCCTTGCATTATTTTTTAGTGTTTCTTCTATACTTCGCTGTACTGAACACAAAGACAACATTTAGTTTTCATAAAGAAATCAAGGAATAAAACCCACATTTATCAGATATTCTCTTACAATACATTCTTCTTTTTATGTATAGCTATGACAGGCAATTTAATAAGAACCAGTTTTAGACGCAAATAACTCTTTAACCAAATTATTTAAACATATATATTTTTAACCTTCCTGTGCTTCCGCTGAAATCTCGTCTTCGCATTTCGCCACGGTCTGTTAATTTCGAACAGATACTTCAGATACTTCAGGCCATTTATTTTCTGCAAACCATGACTCATAACCATGGTAACAACAGCTGCGGAAAAAAGGTCGAATCCTCTAATTTACTAAAATCCGTAATTTCCTCTGCGGGATGATGACGACATGCGTTACGATCGTAAATAAGGGAACGAATGCTACATTTCTGAAGTGCCTGTTTTAAAGTATCAGTCTGCAGAAGTCTAAAGCTCCAAGTTCACAGATTGAGATCAAAATCAAGTAAAATGTTTATTATATTTTACGTTTTGTACATACACCTGTAACAAAACTTATCCATTGCTACTCGGAGTCTCCTAGAAAGACATACTCTTAAATGTGCACAACATACGACAAGTAACTTCAGTAAATACCTAATTAACCGGGTTTCAGTTATCCGCAACCTCTATCTTTAAAAGCTAATAAATTCAGATCGGCATATTGGTGAAAAACTCAGAAAATGAAATGCTTTCCAGTGCGTTGCCGTAGCAGTTACACAGTCCTGCTATTTTAATTCAGCCTAATTTGCATTCTCATAAAGATCAAAAGAATAAAGAGAAATTGCAGAAAAGAATTACTATAAAAATGATTTGTTAGCTGAAATAAACCTTAGAAATATTTGTTTTTTCCTTTAAGGCTTTATGTATCATTTGCACCTCTATTATAGAATGTTTTCATATACAGTTATCCCTTGCTAAACTATTCCGTTACCATTAAAAAGCTACGTGGTTAAAGCTTACTTGTAGCCTCTTCATTAATGTTATAGCTTTTAAATCAGAACGCAGATGTTGATTGTTTTTGTAGAGTATATCTATAAATAATGGTCGAATTTGACTGTGGGGTATTTTATATTTAAAACACATATAAAAAACTAAAGAAATACTTCACAGAGATATTAATTACCTTGGTAGCGTTATATTCGTAGCTTGAACGCATTGTTAGTCTCTTTCATATTTAGGTAATTTAAATTTAGGAAGGAAAGGAAAATTTATTCATATTAGGAAATTAAAATTCCTCTGACCTTGAATTTTGGGTTAGAATAAATCCATGGAAAGTCTCCAGTTTTCCCAATTCCATTGCGGTATAGTTTTTAGTTCTCCATTCCTCTTCCATCATGACAGGAATAATTTTGCATGCAGTTAGTAAATTTTTATCTTCTTTTACTTCATATGGATACTTTATTTTATGGCGGTTCTGTTATTAGTTAATTCACTTGTAATTCGCTTATGATAAAATTTTAACTCTTAATTAAATAAATTATTTTAATATGTATTAATTAATTTAATAAATACAATGAATATTGTATTTCATTAACAGTACTTTTTTTACTTAAAGATTCACTTTCTTCAGAATTTATTTTCTTTATTTGGTTGAGCTGTCACAATATTTGTAAGATTGGTATAAATTACACGAATTTCCACGATTATATTCAATAATTTTAGAGGATTTTCTTCAATTTTTTGAATACCGAAATGTTTCACGAATGTTGAAAAATTTCACTGAAAAGACTGAAACACTATTTTATAATTTTAATCTTACTATTAAGTTCCAAAATACTATAAAGTTCAAAATATTTGAATAATCTACCTTGAATTACCTTGAGAATTTACTCATCAAATACACATCAAAATAATCTTATTCTAAATCTGTTTCGGAAATTTCTATCTTGAACGACTACTCAGTTCTTGCTAGATTTCTGGAATACGCGAAGAATTAATTTTTCATTTATAAAAATTCGCATTCTTTTGTCTATTTTTATCTAGGTGCAGCTTCGGCGATAAACAGACTTTTCTTATAAATGTCCTACTTAATGATATAATAATGAAGGAAGGAATGATAATAATTAGGAAGAAAATCTGTGTATCAGAAAATCTTAATAATAAAGAAATTAATAAGATGAATAATATCTTAAAGATAAGAAGAAAATCTTTAAAAAAAATCTGAAAGCTTTTAGATTTTACATTACTTCTAAAGGGACTTTTACTTTCTCCTTTTATGTGTTACCTTTATTTATTACATGTTCTGTGCACTTAAACCATAAAATTCAATTCAACAGCAATATCGCAAAATAATTTTAAAATGAGCATAACTTTAGAATTTTCCATACACAGTTTAGCGGGCTGGAGATAAAAATGTTTTTTTTTTCGTACAGTTTTGTCATTTCTCGCTTTGAAAGCTGTGAGTTTGTTAATCAAAATTTCATTGAAGTATTACAAAATATGAAATAGATAATAAAACAAATTTCAAATTCTAAATTAGGGCTTTCAGATGACCATATTCCGTGGAAGATTACGTTATTCAAAATTTGATGGCTTTAGGTACTGTTATTTTATCACAATGCGAAAAACATACATACATTCATGCATATTCTTCAGTATTTAATTTCTTTAAATATAGCACAGGGCGATAATCATTGGTGGCAACATTTTGAAAAGTGAACCGATATTTAAAGTTTTCAACGCAAAATGCCAAAACGAAATTAATAGCCCTTTTGGGCTTAACCGCCTTTGGGCTAATAATAATGGAGAAAATCTCTGCATGTAAAATGTAATATATTAAAACGCATTTGTAGAGACGATGAAAAATGAGCAATGCCCTGGCCGGGAATCGAACCACGGACCTCTCGGTTACGCGTGCTGACCACTACCCGACGAAGGCACGCGAATAAGGTGGAAGAAATACATTTACTTAAATGGAAATTTTGATCTCGTATTTAGTTTGCCAGTATCCGAGCTATTAAAACAGCTGAGCACTCGTAGTCAAACCCCGGCAAATGAACTCGCTGCATAGGAACTTTCGCACTTTTATTCAGGTAATAATCGTTTAATAATATTCATGTAATAATCATGTAATTAATGTAATAATCTCAGGCAATTTTTCTTGAAAATGTTTTCATAAAGGCGTCCCTTCCCTTAGTTACATAGCTTCGTATATTTTACCATATTAAAATAAACAAAACTCTATTTAATATTAACAGCATTATTTGCATTCCCAAAATTTTACTTGTTTGTAATACCTAATTAATTAATTAAGACAAAGCACAGGAAGGCTACCTTCCTAAAGGAGAGATGTCTTCGTGGAGGTCTTTCTAAGTAACGTCATTTCTCATTTACGTCACATATATGGAAAGACCGAAAAAACGCCTGTGCTTGTGCGCTAGCATCCAAACACAGTTAATAATTTCAAAGATCTTAACTGCTCCGTAAATTATACCAGTGTTAACGATTTTAACCACTTGGAAATTGGTAGGCGACTAAATTTATGAAGTTTCGAAGTTCTAGGTCACGAATGTTGCTCTTTTCTTCGCGAAAAGCTTATTTCCAACTCTACAAAGCGTTAGTTTTGTATGCTGAAGAGCAAGATTATTGACAAAAATGAGGGATAACTGCACAAGTGATGATAAAACGCGAAGCTATGACAAGCGTCAATATATTTAACCCACAAAATAAGCAGGGGGGAAGAATTACTTTATTGTCATACACTAAACAGTGCAGGTTTTTTGTTGTGTAGGAAACTCGCAGTATCCCTCTGATTCTTCGAGAGTGTTTTTTTAAACTAATTAAATTCTTAGGTGTATCAAATTTAATGCATTTCAATAAAATCTCGTAATACTGTTATATTAAAAACATCAAAATATTCTTTACTGAAATATATAATATATGATATTACAAACGTATCTTATTAAGCAAGTAATATTGCAAAATTTCATAAAAGTTATCAAAATGATTATAAATTACTACATTTAGGTACGTTTTATGGAAGAGTAAGGTAATCTAAGTTTTATGGGTTGGTTGATTTTAAATCACATACCTTGTAAAGCAGCTATTATCAGAAATTGAAAGATAACTTAAAGATCTTATTCTAAACTAAAGATCTTATTCTACTTCGAATGCCAGCATTCTTGAGAACTGCATGTGATTTTCTGCCTCGTGCAGAGGCAACACTTGTTTGGCCTATTTGCATGATAAATATCAAAATGTAAACATAAAGTGACACCATCTGCCGGAAAAAAAAGTCCATTTTGGAAGTTTCTAATTTGTGAAATTTGTTGCTTCATTTTAGATATGAGTCTAATTAACTGTGTTTTTCTTTCAGTTCTTCGGCTGCATATTTCCAGTCTTGTTTGTATGGACATCTGTTGCTCGTGAGTATACTTGTAGAAAGTTTTTTCCTTTTTTTCATATTAATTTTGCTTTTCATAATACTGACATTTAACTACCAATGATTTTTAGTGATAATAATAAAAGTAAAAAACAAAGAACAAAAACAAAATGCTATGAGAAAAATGATTTTAAAATCACTTTTCTGAAATGAATGTTGGGATTAAAATTATTTCAACAAATTGACCAGCAGTTAAAATGGAAAAAAAGAAAGAGAGAATTTTTTAGAATTCAAAAAGGAGATTAGAATTTAGCTATAGAATACTTTTTAAAAGTCGCTTTAAACGGATGCCTTTTTATTTCAGCGTAAGAAAGTTTTTCTTCAGATTTTCTCTCAAAATCCTGCCAGTCTTTCATAGAAAATCAAAGCTTCACTGGGATAAATTAAAAATCGTGCTAGCTTTCGTTTCCTACTACTGTCATTGGACTGTCTGGCTCAAAAGTGCCTGAAGATTTGAAAACAATTGTGAAACCAGATGATACCGATGTATGTAATACACATGGCGTTGGTCATTTGAACTCACTGCAGATTTCTATTATTTATATCAGTGAAATACACCCTGTTCATAAAAGTCATTACGCTGCCTTTTTTTTTCCGCAGCCGTTGGTTACAGACATGTACAACCACAAAAATGTTTTTAATGACACAATTGTTCATATTTTGACTTGCTTAAATTTAAAGATCAGTTTTGTAAATCCAATTTTTATGTAGTTACCTTCAGAAAAAAGTTTTATTGATTTAATAAAATACAAATAAAGAACTATATTTAATAAAACATTTTAAAAAAATATTGAATGCTTTCAAATTTTACATTAAGCTAAAACGAGCGTTTTTTTTTAACATTTTCTGTGTTACTTTTATTTATTAAATATCATGTTCTTCGCACGTAAACCATAAAATTCAATTCAACAGCAATGTCGCAAAATAATTTTAAAGTGAGCATATCTTCAGAATTTCGGATACACATTCTTGCGCGCTAGAGATAATGTTTTTTTCGTACAGTGTTGCCATTGCTCGCTTTGAAATCGTTGAGTTTGTGAATCCAAAATTCGTTAAATTATTACAAAATACGAAATAGATAATAAAACAAATTCCAAATTCGGGCTTCCAGATGCCCATGTTCGGGTGGAAACGTACGTTATTCAAAATTGGATGGCTCTAGGTACCGTTGTTTTATCACATTTGGAGAAATATATATACGATTATGCAGATTCGTCATTATTTAATTTCTTTAAATATAATATAGGGCGATAACATTTGGTGATAACAATTTGAAATGTGAATCAACGCAGAAAGTGAATCGACGCAAAATGCCAAAACGAAATTAATAGCCCTTCTGAGCTAACGCTTTGCTCGTTTGGGTTCTGTCCCCCCCCCACGACAGAAATTAGCCGAGATATATGTTTTATATTTTTAAATCATATTTCTGAAATTCACAAATACATGAATTTGTATAAAACGATGAGTACTGATATCCAGATTGTTGTGAAAAGTTTTGGTTAATGCACTTTTTTTTTTCCAAAACGTTCTTATTCACAGATTCTTAACAGAACCATTCGTGTTTAAGACTCTTAGTTACTTTTAGTTTTGTTGGACCACCTCTAACGCGAATGCACGAATGTGATACGAACGGGCATTGAGACATACCATTTCCGTACGGTGTCCTGAGACATCTCGTTCCGCAGTTGCTGTAAACGCGCCTTTAGTTCGGCCAATCTCGTAGGCTGTCCAACTTGCCGTCCCAAATGACCCCAGATATGCTCGATTGGTAACAAATCTGGGGATCGAGCAGGCCAGGTAAGGATGTTAATGTGGCGGAGGCAGTCTTGTGACATCCGTGCTGTGCGTAGCTGAGCATTGTCTTTTTGAAAACAGGTTCTTGGAAGCCCTGCCATGAGTGGCAACACATGCGGCTGAAGGATGTCATGGACGTACGGCTGGCCTGTCATTGTGCCATGGATCCATATTAGAGGTGTTCGTCTATCGTAAGTAATGGCACCCCATACCATCACACCAACTGTGAGAGCGGTGTGTCGCTGTAAAGCGAAAGCAGGATTAAGGCGTTCACAATGGAGCCTCCACACACGAACACGATTGTCATCACTGGTAAAATTCAATCTAGATTCGTCGCTAAAGACGACTTAATTCCATTCCGTTAAAGTCCAATCCTGTCGTGCACTAAACTATTTTAAACGAAGGCGTCGGTGGGTGGGTGTCATTGGCAGCACACGTAATCGGCGCAGCGATACGAGATGTCCTTCAACCAGGCGCCTTGCGATGGTTCGGGAAGACACAGGGGCTAGTAATGAAGCTGCTGCCTGTGTCTGGATAGCGGCAAATGAGGCAGTTGGATCTACGCGTGCGTATCGTATGATGGGACGGTCTTCTCAATGACTGGTCTGTCGAGGGCGTCCTGAGACTGGTCCCCGTGTAAATGACGCCTCTTCTGTCCACTCGTTCCAACGCCTCCTCGCAGTAAAATCAGAACGGTCTATCTGAAGAGCTACTCGCCGAGCTGACCACCCAGCTTCCATCGTCTCGTTGATTCTTCCCCTCTCGAACTCTGACAGCTGCTGATATTGGCTTCGATGGCGGGGCAACGGCATGTCCACCTCAGCGTTTCCTTAGCAAAAGATTAAGTACACTCAAATACTTTGATACTATTGATATTATTCTGGCATGCAGAAAGGGAATTCCTGTCCCTGCTCTTTCCAGATTCCTGAGTGAATCCCGAATTGGGCCTGACATCTGAGGAAGTCCATAAATAGCATTCTGCAGATGAGTTTCAGCTGAAGTGGGAAAAACTTTGAAGCCCATTGCTTCCTGCAAGAAAATGCCAAGACTGGACGGAGTTGTAGAAGGGGCTGTGGTCAGGCACCGTTTAGCTGGTTACGTGGTCTAAATCAGCGAATCCAATGTCATGAAGAGACGTGGTTTGCCGACTGCTGCACATATAAGGCTATCTGCACACTCATAGGTTGGCCTGATTTGTTTGTAGTCGGTGAGCGCCGAATGGGTGTGTAGAAGCTTTTTTTCGCTCAGTATTTCATAAGAAAGCACTTCGGCGAAGTTCGCTGGGTCAAAGCTCTTGCGAAGAAATTTTCATTAATCCGATGGGTGAAATCTTGAATAGGTTCAAGTTTCAAGTCGAAATGAAGACTTTTATTTCGGACGTAATATGGGGCACCAGTGATTGTGCGAAGAACCTTATTTAGCACTACCTGTATTTTCTTAATATCCTGATCCGTAGCATTGGCCCAGGTAGGCGAGGCATAGGTCAGAATCGGTCGAAAGACCGAAGCAGAAGCGAAGTTATGCAGCTTTTTCATGTTCAATGATAGATTATCACTCTTTAAAAGTGGGAAAAGGTTGAACGTGATCCTGTAGGCTTTCCCGCAGGCCTGGCTCACGTTATCTTTCCAGGTGAAGTTGTGATTTAGCATGACGCCTAAGTAGCTGGTTTTCTTGACAAGCAAGACAGGAGACCCAAATAAAATAACTTTTGATTTGAGAATATCTCGTCTTCGGTGTTTCCGGATGACCAAGATTTTCGATTAATTGGCTGAATACAGGTTTTCCAGCGGCTACACCAGTCTTCAAGTGCCGGGATTCTTTCCTGTAGTTTAGTAAACGCATGGTCAGGACGATGTGATTTAACTTCAATTGCCGTATCGTCGGCGTAGCTAGCTAGGAGTGAGTTTACATCATCGGGAGTTTTTGGGAAATCGTTTATATGCAAGATATAGAATATCGGGTTAAGTATACTACCTTGGGGAATACCTGCCTAGATGTGCTTTTACACTTGAAATCGCCTGCCTATGCTTGACAATACACTCAAACAAGCTCTGCTTACCTTTTATACTTTAAGAAGAGCGAAATTCAGCGCCCTATAGTGCCATCACACTGCAAAGCGCAATCACACTGCAAAGCGCAATCACACTGCATTCCTAATCATTTACATATCTACCCGACATGTACCTTCATGCCCATTGTCGTTACGATCCCACAATTATTTCTTGGTGCGCAAATTTTTATGGCAATGTGTGTATATCGACCTGAAAACCATATAAAAAGTGAGTTTCATAGTTTTTGCAACCTTGATTTTTAAAATTTAAAGGTATCAAAACATGAATATCTGTGTCATTTAAGATATATAACTGAAAGTATATTCCTACGACTGACGATCAGAAGAAGGCCGCATAATGGCTCTTATGGACATGTATGTACATCATCAAAACAAAATTAAATCGAAGTGTATTGCCCTCGTTTCTTCAGTGGTTTACAGATTGACGATTGTTGTAGAGCGATGAATTGTTTTGTAAGGGGGCGAACTGCAATGTGAATGAATGATAAACAAAAGGTAATGCAGCTTGATATAAGAACAGAAAGTTTTAGAAAGATGGGCCCTACTAATTTACAGATATTTCTAACGTCAAAAGTTAAACATGTGAATATAATGGAGTCCAGTTTACGCTAAAAATGAATCGCAAGTCCACAGAACTGTTTCCTCCTTTCAAAGCAGTGGAGAAGATATATTATTATAATTCATGTCAATATTTATGCTGATTTGATTGTATCACTTGACCATTTGTTTTTATGAATTTTATGTTATTAGGTTATTTATTTTTAATTATTTGTTCAGTACCACTGAATGTTCCTTTTTATTCATTTATTGTGTAATTTTCCATGTTTAGCCACTTATTATGTATATGACTTAATTATACTTAATTCTTCATTATGTATATGACTGTCAGTTACTTTCAATGTAACTGACAGTCTTCATTATTCTGACTAACTTGTTGTAAATTGAAGTAGAAATATAGTAATAAAAAATTAAATTGTTGTAAATTAAAGTAGAAATATGTAGAACAAATTTTAAAAAACACGATTTTAACTTAATAAATAAATAAATAAAAGGTTATTGGTTAAATTACAACATTTTTTGTTATACGATAGTGAAAACAAAATCGTAAAACTTCTAATAAAGATGGATTTGAAATCAAAGCTGTCAAAGAAAAATTTAAGTTAAATAATAAAACCATTCTTATTTATGCCATTCCTGCCTACCCTTTCTAGGTGTTCGAAAAACTCTGTTGATATATGCTTTTTTCCTAAAAGCCGTACATCCAGAAAAAAAAAAGAAATTTGTTTCCCTAGACGCCCCGCGATTTTACTTTTAGTCATATAGAACGAAAAATATTGTGCTGGGAAAAAATTATTTTTTGAGTACATTTAACTAAAATCTTGCAAATAAAAAAATTGCATATTTTTTTATTTTTAAATTATATAAGTGGGAGAACGGATAATAAAAAAATCATGCCTTTAGGTATGGGAAAATTACACAGTCCAGTCACATTAATGTGACCATCTGTCAAAAGCCAGAATAACCACCTTTCGCAGAGCGGACTGCTGCGAGACGTGCAGGAAGAGAGTCACATAGGTCCCTGAAGGTGTTCTCTGGGATGTTGAGCCATGCCGACTCTAATGCCGTGGCCAGCTGCGCTAGATTACGCGGTTGAGGATCCATGGCGCGAACAACTCGATCGAGATGGTCCCACAGATGCTCGATTGGGTTTAAGTCAGGTGAGTTTGCTGGCCAGGGGAGGACGGTAAACTCATCCTGGTGCTCTTCGAACCACGCACGTACACTGGCAGCTGTATGGCACCTCGCATTGTCCTGCTGGAAGATGCCATCATCCTGAGGAAAAACAATGCGCATGTAGGGGTGAACATGGTCCGCAAGGACAGATGCGTACTTGTATTGATCCATTGTGCCTTCCACAATGATCAGTGAACCTAGAGAATGCCAGGAAAACATTCCCCAGACCATAATGCTCCCGCCTCCAGCTTGGACCGTTCCGGCAATGGTTGCAGGGTGGTTCCTTTCAGAGGTTTCACGCCTTATACGCCAACGTCCATCTGTCCGATGGAGCATAAAACGCGATTCATCCGAAAACGCAACCTGTCGCCACTCAGTGGACGTCCAGCTGCTGTACTGGCGTGCAAATTCTAGCCTTCGCCGTCGATGAACAGCAGTCAGCATAGGTGCACGAACCAGGCGTCTGCTTCGGAGGCCCAGACGCAGCAATGTTCGCTGAATAGTACTTTGGGAGACACTTTTGGTAGCCCCTTGGTTCATTTTGGTGGTCAGTTGCTCAACGGTAGCCCGTCTATCTGCCCGAACGCATCTCCGCAACCGTCGTTCGCCTCTGTCATCTATGGCCCGTGGTGCACCACATTTGCCACGTCGCTGATTTTGGACAGTCCCATTTTGCCATGCACGGTACACTTTTACCACGGCGGCACGCGAACAGTTCACAAACTCAGCCGTTTCGGAAATGCCACCACCCTTGGCCCGAAAGCCAATGATCATGCCCTTTTGGAAGTCGGATAAATCGCTTCGTTTCTGCATTACGCCAACGATTGAAATGTTTTCCGAAGCCCTCACACACCCTTTATATACGCTCAACTGCACTGTGCTGCCACCTGCCTTCTGTGATTGGTTATTTAACTCTGACATGGAAAGTACGTGGTGGTCACATTAATGTGACTGGACTGTGTATTTCTTTTAATTCTTTCCTTGACTGTCTTCCAATCTGTTTGATGGTATATGATAACATTCAATTAATTTCAATTCCTGTTTGACAATGTTGATTTAAAAATTCGTCATCGTCATAAATCGATTTTTACAAAATCATCAAAAATAGACAAATTATGTTTGAAATTTAATGTAAATTTTTTATCAAAGATTTGTAAGGATTAATTTATTTCGTCTAACTAATTATTTTATATTAAATATCTTTACTGTCATTCTCCCTTTCCGTTTTCCTCTCAGAATGCTAATTTTTAATTCACGCGTATTCAAATGAGGTAGAAAAGTGTCTTTCCAAACTCCTCAACTTTTCCTTAAATATTGCAGATCATCCGCCGGGCGCAATGGCAAACCGCACATTGAGTTGATCAATGTTAACGAATTTCGCTTACTGCACATGCTCAATAGTGTACCGTTGGCGTGGGAGAAAATACTGGCGAATAAAAATAAACAACCATACACAAACCTATTCGACATAAAGGCCTTAGCGACTCTTTACGATTGCAATACTATGAACACTGTTTTTGTGCTTATTGCACTTGCTTCTGTTTCATTTCATTTTGGTTTATTTTGTGCATAAACATTACATTTAGTATCAGTTATTTGTAATAATTTCTTCGGATTTAATTCAGTAATTTAAACTAGATATATTCCTTAAGTTGTTAAAGTATTTATGAATGGAACGCATGGTAAATAATCGATTGCTTTTATTCCTCAGAAGTGCAATCAATAAACATTCAGCTCAGGTACAATCAATAAACAACATGATGTAATGTTTCCTGTTTTGCAATCCTTCTTAAATGAAAATTTGGGGAGTTTACTATCAACATTTACCCTCTAAGTAATGAAGCAACGTAAAACCTAAGAAGTTTTAAACCCCGAACTGTTTACGTCCAGATAACAGAATATCAACCCTATACCATATATATCTTCTTTTAAAATTACGCCAAAGTCATAATTGCGCCAAATTCTCTTCTGGGTATGCACAGTGTGCGTAATCCGTTTAACATTGTTCAACTGAATGTGCAGTCTGCCATTACGCATCCGCCGGTGGCTGTGGTAAAATCCGCCGGTGATCATCCGCCGGTGGGCTTCTTCCAGTTTCTTTATATCCAGCTCTAGAACGGATTCTTGAAAATATAATTTCGCCCTAGTCACTGATAAAAATTCCATAGCCATAATTACGGACGCTTCTAGATTTTTCTCGATAAGGGATACGATTTTTTGTTGTTCATTTTTAACCTGAACATGAAACGTTACTTTACCTACGCATGTGCATTGCTTTCCTTGATCGGCAATAACCTTTGCTGCAGCCATATCGATTAGTCTATACCTTCTAGAGTATTTGCAGAAAAAATTTCTGATAAAACATTACACTGAGTGCCAGTGTCTAGAAAAGCATCTGCAGGCACATTATTTTGCAATACCTACACTTCTATCAAAGACAAATTTTTAACAATTACTGTATTTAATGGAATTTTAGAGAGATTTTCTTTTCTCCGAATAACTGTACCCTTTTATCTTCAGTACCCCTGCCTATTATAATTTTTTCTTATTACTTTCCCCTGCTTTCATTTTTGCTCTTCATTTTGGTAGCCGTCATTCGCGGTTGAATCTTTTTTCTTATTATCAAAATGCTTATTCTGGCCAAGCTGTGTCCTTTGCTGAGGTACAAGTCTAAAACGTTTCCCATTTGGCCTCTTGCCATATCCTTCCAATACGAGAGTGTCGTTAGGTTTCTTAGTTCGAAAAAACTTTGTATCTGAGACAATAACCTAAGAAAGATTATTTCTGTAATTTCTTCGCTAGACCTTTTGCGAATAAGTAAAAATTTGTATTTACCGCACAATAAAATCAGTCAATTCCTCGACTTGACTTGAATTTAGCCCTATCTTTTACAATGGGGAGCGCTTTAACGAGCGCGTTTCTTATGTTTCAAATGCGTAATTATCTCTGCCTGGGCACATTTATATCATTTGGAAGCCTGTCCTCTTAGGACGGCACTTGCAATTGTAACTGTGCTTCTAGCGCTGGATAAAGTGCAAAATGGGAAGTTAATTATTCCAGGAAATTATTTGCTGAGGTTTTACTACCGAAAGTCACTGCGGGTTTTATGGCAGCTCGCATGGTATCCACAATAAATCCAAATCCCTCCATGGGACTAACTGATGCCGGTGACGCTTGAAGCCTTGGGGGAGCAGACTAAAAGTTGACCTTTCTTATGACATAGTCCGCTATTATTTGGGCGTCACTGTAGAGACTGTGCCTATAACTGTGACTTGTGACAAATCCTTGAATAGACGTATAAGCGACTTATCAGTATTCTACGACTTATCAGTACTCTACGATGCTGAGCTTAAGTAGGATGTAAAAGATCCTTTTATTCAGAACTCAAAATTATTTAACAGAAGGCACTTCTTGTGCTTATAAACCAGCCAGCATTTATGGCGTAATTCAAAATGATAGAAATTCAAATTAAAACTAAGTCGTAAATTATCTAAAGACTACGCAGAAATAATTAACGCGCAGGTTGGTTCCAACTTATACCAGCGTGACAAGAGCCTTATTGGCAAGAATAAAGCAGCGAAGACAACGTTATTGTAGAAATCAACTAGTAACGTGGCCTTCAGCAAGCGAAACACCCTGTGATTAAATAATCGGAAACCTTCCATTAAATACTACCTCTTTCTACCTCATTTGAATACGCGCAAACTAAAAATTAGCATTGAGGCAGGAAAATGGAAAAGGAGAATGACAGTAAAGGTATTTAATATAAAATAACTGGTTACATGAAAATAAATAAATCCTTACAGATTCTTTCCAATATATCCGATGTGCTAAGGCAAAATTCTGCGATTATTAGTTTGATTACTAAAATGAATATCAACTAAGAGTTCGTAAAATTAAACGGTCTTTTAAATAAAACGAATCGACGATGAATTTTGTAAAAATTGCTCTGAAGTATAGTACAGTAAACTCTTTCTGAACGCAAAGGTTACATCATTATCATATTGCGCGTACGGGAAAATTGCTTTCCGCGAAGTTAATTTTCTAGGGAACAAATGGTTTAGTTATCGTTCAGATTAAGAAAGTATGTATAATTTTTTTTAAATTTAGTATTCTTATAATTAAAAAACGAAAACGAAACAGATGTTAACTGAAAGATTTCATTACTGCTTAAATGTTATGTATAATTGTGTACAATCATTTTTTTAAACATCTGTTGATTTTTGCTGGGGACAATGCCTGCAAAGTCTTTCAGTATCTCTCATAATGTGTCATTTCCTCTCTTCATTTGGGTCAATCTCACGTACAAAATCAGACAGTTTCTGTGCCTTTTTAACAATTCGTTTAACTTCTTTTAAGTTAAAACCTCTTTATCGTCTTCACTATCGCTACTTTATCTGCCGAATGGTGTAATAAGAATATACAGTTTTTCGTTTTTCTTTTCACGATCATCATTCTCAATTACTTCTTTAATTTCTCCATCTTCCACACCTCAAAATTCTTGGGCACTCATTGCTTTTGTTAAATTTGCACAATTTCCTTGGCTTCGTTTTCAGACGATGAAAATCCTTTAAAATTGTTGACATCTGCTGGTCCTTTATTCTGATGCCTACAAGCATTCGTTGTTGATGAATTCACTTGTTACCATCCTAGTTTAATCATTTCCATGCAGTGCTCTTTCTTGAAATACTTCATCAGAATAATATCAGTGTAAATGTACAATTATTAATGCAAAATATTTATGTAAATTACAGTGCACGTATCAATATAAAGTTATTCTATTGTGCAAAAATATTAGTATAAGATGTTTATATCAAAGCAAAATTCTCAAATTTCAGTGTACAGTATCAGTATAACAGCATTATCGGTGTAACAGCATTATCAGTGTAACAGCATGTTATATATTGTATGAAATAGTTGTCTTGTCCCTTGCTCCGTATGACCGCGTATATCAAATGTTTCTATTAAGCTTCCGACGCCGCGCTTCTAGGGCGACAGAAAGCTATTGCTTTGTACTCTTGCAGATCCCGAACAATACCCGAATAGTTCTTTAAGCCGTCCAGGTTCCGAACCCGCTCTCACCTGTCACTTGGTGAAAGGCTTCCAAGTGTGTCGTGCTTGCCTACCTCTATTGCTATATTTGCAGAGGTTTAAACATGCTTGATATAATAAGTTTTGAATATTTTTATGATTCTTTGATTGGTTGGTTAGCGTAAGGAAGTGGTGTTCAGTGAAATGAATAACACCTCTATCCTTGAAAGCAATATGATGAGGCCGTCAATGCTTTGCCCTGCAGTGTTATAAAGAATTCGGAAAAAAATTAAAGCTTAGGATTTGCTCTTCTGAGTAATTTTATTTAATGAACTTATTCGTCTTATTTAATGAACAAATTTTCAAACAAATTATTAAACAGGATTATCGTAACGCGACCGACTCTCTTCAGCGTACCGCATATAATTGAAATTCTCGCATTGGGCAAATTAAATTGAGATGATTAAGAAGACGCGTATAAGCAAACTCGCGTTCGGCAAGTCCACGTTTGACAAGGGTTTACTGTATTCCTATTAAAACAACGTATGCAAAAATTGCAATAAAATTGGCCCGGCAGAAATTGGTTTAAAACTAAAATCATTATTTGATCCACACAAGAAATTAACAAAGAGAAGTACCGTAAAAAATACTAAAACAGTCTATATCTAAAACAATCGCGTAAAAATTATTTTCTCTGATTTACAGTGTAAGTCGGAAATTAGAACTTCTAACTTCCGCGTAATTTGAAGGTGAACCACAGAGGAGTCTGGTATACTCGTCATAGAACGGGCAGGTAACTTAAACCTCTTTTTCTGTCGCATTAGCATACCACCACTACATCACCGTACGGACAGCCATGAATGGAAATATATTCTTAGCATAATACATTATATAGTAAGAAAAGGAATCAATATTAGAAATAAATATTTTTGACAGTATATCTTCTTAATTAATTCACTATTATTTACAAGCATAATATTTAATATATACCAGAAATAATTTCTGTTTTTAAATAATTCATCTACACGGAGAGAATTTTCTATTGAAGTTTTCATGAACTGATGAATGAAATTTTCCAGATTTCCCATTTAATTTCTCATAAGGAACATCATATCCCATGATTATGCAATCTGCAGCGGAAATCTTAACAGAAAAAAATATTTTTGTGTTGTTTTATGTGGGAATATAATTGTTGAGATCTTCTATAGAGGGCGTTGTAGCAGCGCTCAACTGTGTGAGGAAAAGTTTCGGTTTGAGACAGTGTTGGCATGGGTCCAATTGAAAGAAATTTAAATTGCGTTTTTCATGTCTTGAAAGCGCGACTTAGGATATATATATTAGATTTATATTTAGCATTGTTTAATATGGGTATTTTGACACAAAATCGGACTTTTTCGGAAGGAACATGCCAATTTTTTTCCCATATTCCGATTCTACGACTCAAATCATGCCTAAATATTATTTTGTAAAATTTGGTGAGAAATATAAAAATTTATCTTGGCGTATTTTTTTTTTCAATTTGCGCCAAAAATAATTCACTTGAGGAACTTCTTAATTCATAGTAATCTATTTTCTTTTCTCTTTTTTTATTGTATACGATCGGAAAAAAGGTCACGTTCATTACTTTCAAACAATTTTAACAAAGTGCGTAAACCGCATTTGGCATTATTATCGCTTGTAAAGAACATGCCAAATTTCAAAACGCGCCAATATGTGAATGCACCTATATCTTCGAAAATTTTGAATAAAAAAAACTCTAATTTTTTGCAAGTATGCCTGGAAATGCATCTACTTTAAGTTCGTGTTAAAAATTTTACAGGTAATAATACAAAAAGGTTTTCGAAAAATTTATAAAAATATTTTTAAATTACAAATTTAAAAAATAAATCATAGAAAATGTGGCAGTTGTATTTGGATCAAGCCCAAATTTCAAATTCTGGAAGAAAGAATCAAGTAAGTTTAATCAAAAAAAGGGAGATTAATAAATATATATTAAATTCAATTAGCATTGAGAAGCTAAAATTTTGAGAGTTATTTTTTTAAAAACTACTGATGCGATGTTTACAAAACTTGGCAGTTTGACATAATTTGAGTCGTAGAATTGAAATATGGAAAAAATTTCGCGTGCCATTTCAGAAAAAATCCGATTTTATGTCAAAATACCTATATTAGAACATTGCTGTATATAAATCTAATACACAAGGTGGTCATAAAGAAACTTTGCCAACATCTGCACTTCTAGCGTCCGTTCCGGTTAACCATCCGATCGACATGAGATTGCAAATATAGTTTTTCGGAGGTATGCGCTCGAGATTCGGTGAATGGCAGCACAAGGGCGCTCACGGTTACGGTTATAGTTACAGAAACTCGAAAATGTCAAATGGCAAGGCCACCTTTTTCCGTCGCAAAATGTTCAGCGCCTGCGAAAACCCTAAATAGTGTTGGAACTATTTAGGGTAAATATATCCCTAAATAGTTCCAATATATCCAAAAACTGGCGCGTTATGCACATGCAAAAAAGAGTTCTGAAAACCGGCCAACGAAACACGATCTGGGCGCACGCAGAAAATTTGCATGACAGAAACAAGACACCGATCATTGATAACAACACATATCGAACAAAAGAATACCTTTATTTAGATCAAACATTTTCCACACGAGTGCCATCACAGGTAAGATGCATTGCATCGGGAGACGGTGGACAATTCTGCTGAACGCAACATGGCGAGGGAGGTTTGCAATCTCACGCCGTATAGAATCCTTTAAATCCGACAAAGTTTGCGGATTGCACAGGTAAACTCTAGATTTGAGATATCCCCAAAACCAGAAATCCATAGGCGTCAGATCGGGGGATCGCGGAGGCCACGTAAGAGGATAATGGTGTGAGATGATGCGATTATCAAAATGCTGCTCCAGGACCTTTTAACAAACCTCATTATATGTGGAGGTGTACCATCCTGCATCCAAACAATGTCATTGAGTTCATTTCGCCTACCCAATTCCGGTAGTAGCGTTCATACAGTTTTATCAATTCACCACGAACTTTCCCAGGAACAGTAATTTCATTGCCATGTGCGAGTTCCTGAATGACGACTTCGCGGATCTGCCTGGCATTTTATCGGTTTCTTAAGCTGAATATCTGGCGATGGGCGTTCTGTGATTGGTATCTTGCCTCTGTTATATACAAATTTATTTTCTGCGTGCTCCCAGATCGTGTTTCTTTGGCCGATTTTCAGAACTCTTTTTTGTGTATGCATAACACGTCCATTTTTGGACATAACGGTACCGTTCCAACGCTATTTAGGGTTTTTCACGTGCGCTGAACAATTTGAGACCGGAAAACGTTGGCGTTGCCATTCGATATTTTCGAGTTTCTATAACCGTAACCGTGAGCGTCCCTGTGTTGTGATTCACCGAATCTCGAGCGCGTACCTCCGAATAACTATATTTGCAATCTCCTCTCGATCGGTTAACCGGAACGAACGCTAGAAGTGCAGATGTGGCAAAGTTTCTTTATGACCACCCTATATATTCGAAGTCGCGCCTTCGAAACATGAAAAACGCAAGCTGAATTTTGTCAATCGGCACAGTAGAACGAGAGATATAGAACTGTCCCATTTTTTTCCGTGGTGTACATTTACTATGGTAATATAATGTGTATAGTTCATTAGAGTGTTTTATTTAAACTTTGGAGAAGTTTGGAGGAGCCTACTTCACTGTAATACTTAAATTAAAACAGTGTTTTAGTCATTGGCTCTGAGTAATGTGGCAAAACTATTGCATTTTATTGCATCATATCATCTTTTTATATCACAGACTTTTATCTTTTGTACTTAATTTTATCGTTTGTTTTCCGGAGGATTCATTCTATCCATCGGACTATCTCACTGTCTGACGGATAACAGAAACTTATCGTTAAAAGACAGGCGGATAATTGAGTTTTCACTGTACTTTTGTTTGCTGCAGTGAAAGCATTGAGAAATGAGAGCAGAAAGTACAAGTAATTAATTTTTGTGTAAGATTTCAACTAGTTTCGACACTGTGTATAGTTTCTTCCGTAGATTAAAAATAGATCTCGTTAACCCATTTTGTGGCCAAACGAACTTTTCCTGATCAACGAAAAACAGAATTCTTGTCGGAGATGATTAAACGAGAGGAGAACTCCACAGTGAAGACACTTTCTGGATCCTAGAGATCAACTTTCATCGTGTTTGTGTCTGTGTGTTGTTGCGTTTCTTCTTTTTGAAGTTGTAGACTAATCCTTTTCTTACCAAATGAGGTCGTTTTCTCGAAGCTTTCATTTTCCTGGAAAACCTTTTTTTTTTTTTTTTTTTTTTTTAAACCCAAGAGGGGGTGTTTTTAACCCGCGCTCTATTTCGCAGCGAGTTTTCTCTCCTCTCGAACTTCGATCATGGATGAAGTTTGATTTCAAATAAAAACAATCGGTGGAATTCGTTACTTTCCTTATCCATCTTCAAAAGAAAAGTGTATTCCAATTCTTTTAAAAATTCAAAAACTACACACTCTAAAACATGACCGTCGATCTCAGTACCATGAACTCGAAAGGGCAAAATATATTTTGAGAAGGATTCTACTAAAACATTTCTTAAGTACAAAAAAAAATTGCAATATGAGAGCTTCAGATTGCATAATACCTCTAAGAAGAGCTTTAAGTTGTTAAGTGTTTTAAAAATTTTAAATATATAAGAACAATATTTATAATATAATAAAAGTCATACAAATATTCCGTTTCTCTTTCTAAATAAAAATAACATCTATTATTGCCAACCGAAAAAATTTAAACGTTTACAACCGTAATAAAAATCACCATTGCCACCATATAAAAAATTAACTTCGAAAATATTCCGCATGCGCTCTGCCTTGCATATAGTATGCCGTAAAATATTCTTGAGTCAGCGCATATTATTGGGTTATCCTAAATTTTCAATAAAATTAAAAGTAAGGAGGAGGATAGGATTACTTGGCTCAACTTGATACAAAAGCAGTTAGTAACATTACGCAGTCTTTATTTTTAATGCAAGTTTTGAAGAGTAGACTTCTATTTAACAGGTATTTTTTTCAAAACTAAATGGAAGTGATAAAGGAGATTATTCGGCATATTTTGCTTTATGAGTTTAGTTACATAATTATTAATAGTAATATTAATACAGCATTCGGGGATCGGACAAAAAGCATAAGTTAGCGCCAAAGGTAGTTTCAGAAATTCCCAAGGGAAATCTGCAGCCTACAAGACGAGTCTCATCTTTGAAGTTTGGAAGAATTCGACCAGGACGTTCTTGCAAATCCGGATGGAATAAAATACCACCGAAACTATTAAGAACTAGCACAGGATAAATAAGAGTACATTTTAGATTTAAAAAGAACTTCGCTTATCTTATTTTTAAGAAATCTAGCGTTTGATATTAAGCAATGAAAAGATAAATTACACATATATGTATATATATATATATGTGTGTAATTTACCTTATATATCAAGTATATATATACTTGAATCTAACAGAATTTCTATTAGTAAAAAGCAATTTAAAGTAAAAAAAACAATTATAGAAATAGGTTTAAAAGAAATTATATGTCTGTCTTCTGCCACCCAGCTCAACAATTATTCACTTATGCATATTTATTATTTTTACGATTTTAAAAAAATTTATTACAATTTTATATTTGTTAATAGATTTTATTACTTGCACTTGATTTACTTATGTTCTCAGAATTTAAATGATATTGTAGATTAGTTCGCAGAAAATAAATTATTTATAATTTCTTTTAAACCTATTTCTCTAATTGATTTTTTACTTTAAATTGCTGTTTACGAATAGAAATTTTGTTAAATTCAAATTTCATTCCTTGCAGTAATGGCGCAAGAGAATTATTTAAATTTAATTTAACTTTACTATATTCTTTTGAAACTATATATATATATATATATGGAACAATGTATTATATTGGAACAATGGAAGGCATATATTTGAAAGAGAAAGCATATATATATATATACATGTTTTCTCTTTCAAATATATGCCTTCCATTGTTCCAATATAGCGACACTTTCGAAGATAACATTACAAGTGAATGGCTTTGACGTCACATTTTTCGGCCTTTTGCGGGGCCCAGAACGCATGCGAAGCGTTAGTCGACAGAACAAAAAAAAAAGCTTAAAAAATATTTGAGTCAACTTTTTTTAAAATATACTTTATTAAAACATTTGTTAAAAATTAAGCATGCATTCTAAGAGCATTCTTCTGTGTATTCGAAGAGCAATTTCCTGGTAAATATAGGCCCACTAGCAACCAGCGTAGCTTCAAATGTTAGTGAACGGATCGGCTGTAGGGAGATTTCTTGCTTTTTCCCATGCACAGCGTAAAAGTAGGCAGTTTCCCCCAAAATGTTTTCTTCGAAGGTGTCCTTCTCGTTATGCATCTAGCGCTAGCGTCTTTTATCATAATCGAGTAAATCTAAATCCAAATCTTGGTATGAGATCACTTTTTTCTAGATTCTCGATTTTCTGAAAACTGATGGGTCACACTTAAAATTAAATTTCAGATTCATATTCAAAAACACGAAATCAACAAGAAATATCTAAAAAGGTTAGAGGCCTAGGAAGAAATATGATTTTTAAATACAGAACAGTATTACCAGGGGGTATGTTATTCATTATCTCCTTCTGGATGAATACCACAGTCTGATTATTCTGGCCTTCTCGATAATCTTAATCGTTATCAAACTCTACATTCTATTCAGAGTCAGGTTCTTCTACATTATTTTTAGTACCTAATATCCCATAATATGTCGTCTTCTGCATCATTACCAGTTTTTGTAATGCAAAGTCTTTTAGAATGTATATGGCATAAGTTTACGTTTCGGCGAAATTCAGTTTGCAGATTTCGGAAGCTTAGTAACTTCTGTTTTGCTTTCAAATTCTTTGTGGTTTTTAGATAATCTAAATTCGGAATTTTTAATGGAGTTTCAAGCTTTACACTGCAAGAATATCATTTTTTAGAGTTAAACATAAATCTAGTGGATCAGATTATAAGTTTCTTGGCATCTTTTCCGAAGTTCTTCAAGTTAGAGTAGATGCAATCCCCTTGAAAGCAAATTCTATAGATAATTGCCATTCCTCTTTCGTAAACAATGGCGTGGAATGTAAGAAAATAAGCGAAAATTGTTAAATAGCGAGATAATATGTGGTTCGTTATGCATTACTGAGATCCTTCCAGGATTAAGACATATTTTCTTGGCATAACAAACTCTCTCTCCATCATATGGGTGTCACAGCTTATAGCAAGTGCTCTACTTTCTGCTACAGATAGGAATGAAGAGTTTACCATTGAGTAACCTAAATATGCAGCTCACGTGTTAAAAGTTACACTGCAGAGTAATCTAGAAACAAATACTCGTTTCAAAATCTCACTAATATTATTTGCAAACAAATTTAAATGCGTATGAGAGCTTCAATTTTCGCGATTAATTAAACCGCAAGTTAAAGTGTGTTAAGTTAAATCGCGTTAAAAGGATGTAATTAACAATAGGAACAATTGTAATCCATCCATTCATTAGCATATGCTTGAAAAAATTTTAATTACTATAAAGGTCGAAATAATTAAAGTTAATAACAACATCAGGCTGTTTAAATTCTTCTGTAATATCTAAATTCTTGATTAAGTATATTTGACCTTGCTTCAAAGTTTGATTAAGTGTATTTGAGCTTTTGACCTTTAGTGCAGTAAAATATAGCTGGCGATCGCTTTATCGTGACTGCGGCAGACTTCGGAGCTTTCTTTTGTATCAAGACCAGCATCAAACGGAACTTCCTAAACATTCTAAATATTAATGAAAACTAGCTGAAGTTTTTTGTGATCCCAGTGGCCGAAGGGATGAAACAGTTGAACACTGGTAGTTTACGTTCGGTTAGCTGCATCTGCATTTCCGAAGTTTTTGTCGTATGTAACGAAATTAAGAACCAAATTCCCTTGGAAAGCCCCGTATGAGAGCATTCTTCTTGTCATCTGTCCATATTTCATTTTAATGAATTAGTTAATTAATTATTTTATGCAGTCTCCCTTTTTTCTCTGTTTTTTGGACCAAATTTACATGTTTAAAACGAACTGGCATTTTAATTATGTAAATTTAATGCGAATAAAATGTAATTAAGTCGAAAATGGTCGTGCTTTCATTTTGTAAATAGATTCCTCATCCAGACACGTAGCTAGCTTCTTTCTGATTTATGTACAGATTATTTAAAAACTGTGTTTATCGTTGCTATTTCCTATAAATTTTGGATCGTATGGTTTCTTTTCTTCTACGGTATTGATGTTCCTGAGGCATAATGACTTGTTCACACAATGATAATGTTCTTGACTGCACGCTGCAAAGAAGCAATGACTGATGCACGAATTCAAAGTTGATATGTTTCCGTATTAATAATTTCTGTTCCATTCTCGTATGATTTTTTAATTGCTGAAATTTTCATACTAAATAATTTATGATAACTATGCAGATGTCTTGTCACGAATTGTTAAGTTATTCATTGCTGATATCCTGCTTCATTACTCATATCTACTCAACTCATAATCCAGTCTTGAGTCATTCCCGAACACGAAAAGCCCGAAATATGGCTATCATCTTTGTATAAGAGGTTACCACAACTAAGCATTGATATTTCGACACAAGCCTCGAAATATGGAGAACAAGTTGGGCTCTACAGGGGTTTTCAAGCTTTCTCGGTGTGTAACATAATTATAAGTCACTTTCCATAGAAAATCCTTTACGAGGCCATCTCTTTCTTGAACTGTGCATGGGAAAACAATAAAACTTCCTATGCAGTTAGTCGTTCGCCAGGATTTAAAACCAGTGAAAATTAATCAAATAATCAAACTATCAGTGTTCAGCGGATTTACCACTGTGCCCTTGGCGGGTACTTTAATCTGTTAACAACCAAACTTATTTAAGAGTGTTTCATGGTTTTGGTTTATTTGATTATGACAAAGCACGGAAAGATTATCTGCTTAAAGGGAAGGAGGGAGGACTTTCTAAAAGAAATCTGCTCCTATCCGCCTTACACATGGGCCGCCTTACACATGGGCCTTACACATGGGCACACATTCCGCCATTTGCCTGGAAGAGAACCCAGGTGGAACTACCGGTATTAGCACCTGGCCATTGGTGGTCTGTAACATAGTTAATAAAAGTATTTAGTATTCATAAAACATGTCAACTAAATTGCTCATATTGTCGTACATCGATTAAATGCAACCCAAAATTATTAACATGAGTGTCTCACTTCTTTCAACTCCATTTTCTTTCAACAGATGCTGCCAAAAGAAGCTCCACCCATGACATGAAATTAGTTTGCTATTATGCCAACTGGGCCATCTATAGGCCAGGTTTTGCCAAATTCACGCCAGAGAACATCAATCCATTCATGTGCACCCACCTCATCTACGCATTTGCAGGAATGAACAAAGATTATGAACTAAAGCCTTTCGATTCGTATAATGACATACAGTTGGGTGAGTTAAAGTTTAGGTTATTATTTGTAATCGCTTGTTATGGAAGCAACTTAGATTGCACTATGAAATTATGGATCTACGTAATTTTCCTTCCATTCCTAAAAGGAAATAAGCTGTATATTAATTACGATTATTGTTAAACTCGTATATATCACACTGATTATGATTCTTGTAATCATAATAATTATGTGTGTAACGGTAATAAACTCTAATAATTAAATTATTTCTTTTGTTTTATTTTTATTAATGTTTTACGTGATTATTATAAAATTTGAATGTATGCCTGGCTTAGCATTTATTTTGAATCATGCTAGCATGGAATTAAAGTTAGTAAATTCTGTAACAGCATAAAATTTTTAAACACATTATAACAATTAATGAAAATTGTTTCTGCCGAATATTTTTGCAGGTAACTACAAGAAATTTACCAATCTCAAAACATATAATCCGAAGTTGAAAACCATGATAGCAGTAGGAGGATGGAATGAAGGATCCAAAAGGTAAGAACAACTTTTTTTTGCGGGGGGGTGAGGAGGATTACACAGCATGTTTAGAAATTGGCTGTTTTATGAAAAACACAATAAAAATTTGAATTAAATAATGCAAATAATTTTGCATGGATTTATGCTATCCCCCTTGTGGTTCATGGATATAGTTGCGCGTTCAACTAGCATACGGAAAATCTATGGTTTGAGTCCCGCAGAAGGTATAGTTGATTTTTCACGCTTCGCGGCTTCAGAAGAGCATCTAATAGCCTTAAGGCTTAATTAATTGTTCTCACTAAAAATTGGTATCTACTTAATGATTGTTTTTAACAAGCAGATGTTATTTGGTTAGTATTGCATATGAAAATCATGTATGTATCAAATGCTGAGGTTATTTTTAACAAGCTATATTTGACTGAGTTGCAGTTGCTGAGTATTTTAATGATAACATACCTTGGGTTTACTGTATATGTACATTCCCATATTAATAAGAAAATAGTAATTTTGCATATAATTCTTATTTTTTTAATTTATTCTTTCAATAATATACATACAAATATATAATCATATATTATAGCAGTTATGGAGCAGAATGTTGATCTATGATGAAAAGCAACTATGCAGCCGAGGCAAAATAAATATTCATCTTTATTTTAAAGCCTCTTTCAAAACGTTTACATTTTTTATAGCTTTGCAGTAAGAAGAGAGTAGCGAATAGCAGTCCATCTAGGCAGAAGTGTAGAAAGCAAGTCACTTCTGTTCAGTATGAAATCTTATTTCAGAATGAGTTAATTTCGGTTGTCAGTGATTGGATAATTAATAATGCAATAAAATTATTGGCTGTTCGAGTTTTAGTTCCATTTACGTCACCAGCGTTGTGTAAGAATCATATGACATGGATTAGTCTCGAAATGACGCAGAGCAAAAAAGATTGGCATTTTTAGAATAGAGAGCATTACCAAATTAAAACTAAGCATTAAGGGGCTACCGCTTATTATATTATAATTTAAATTTACATTTTTTTCTTACGTGCATACATATATGTGTCGTAAGATAAAAAATATTTGAAAACTAAATTATAATTTAAATTAGCAATAGCCTCTTAATGCTTAAATTAAATTTATTCCCCCTCTTTATTCTAAAAATAGTAACCTCTTTCTGCACTGAGTCTTTCGGGAATAATCCATGTCATATGATTCTTACATAACGCTGATGATGTAAATGGAACTAAAACAGCCAATAATAATTTTACAGCAACATTAATTATCCAATTGAAATGCACTGATAAACAAAACTAGCTCAGTCTGAATTACGATTTTATACTGAAAATAACGCAGTAGCTTTCAACACTTCGGCCTAGCTGGTCTTCTGTGCGCTGTTCTCTTATTGCAAAGCTATTAAAAATGTAAATATTTTGAAACAGGCGAGTAGTGTGCCAAGTTTTTTGGGGGCATAATTTCATTTTTAAATAAAAGATGAATATTCAATTTTCCTCGACTTCCAGATTGCTGTTCATTATGGATCAACATTCTAAGCAATCAAAACTTCTTGCTGTTCGTTACGGATTCAACATTCTATATATTATGCTATGAACTTGCCAGGTCTCAATATTGCTGAGTACTTTCACTATATACATATGTAAAATATATAATATATATCTTTCAAATAATAAATTAATAATAGTCCTTTAACTCCCGTCTTCATTCTAAAAATAACAGAGCAATAATTTTTCTAACTAAACTCCTTGCAATTCTGAAAAAGATCCTTCATCTAATCTCTATTGCGCACTTATCGATGAAATCTTAACCCAACATCTGGACATTAATTTGTCATGTGATCTGAAATGTAATCTGGTATAAAAGGTAATTAATTGCTGGACAACTCTCTTCCTCTTCTACTCCGGCTTTTCTTTTTCGCTACTTCGCCTTGCCGCTAGTCACCCAGACTGCATTTTCCGTTTTCGTCCATTGTCTAAGAAGATGTAAGCTATACAAAATTGTGGAATGCATTTTCCACCCATAAATGATAATGTGCCATGAAAAAGAATGCGTGTCCTCCTAATTAATTGTCAAGGAATAAAATTATTTGGGGAATTTATGGCTACGTCTGTCTTCGAGTGTCATCTTTCTAACTATGCAGTAAAGCCTCTCCAAGCTATTAGAACGCAAAACCCATCACCAGTCCGTTGCAGCTTTCTCCAAGTAATCTTTTTACACACACACACACACACACACACATATATATATATATATTATACATTTAACCTCAAGACTACCAAATACTGTTTCATACTATTTTGGCCTTCTGTAAGAATAGTAGTAAGACGGAAGTTGAGTATCAGTGATTACTATTACGAATTTGCATAGCTAAATTATCCTATTCAAGGTTTTGCAGACTGTTAAAACAGAAATGCGGTATATGATTTATTAATACCGTTATATTTATGAAAAGGATGTATTAATTACAAACATATCATATAAAAAAACCGAAAGCAATTCGAAAGGATTGAGATTTTAGAGGTCGCCTAAAACTGCTCTTTTAAATGTATATGGTTTATCAGTTGAGATTATCAATAGAAATAGCTTGGGTGGAATCCGGAAACATTTTATAGGATGCTAGATGAATATACATTTAGAATGACATGGCAACGTTATAGATCTTCTATATATAAAAGTGAAAAAATATGTAGCATAATTATATAAAATATTAAACAATTTAGTTAAGTATATCATGAATTAAATGCATATTTATTTCAATCAATCCGATTAAAAAGTAAAGCAAAATTGAGTTTTCGTGTGTTCCATTCTATTTACACTGTTAAGGTAACAGAATTTTTTGAATAACATTTCTACTTGTATGTAGTCGGTTAAATTAACTTAGTTGATTAGCCGAAGAACATAAGGGTTATTTTCTAAGAAGAGGGACACCTTAGTAGAAGACATCCCGAGAAGAACAGGCTGGTATTCATGTTAGTATTTTGTCATACAGACGCGAAACGCAATAAGAAATTTTTCTGAAAAGTGCTTTCTTTCTAGAAACGGTTTAAACAGCAGGGTCCTATCCTCTACTTTGTGTTTCTCCTCTCTGTGCCTGATACTCAGTCACTAGTGGATCTATTAGCAATCGAAGATTAGTTTATTGCAAAAGTAAAGATAATACTAATTGTTTGTTTGATTCGGATTTTGTACATTAATAAATGATTACACAAAAGGTACATTCACTTGAAAGGTTGTGTATTTGTCATAAGATTAAATTTAATTTACACTGCTGGCCACCGTATGCAAATAACATGAAATTTACAACATGCATTAGCGGAGGTGAGATATGCAAATGATTAGAATTTCAGCGCAGACGCACATCACGCGCGTCTGGGGCGCCACTTCAAAGCGCTTTAAAGTTCGGCAATTGTGTTTTTCTTGTGGTTTTTTTAAAAAAAAGCATCAATTATGCCTCGTAGTAAACAGTGATCATCGTTTGATCAAGTATCCGAGTTTGGCAGAGGAAGGATAGTGGCCTACCGAGAGTGTGGATTATCTTTCAGGAAAATCGGTAGTCGTGTTTGACGAAACCAAACAACTGTAATGCGGATATGTGACTGTTGGATGCAGGAGGGTACGACGGACCGACGTGTTCGATCGCATCCATCGATCGCATGTCGACCGCATGTTCGATCGATCGCATGTCGCCACTTCACGTGATGACAGGAACACTGGGCACATGGCAGTGACGGATGGCTCAGTGACATCACGAACCATAGCACAGCACATTCAGTCTGTAACGCATCATCCAGTGTCTGCGCGTACCATTCGACGCCGTTTACAGCAGAGTGGTCTGTCCGCAAAACGTCCATTGCTTCGTCTACCCTTCACGCGGAACTACAGATGTCTCCGCCGCCAATGGGGTGATGAAAGAAGAATGTAGACAGCAGAATGAAATGAAATTGTTTTTACTGACGACTCACGTTTCTGTCTGCAACACCACGATGGTCGGATTCGAGTCTGGAGACACCGTGGAGAGAGGATGCTGAACAGCTGCGTTATGTACCTCCACACGGGTCCTGCACCGGGTATTATGGTGTGGGGCGGTACTGGATATAACTTTCGCACTCCTCTAGTACGCATTGCCGGTACTTTAAACAGCCAGCGCTACATCTCCGAAGTGTTGGAGCCAGTTGTCCTTTCTTACCTTCAGGGCTTGCGCACAGCCATATTTCAACAGAACGCAAGAGTTGGACCCCCGTCCTGGGGCTGCCTTTCGGGGTGAGCTGTCCAAGCTTCTGAGACCCCCTCGCCGACGACGCAGACCCCACAGTTCCGGCCCGACCCTATGAAAGGCAATGGGACACGTAGTCTCCGTATCGAAACTATGAGGGCCAAATTCCCGACGACAAGGTCGATGATCTCCGATCTAGCTCCACCACAGCCAAAGGAACAGACACGACAGTACCAGTACGGTCCCTGCCAAGCCTGAACCAACCTGAGAATAAACTCGAGCTCTAGTCCTGTGGCACGCATGGCCCAAGGGTTCTTTGTCAATCACCAGATTGAATTGCTTCCCTGGACGGTTCGCTCTCCGGATCTTTCGCCGATAGAAAACATGTGGTCCATGGGTGCTGAACGATTAACCCAAATTGCATCCCAAGCTGCCACACCAGATCAACTTTGGCAACGTGTGGAAGCTGCTTGGTCTGCCGTACCCCAAGAACACATCCAAAGTCTCTTTGAATAAATGCTGAGGCGTGTAGCAGTGGTGATCTCCAACAATGGCGGCTACTGATTCTGGAAGAAACCACACTTCACAGAAGTCTATAAATCATTTGATATAAATCATCATTAATCATTTGATGTCTATAAATCATCATTAATCACTTTATACTTGGTCAACATGTTATCTACTAAATAAATTTAGTTGTGATATCTCTTGTCTTTCTTGGTGTTGCAATTTGGATGGCCAGCAGTGTATTATTATTTGAAGCCTAGTAATTTTACAACGATTTTGTTGCGGTGTTTAATAAATTATTTATGAAGTTTTTAAAATCAAGATTTTTTTAAATTCAATAAATCGAACTTCTAGATTAAAATGTTAATAAAGTGGGAAATTCCAAAGCAGCCGAAGATCAACAGCCAAAGACAACAAATGACAGTAAACAACAATTGTCAATAATAAATGATTCAAAGAGGTTTCCCTCAGCTTCTCCAACAGCTGAGGACTTATCTATCATCAAACATTTGCAAAAATATGAAGAACCCCATTTGGCATACTTGGGTAGGAAACGAATGTAAACCAAACAAATTGTATTTTGAAAGTGAAAATGTTGATAGTGATATCCGTTTGAATCTCGAAACCTAAAATTCTTGTGGAATCAAACTATCAATATTTACACAATATTTTACTCATTTTAACACTGAATATTTTCAATTGAGAAAAAGAATGTAAAAAAGTGCGCTTTTGAAATATACATGTACCGTCAACATAACAGCAATGTATAGTATATAAAGTCTGAGTAAAAAGGATTAGAATGATTCAAAATAAGATGAGTCTACAGGCCTTTTCTGCTCCCAAAAATAGAGCCTTTCACTATAAGCTTTTAGAATCTCACTTTCTTTGGTATCAGTAACTCATGAGCTCTAGGACGACTAGAGGAATAATCCGTTTGTCTTAAACTATAACAGATAAAGTCAAAAGAAGGGTATAAATATTCACAAGAAAGTAACAGTGACCCCACTTGGTTTACACAAGCCAACACTTCTGGCTTAACTTAAACAAGTAATGCTGAACTAAAATCAAATGTAGTTAGATTCGTTTAACGGCTCATAGGATAAGGTAACACGCAGGAAGGCTCTAGTTTGTAGAAAACGGCGAAACAAGCCTAATGGCTAGAAGCACTCATTGCCACAGAATCAAATCGCTATGTAATCACAGTAACAATGTGACCTCAAGTAGGCAGAATCTGCTCTAAAATCAACTTACGAAACTTTTGCTTAAATAGCCCTTCCTTCTCAATAAACGCTCGCTATCTCATTTACATTCTGGGAAGAAAAGCGTGAATGTAAGGGAGAGCGACAGATAAAAAAATTAACTGTTAATCAAAAATAACTATATAATAATTAAAATTAACTGTTAGTCAAAAATAAATATATAATTCCTCACAAGCTATTTTTTAAAGAATAATAGAAACAAGAGAAAGCTATTCCAACATAACTGACATTCAGAGAACCTCCAAATATTCGAAAGCGACTGGTATAGTTCAGCTATACTGTAATTTAATACATACATATCTGTAATTTTCAGGAAGCGTTTTTAGATTCAAATTTTTTAATAATTAGAAATTTTTAGCTCTTTGTTCTGCCGTTTTCGTAGGAATCCACCTTTACTAAATTATCTCATTATCTTGACAGGTTTTCGAAGCTAGTGGAGTCCAGTTCTAGTCGCCAAAGATTCGTAAGAAGTGCCGTCAGTTTCTTGAGAAAGCACGGATTCGATGGCTTGGACCTCGACTGGGAATATCCTGGTTTTCGGGACGGAGGACAAGATGAGGACAGAGAAGGATACGCAAAGCTTGTTCAGGTAAGAAATAGGATTAAAAAAAAGTTCAGGATTAAACCTTTAGTGAAATCTTATTCTTTGAAGCTTTCTGGGCGACCTATTTATTTGGTAACTTTGTCTGTTTTAAGATGATAGCTTAAAATTTTTAGGATAAATAACATAAATGAAAAGAAATATCTCTGTTATACCATTTAGATGAGTTTTACTATACACTCCTGAATTAAATTATGATATCCATATTCTTTTAAATTGCATCATAAGAGCAATGCTATGATGTTTACTGTTTATTGTTTGAATTAACTGAAACGGGATTTAATTTTTTTAGCGATTGGATTTGCTAGTTTCCAACACTGAGCGATATAATTACATACATCTGTATAAGTTTAGCTGATTGTTAATTGACCCTGCCTTGCCCGTATATGACAATTGTATTGAAAAATATCTAAATTCTACTTAAAAATAGAACTTGACGTACTTAGAATCATGACAAAAGATTCTGACGTCAGTGAAATAATCAAATATGAATCTAACGTCTAGACTGCAATGTTTCTATTTCTATGTTCCTCGTCTCAGCCTATCTTTCTCTCTCCTCTACAACCTATTATCGAAATACGTAGTATCGTATGCCTCTAGTACAATGCATCATTTCTTAAGGCGCTTTTTCTACATCGAGACTGTCTTTGTTCGGATGAATTTAGTCTATTGAAAAAGATACGCAGTTTCAAAATTAGATATTAAGAAATATATTTACTATTGGTAATAAAATATATAAATATACAGGGTGTTTATAAAGTCCCGGACCCATTTGATATTTAATAACTCATAAAATAATAAAGATGAATAACATAAATGGTTAGATAGACTCAAAAAGTTTAATGACCCTTGTCAATGAACTTCCACGGTGTCCCCTTCGTCGCACGGAGAATATCAATTCGATATTCAATTTCACGCCAGGTACCGGCAAGCATGTCGGCATCCACAGACTATTGCAGTTGTAATTCTGGCTTTTAGGTCATCGCTGTTCGACACTCTCCTCCTGTAAACGTTGTCCTTTACAAATCTCCAAAAGAAAAAGTCCAGCGGCGTCATATCAGGTAATCTGGGTGGCTAAGGAATTGGACGGTCTCATCAGTCGTATACATAGACATGCTGGAAAACTTCGTATTTCCACAATTAGAAGAGCTTCAGTTTACCCCAATGAGGTGGTGCACCATCTTGTTGCAAAAAGACATGTGGCTGAAGTTCTTCTAGTTGTGAAAATACGAAGTTTTCAAACATGTCTAAGTATACGGCTGATGAGACCGTCTTTTCTGTAAAAAAGAAAGGCCCAATGACTCGGTCGTGCATTAGTCCACATCACACATTAACCTTTGGGGAATCCCTTTGTGCCTCACGGTATAGTTGCCAAACAATAGTTGCCAAAAACAAAAGAGAGAAAAATGCAATTAATAAGCAGACGATATTTAGAACAGTACAGATATTTAGACTGGAAAATGAAATTATCTGAAATTAACCACTCGCGCAGACGATTTTTACAAAAGTAATGATATTCAAACCTGAAAAGGAAAATATATAAGTTATTTCATCAATAAATGCAGTTTGTTTATATCTTCATTATTTTATGAGTTATTAAACATCAAAATGAGTCCGGAACTTTATAAACACCCTGTATAACTATTGAAAGGTTATTTCCATTATTACTGCTATTGTTATTTCATAATGCACGAATTTTTCTTTCTTTTCTCGAATGCAGGAACTTCGAGAAGCATTCGATTCTGAAGAAAGTAGCGGTAAATCCAAACTATTGTTGACTATGGCCGTTCCCGCTAGAGTACATCGACAAAGGATACGACATCCCAGTTCTTTCCAAGTAAGGATACACATCGAATACACAATATTAATCATTTATCCTAACAGCTTAAACAGAGATATTTCGGATAACATTTTTTTATTCGGATAATCCAAGCAAATATATTAATATTTGTTTTCATATAAAACAAAAAAGGCTTGCTCATGCACACAGCATTTATGGCAATTGCATTATTTCTTAATGCACTTTGGATTGTCATAATTTAAATTTATTTCAGCATTTTAAATATGTCACTTTCCCTGCTTTTTTTCTGGAGGGGAGGGATCAGTCTCGAGGTCAGTGTTCATTTACTGCCGCTTAACTGAACTTCTTGAATATTTGTACATATCCGAGATGAAAATACCAACTGTTATAGATATATATATATAAGAGGAAAATAGCCATATTTTACAGTAGTTGTTTCACACGCCAGTATGCATTTTTTATTTTTATTTAATGTCTATTTCGCACTTACCCTTGCCTATCAATATTTTTTATGTAAACAATATTTCCAATTTCTTCCACACGCTCCTTTATTTTCTTCATTTACTAAAATAAAAAGCACTTAAAACAGCTCTTTATTATATTTCTAAGATAATAAAAAATAGTCGATCTGATAATTTGATCACGTCAAACGATTTGCTGATTAACATAAATAATGAATTCCCCGTGATTTATGATACAAATACAAGGTCTGTCCCGAAAGTAATGCGCCCATTTTTTTAAAAAAATTTATTGAACCGATTCGTACAATTGCTGAATATTCTTCGAAATACATCCCTCCTGCTTTAACACGCTTGTTCCAACTCGATTTCTATGCTTTATATGCGTCCTGGAAGTCCGTCACAGGGATGTCCTTTAGGAACCTCGTCGTAGCCGCCTCGATGTTATCCAGGATCCCCAAATGCTGTCCTTTGAGAGAGTTTTTAATCTTCGGAAACAAAAGTCGGGCGGGGACAAATCAGGATGGAAGCAACGCAAAACGCGTTTTCTCAAGTTTGAAACAAAACTTAGCGTATCGCTGTTCGAACGAGCATTCACACAAGGCTTCACTGAAGCAGGCACTGTGACTCTCCAGCAGCTCGTAGCGGACTGACGCTGGTTAAGCTGTGTTCCCAAGACTCCACCCACCCTTCCGTGCAAGCGGCAACGCTGTGCGACGGATAGTCGCGGCAGAAGAAAATCGGCGGCATTACTTTCGGAACAGACCTTGTAGATGCGTCTTGAGCAAGTTGATAATAATAATAGCGATCATATTAAGTGGTGATTACGGTAATTAGCTGATTTAACAAATTAGACAAGCAACTTACGAGAAATCAGACACCATCTTTCGTTACAAAGCATAGCGAAATTGATTTGTTCTTCATAGTAATCAGCACTGAAGGTATAAAACACTTTGCTGCCCGTTGATTTAATCATAATACCTTCACAAAATTTTATGATAATATCATAGAAGAAATATTCCCATCCGAGGTACTTTTCCATGCTGATCGATCTATGATTTAGGCAAAGAAATATAAAGTATACATTTAAAATTATTCTGAGACTGAGACAATATAGGAACTAAATCTAATAATAATTAGAAGAATGAAAATATACTTTAAAAGTCTTGAGATTTAAGTAATCATTAACCTGCAGTCAAAAAACTTATAAAACATATTTTGATTCTGATTCTGGCAGCTCATAATTATGGGCACTACCATGGCTGCCTCGGTGGAGTCAATTTAAAAAAAAAGGCACAATTATGATGATGGTTTTGATGTGCATTAAAACGGGATTTATGCAACAAATGCTAAAAATAGACATTTATTTATACACAAGACGATATTAGTTTACAAAGTTTCTCACAGGTTTATTGGTTTCCATTTCATTGGCAATGTTTTTCATAGATCTGTATTTTATAAGATTCATGAATCCGTCCTAGAAGCAGCTATCTGAATGATCAACCAGAAATATTCAACATTTGCTAGATTCCGCTGTTCAAGGTCGCAAATTACTGAGGAATTTTCCAAGTTCTCGTTTTGAGAAAAAGAGGTTGATCAACTTAATTTGAGTAATCTTAAATTACCTGTTACTATGCAGCAAAAACCAGTTCTAGAATGAAATGCTTCACAACATCAATAAAACTGGGGAACGGAGAATGTATTGCATTCTGTCTTTAGTATTGAGATAAAAAGTTAGGCACTAAAATTTCGTTATCTTCATGAGACGCGATAAATAGAAATGTAAGTTTCAGGGAAATTTTAGGTTTTTTTTTTTTTTTTTTGTTTTTTTAGTCCAAACGACATTAGCTCAGAAGGGTTAATAATTTCGTTTTGGCATTTTGCGTCGATTCACTTTTCGCGTTGATTCACTCTTTAGATTGTTGTCACCAAATATTACAGCTCTGTATTACATTTAAAGAAGTAAAATAACGAAGAATGTGCATAAATGTATGTATATTTCTAGCACTGTGATAAAACAATGGTACCCGGGGCCATCCAATTTTGAATAACGTAATCCTCCACCGAATATGGGCATCTGGAAGCCCTACTTTGGAATTTGGAATTTGTTTTATTATCTATTTCATATTTCGTCAGACATTAAAGAATTTTTAATTAACAAACTCTATGATTTCAAAGTGTGCAATGGCAACACTATACGAAAAAAAAAACATTTTTATCTCTAGCGCGCGAGACTGTTTATCGGAAATTCTAAAGATATACTCATTTTTAAATTATTTTGCGATATTGCTGTTGAAGTGAATTTTATGGTTTAAGTGCGAAGAACAGGATATTTAATAAATTTAATAAATAAAAGTAACACACAAAACGTTAAAAAAACGCTCCTTTAGGCGTAATGTAAAATCTGAAAGACTTTTCAGTGCTGAATTCCTGCTTAATGATCAAATTAGTTATCTCAGAAGTTCGATCGTTGCACCCATCAGACTCAGAAAATTATTTTTCAAATGAGGATTTATTTAAATGTCTCATAGTTTACAGACTATCAGGCATTTGATCAAAACCTTAATGTATCATCTTTAGAAGCACACTATTTTAAATCACAAACAGGTCTGATTTTTTGATCAAAAATAAACTTAATTAAATTTAATATAATTTTATACCCATTTTATAGATTGAAATATTTCAAATAAAGATGGCATCACGTATTTTATTGCTATGCTGATTAGAACCATAATTTTCTAAGGTTTAAATTTTTATTGGTAGTGATTTTAGTTCATTTGTCTTCCTCTCTTCTTTGGTCTAAAATGTGTAGTATAAAACATATTTAATTAGATGATTTTTAATTTAAAAAAAAATTAAAAGCATTAGTTTTAAAACATTACTTTTGCGACTTTACATTAATTTGAAAGGCTTACTTTTAAAACACTGTTGTTGTTGTTTCTTATGCTCACTTGTCTGACGTATAGTCAGCCTAAGTCCACGAAATTTCTCGTGGCAAGGAGCGTTAGATTACGCCTGCCGTTGGCAACAGTCTTGAGCCCCGTTCAGGAGAGAATGAGATTTAGCTCAGTTCCGCCCCAAATTTTGATGGAGAGCACTCCGAGGGGAAAGGGTCCGAGGGTCTCCTACTCCTCTCCCCTTCCACCAAACCACACGAGAGGACTTTTGGCTGGCATATTTAGAGTGCCTCCATGCCGCACCGACACTATACATTTACGAATATTCATACCTTCTCCGAGATTCAAACCCGAGCCCTTCGGCACGGCAGTCAGCGACGCTGACCACTATACCGGTTGGGCGGCACTTTTAAAACACTAACAGTGTTTGCTTTTTAAAACACTAAACATAAAAGAATATGAAAAATCATTCTTTTGTTAAATAAAAATACTATCTAATTTTGTCAGCTCATGAGACTACATCTTTTTAGAATAGAATTAAAGTTAAACTCGAAAATAATTTCAATTTTGAGAGCTTCATTTCGTTCTTTATTTCATTTTTGAACTTTGAATGTCATAAACAAAGTAATATTATTATATTAAAGAAGCATGGTGTTGTTTGAACAAAATTTAAAAAAAAAATCTGATGTGGCTTGTACAGCCTATTAAATTACACACACTTTTCTGCTGCACTTTTATTTCCTCGAACTTCATTACAGATATGTTTCTCATTCAGTCAATTCAGTTTTCACTTCGCGACAAGGAAAAATACATAAAATCTCAATCTTCATTAAAAATTATAAGTAAAGGAAAACCTAAAACAGAAACTGTAGTTAAAAACAGATAACAAAAATTTTTTGGCACTTAAAATTAGAGTTTCTACTCAAAACAAACAATTCGGTCAACGGGCAGGAAGACAAAATTTTGGTGCAACAAATTGAAAGTTAACTTTTGGCCACATTAGGAAAACGCTAAGGTTGGTGCACGAACTGACTTAACTCACTTTTCTACTAAGAGTTTCAAATGTAAACAAATAGTGGCCTACTTAAACTTAGCACCACTTTAACTGTTTATAATTCTGCAATTATTGCATGCGGATTGCATGGAAGCATGATAACCTTAACCTGAACATAAGAACAACAAAATTCAATCAGTTTTAAAACACAAAATGCATAATTTATCAACATATAAGAATAAAAAAAGGGAGTTCACCGAACGGGTAACAGAGTGGCAATATATATATATATATACACGCTTGGTGTCCCTGATTGCAAAGAAAAACCGAGGTGCATAACTACAAGTTATGACAGTCCCATACACAATATTTCTGCAGCTGCTCGATTTTGAGTTTATGCGAGATGCATGCATACGTACAGATGTCACGAATAAAATCTCTTCTGTGTTCCCATAAAGTTTCATCATTCTTATCCTGAATGCAGATAGCAGAGCCCATAGGGTTTTAATCAAGCAATTATACGATATTAGAAATTTATTTTCTCATGGTATGGAATAATGTCTGTTACAAATTCTAGGTAAAATAACTTTCTAAGCAATTCACTTTATGCCTTGTTAAGCATCAAGATTTTATAAAACTGTGGTAAATGAAAGATTTTAGGCACCGCTGGATTGCCTTTATCGCTTTTCTATTAATCTTTAAGTATTTAACAGATATTTAATTATTGCAATATTTTTGGTCACATGCGACTGAAAATAAAATCGTAGGGCGGCTCATACAAGAATTGCATTGTTAATATTAATAGAATTTTAAACTACAAGAGAAATGAAAGTGTGAAATGATACATAGGAATAATTACATTTAATTTACTTAAACGTTTTAGCAATTGTCATTTTAAATACGTTGATTGTTAGCAATCTCGTGATTTTATTTTTTGACCATCGGAACTACCCGATACCAGCTAAGTTAGATTGAGAGTAATGCATCTAACAACAGAGAGAATGATACCGTTGTAATCCTTCTCTAATAAAGATGCAAAAAATACTATTCATAGTCATACATTTTTTAGTCTGATGCGATAGGGAACCCACATAAAAAATTTCTATAAAAAAATAAGCTACTGTCTCTCATTATATCAGCAACAATACCACGCAGTTTTTTAATGATTTTCCTCTTTCTAATCAAATAGTTGTAAAAGCTCAAGTTCCATCTAATATTTCACCTCCATTGATTAAACGCGGCAAAAAAATTTTCATAATCGATAAGAAACCAATAACGCGAACAAACACACACACAAACAGACATTCTTTATATATATATATATATTGTAAAACTTACAAATTTTTGATTAACAAACTCTACGATCTGAAAGCGAGAAGTAGCAACCCGTTTCGAAATTAAGCATTTTTATCTCCAACGCGCGAGACTGTGGCGGAAAAATGAATAGGAAAATTAGCCCTTTCAGAGCTTTTAATTTATATTTCAGCTGATTAAAGTCGTACGAAGACGGAATAGACGAAATGGCTTCCTACGAATTTTTGGAATCGGGAATAATGTATTTAATGTTTGGCAATGCTATTTTTATTCCATCGTAAAACTTAGAAATTCCTTGTTAACAAACTCTAGGATTTGAAAGCGAGCAGAGGCAACAACTTTCGAAATAAAGCAGATTTTCATCTCCAGCTTGCGAGACTGTTGCCACTTGGAAAAATGCGGGCGAAAATTATCGTTTTTCCGAGTTTTTAATTAATATCTCTGAGTTTATCTATTTTTGTTTCGAAAAAAGTGGACTTCGACCTTTCCCAGGACCCAGCAAAGAATTGTAGAAAGTTTAGTGACGATAGTTTAGTATTGCCTGAGTTATTAGAGGACAAACCAACAGATTTTCTTCTTTCTATAAATAGGTAATGATAGTCGAATGTGTTATGATAGTTAACAAGCTTATTCTTTTACTCTTCAACGCATTTAACGTTACGCATTAAAACCGTATAGTTTAAAGGTCTTTTGTATTATAGTTCTTCTCACCTTACTGGTTTACATAATGCAGTGAGTTATATAAATATATAATTATATAAATGTCTGCTTGTAATAAAATCAAATTTAATTTAATTGCATATATTGCTGCCAATAAATTTCTTGAGAAATGCAGACTAAAATTTCTTTTCCGAAGAAATGAAAAATTTGAGAAATCGTAAATATTATTTTTCACGATCCTTCTAAGCTGCGCTATAAAGATTGCGTATAAAGATTGCGAAGATCTGCTGTGGGACTCGCTTGATATGCATGATGTGTATCATTATAGTAAATAAATCTACCAAACTTAAATGTTAAAGTTGATTTCACACTGTTTTCTTATTTTCTTTTGAGGAACTTGGACTTCTTCAATTTGTTGACGTACGATTACCACACGGCTCACGAACCCGTCGTCAATCACCATTCACCGCTTAGGGAGATGCCGGGACTGGAAGACTGGGACCCTAATCGTATCCTCAACGTGGTAAGTGAAATATCTCATCCTGTATACAGGCACAGCTTAATAACATAGGACCAAAGGAATCATATCATATGCATTCTGTTTTTCGTTTCATTTACTAAAATATAAATGAAAAAATTAAATTCAGAGATACTTCCTCGTTGAAGAGGCCACCGCTTACTCCTTGAAGAAATTTTACTATGAAAACTATGAAATTTTATACTGTAACTGGTAAGAAATTAATATATTTTTTTAAAATTTACTGAAAGCGTTTTTGAAACTTACGAAGAAACGTAATCAAGTAGCAAAATGAGGATATCAGAAAACGGAGTAAAATCATTATAAAAATATAGCGTAATGTGTGACAAAGTATAAAGGTTATTTCTATTCTCAAAATTATTATTCACATTTTTCGCTTCCATATTGAAAAGACAAAAAATGAATGTCGTATTACTGATACTATATGACGCGATCGGCCATCTGTGGCACTAGTTAACGGAATAGTCGCTCTGATAATATAATTGTAATTAATGAAAACTGTAAATTAAGTATATAGTTTAAGTACTATGCCTTAACGACAGAATGCCATAGTAAGCATTGATTCAAAAAAGAAGATAGAAAGGGAGAGTGAAAATAAGTCTTAAAAAATAGAGATATGCAATTTTATAAATTTGAACTTTCTTTAGAAATTTGCAATATGATAAATAACGTTATAGAGTCATTAGACACTTTGTGAGCCGGAATCTTCAAAAATGAGCCTTGATCTCCGTGGGAGTTGAACTCAAAAATTTTTATTTGCTTATTGGATGGACTGATTACTGCATCATTAAGGCACAAGAGTGGAATACTTTTAATTTATTGATTGGTTAAATATTAATACTTCGAATCAGAAGTAATAACATTTAAAGGCAAATTTCGTGTGCTAGCAAAATACAAATTGTTGCTACTTCGCTTATGGGAAACGTTTATTGCAAACTGCATGCGCAAACGACCAGCGGGAGTTATAGCTTTCACAATTAAGTTTTTTTTTTTTTTTTTTGCTGTATGTATAGTTGAAAGCTTCCACGAGGCGTTAATTTATGTTGGAAAGATATTGTATCAAGTCCCCTCCCCCCACCGTTTTATTCTGCTCTCTTTAAACATATGATTTAATGTTCTCGAATTTGAACTTTTGGGCACTGATTTAAACTAATAAGATTATTAAAACTGTTAATTTTTGTAATTTTTATGATTTTTTTTAAACAGTCGATGCTCGTCATAACAGCCTCTCCTTAAAAAACGGCTGTTCCATTTAAAAGACCAGTGCAAGAAATCCCAGCTGAAGAGAGTGCATTGATTCCACTTTCGCTGTAGCAACCCCTCGTTGTAACACCTTTTTTAAGGACGCTAAGAGTTGTTATAACATACGTCAAATAAATCTTTGACATTTTCTATCACTTATTTGAAATTTTTTAATAGTAAACCTATTTTTGAAGTATTCAACTGAAGCGGAAATTTTTGGGTGTCAATTTTTCATAAGTAATACCGTGCAGCAACACAGTCCATTGTTTTATTTCAATGCATCTGAAATTATTTCCAATGTACTAACCTGTTGATATTCTTCAGGAATGGACGGTGAAATACTACGTCAAGAAAGGTGCCGATCCCAAGAAGTTAGTGGTTGGAATCCCGACTTATGGACGATCTTACACACTCTCAGATCCGGAAGAAACGGGTATTGGCTCTCCTGCTGATGGACCAGGAGAAAAAGGAGAAGCAACCAGAGAGAAAGGCTATTTGGCCTACTACGAGGTAAGATATCCACCATCTACGATTTATCTTTTTCTCTTAATGCTAAAAATGACACGTACTGATGGTATATTTGTGTGTGATATTTTTTTCATGTGGGTTATAGAAATTAATTTTTCCGTTTTCGGCCAAATGACCGGGCAGAAGAAGGCAAAGAAAACCAGGTAATAGGGTATGTCTCTTCCCATCCAGCTTTAATCTGCAGATTATTTACCTCCGCAATGCAGTAAAATTCCATCATCCTGATTTAGTGTCGTGAACATGCAGCGTAGATGCGTCTTAGTCCCATAAAGAGGATATACTGTATATGTTGTCATACCCTGGAGTTTCCTGTCATGCGCTAACAGTATAATAATTTGTACTCTGCATCATTAGTTGATTACCTCATGAGTCTGTTTATATATAGATTTATATATGTTTATATAGATATATACAATATGTTTATACAGACATATAGTACATATATATACATATAACGTATCCCTTACCTCCTAGACATACAGTTCCCACCGCAACTCACTGATTAATAAACTCGTTCAGTTTTAGGAACCAAAGCAAGTGCATACTAATCAATAAAAAAATCACTGTTTATCGAACTCATCTCCGTAGTACTTTCATATTATCCAGCCCTTAAAGTGTTAGTGTTGTAGACTAAAGCTCGGATTTTAATAGCGGCTGAAAAATTTTAATGAAAGCTAGGATAGTTATTGTACTTGATATATAATCTAAAAAACAACCATAAAATCAATTTAAAATGTATTGAAATGTAGAACATAGTATTGTTTAAAGCGAAAATTAATGATATGTGGAATCTGAATAAACTTTATTATATTAGTTATAATAATATTGCATTCTCTAATATTCCAGGAGCTAGAAATTTATAGAAGCTAGAATAGCAATAAATGTATCTTTTTTTATACAAATATCGCTACGTGAGTTCCTTCATATATAAAGGAGTGATGATTAGATAATTGCTAAGGTATATTTAGACAATTATTTGTTACTGTGGAAGAATGCAGCGACGAAAATTTAAAGCAAGTTGAAAATACTTTGTGTCTTCTCATGTTTCATCGACTGAAACTGAAAGAAAATTTCACTCCTTCCATTTCACTGTTTGAGTCTTCTCGTGTTTGATCGACTGAAACTGAAAGAAAGTTAAGAAACTTCTCCCACTTTACTTTTTTTCCGAATATTTAATTTTATTAAACAAAGTCACCTCCGAATATTTAGTTTTATTAAACAAAGTCAAAAGTTGAAATCGTTAATTCTAAAAGGATCCAAAGGAAGGAAAAAAATTGTGATTCGGCGTACAATGTAAAAAAACAACTTGCAGTTAGTTTTATTTTTGAATAATTTTGATGTATTCACAATCTACTCCAAATTAGTAAGGTTACTTCCCCCACCCAATTTAGAATTTTACTTTGGAGTGTTTCTGTTTCAAATTTGAATCAAATACGAATTGAGGTCTTCAGAATCTGTGCTTATCTGATAATAATGTTTAGCATTTCTTTTTATTTGATTGTTTCCTACTCCAAAATAACTGCGCTCGAATTACCACTTGCAGATCTGTAAGATGATCCAAGAAGACGAATGGGATTTGGAGGCTCCCTATCCTGAACTTATGGGTCCTTATGCCTACAAGGACAATCAATGGGTTGGATTTGATGATGAAGATATCATCATAGAAAAGGTGAGATACAGATTTTTGTTTTTATTTATTTATTTATTTATCGATTCAATTTTGTTTTCCGACTTTCAATTTCAGAACGTTGTTGAATAATAATAAAGTTCTGCGAAAATATGAATTTTTAAAAAGGATTGATAAAATATTACACGTTTCATCAAATAGTCCCTCCTCCAATAAACGAGCTATATTTTTAGCTAAATATTTTAGCTGATTTCATTTTTACTTATAGAGCATGTTTACACATTTTTTTTTGGACTCTAAGTATTCATCATGATCTCCCTGGTAAAAGGAATTTTCGTAAAATTCCCAAGTGTGCTGATACCCATTCCTCTTTCGCTACTTGAGACTTATCTCGCTTGCCTGACAGTAGCATCAGAAGAAAAGCACGAAATTCATCATGGCAAGAAGTGGAAAATTGCGCTTGTCGTTGGCAATAGCCTTGAGCACCATACAGATGACAGTACAACTTTGTAGAGTTCCGCCCCCAATTTTGATGGAGAGCTCCCAGAGAAAACGAGTCCGAGAGTCTCCCACTCCTCTTTCTTTACCACAAACTCTGCAGAGAACTTTCGGCTCGCCTCTTAGAGTGCTTCCATGCCACACAGACGCTATACATTTACAAACACCCATGCCTTTTCCGGGATTCGAACCCGGGCACTTTGGCATGACAGTCAGCATTGCTAACCACTACTCCGGTTGCGCGATTCTTCCAGTTTCCAGAGCTGGGTTTACGCTTAGAATGAGTTGTTTTCAAGAGACCAAAGGCATGATTGTTCATAGCTGAAACGTTAGGGGACTTCGTAGGAATACGTTGAAAACGTATATATGCAATACCTGTATCAGGCTTAATCTTTTCAAGGAATGTAAAGGTATTTTTCGAAGTAGTTTTGTAGCTTTGTCTTGATGAAGTTTTACTCTTTGAAAGTCACTGGCGTAAAGAAATGGAATTTCTTTTGTAAATATTGGATTTAAAACTTTCTCTTAATAGTACGTTGAATTGATTTTAATATTTTAAAACTCTTGTTATTTTTAATTTCCCTTTGTAAAAGAATCTTACAACAATCATAAACCCCTTCCTGTAACTTTCTTTGCATTGAGGGAACCAGGTTTATACACTGGCTACATTACAACTAGACCTCCTTTTTTTTTTTTTTTTGTTGCAGTCATTCATGTAAACCTATGCTTCGTCAAGGCTCACAATGTATTTCCATTTACCTTCTGTTTAATAGTTTTCATACAAGGCTATACAAATTGTTCTACGTTGAGCCGCATGCCTTAGCAAAAATTCGTGAACATTATGTTTTTTATCTTATTTTAGTTGTAAATCTTGGTTTATTTTACATGTTGTTGCTACAGATGTATTTTAAAGACTTTGCAATTGTTTCTACTCCTATATATTTTCTCTTGCTAGCAACAATTTAACGTTAAAAACATTAGAAACATAGTACCTTTTTCAGGTATTTATTTTCAGTCTTTCTTCCATGCAGAAGTAATGACTGACGACTTTCCCCTTTCCAATTAATGATGTTGCTTATTTTGCTCTTAAAACATTTTTAATTTACCACTCATTTCGCAACGTTTTTAAATCATGGAACAGGAATATTTCTCTTCGGAAAACGAACTTCGAAAAAAAAAATTCAAAAGTTACAAACGATATATCTCATTTTAAATAATAAGCTGTTGCCGGAAATTTTTATTCCAAAACATTCACTTTTTTAAAATTCTCTATCGAAATACTCCTAAAAATATGTAAACAGTCTCTGTAAGTCAAATTATGAAATTAGTTTTTGTCCTCTCTTCATAAAGCCGATTTTCTTGAAGTTTGCATACAAACCTTTTGCGATAATAATACTGAATTTCAGAATGGTATTTTTTAAATTTAGTTCGAACATTTTGAAAGTAAATGCTGAAGCGAATTTCTAGCGCATGTATTTGCTCAAATCTCCAATTTCCTAGTTTTACATCATAGCTATTAAGTCATATCAGTTTTATGTCACAGCTATTAAGTCATACTCCATTGCTATTGTGCTCATTAAGTCATAAAATAATATTTAAAACAAAGTTGCAATTTAAAAACTGCAATATGATTATGACTTTTTGTAATCTGTATTCGATAACCAATTTTTAAGACACAAAAATATTGCAAGCTTAAGACTTCAGATTAGAATCTAATATCTTAAAGAAGTGTTAAGAATAAAAATTTCAAAAAGCTAAAAAAAATTTTTTTTAATGTGGGAAAGCCAAAGGCGAATCATTCTATACTGGTTATGAAACTAGAGGCTTAAAAACAACTTTTATGAATAATAACAAAGCTGCTAATGTTTATAAAAATTATGATTTGGCTATATCTATATTACAAATCATGCAAAATAAAATAAATTAAAAATACGTTCAAAATATATCCTATATTCAATTCGGGACAAACCATACGTGAAAACGAACATAAGCACGGTGGCAAACTAGGCATAAAAATGCCAAAACCTAAAAAGAAAACGAAAAATGAAATTTACAAAGCAATTGATTAATTTTCTGGAGTTATTTTAAGCATAAAACGTGCGTCTTTTAAGTATAAATTTGAAGTATTTTAAACATTCATTTGCGTCTTTGTTAGTTCAGAAACAGGCTGTTGTATTTTATATCTAAGTAATTGAATAATTTTCTGAAATTGTTTTAAATATCAAATTTTAATCTGGGTCTTTGTTGTTTCAGAAACCAGTTGTTGAATTTACTTCTTTCGTTGCATGAAACCCCAATAATGATACACGGATTTCTTTTTCATTTTTAACTTAAATGTCTTTTTTTCCTCTTCTTTGTTGGTTTACCTTTTTTGCGCCTATAATGCAGTTTACCACATGTACTTCTGGTTTTCTGGTTTTCAATTTTTGCATATGGCTTGTTCCGAAAGGAATATGGGATGGATTTTAATTGCAATTTAAATTTATTTTATTTTGCATTATTACCACAACTTGTTGTTGATTAGGTTTTGAACTGGTTTTTACTTTGCATTTGTTTATTTTAATATTACATATAAAATGTATTTAATTTATATATATTAGATATGCTACTCTAAAAAATGAAATAAAGATTCAAATTTTTAAAAATTGGAATATTTCTTTTCAATAGGAAGCACGCCTGGAAGAGAAAAAAGTTTTTTTTTTTAAAGCCAGAAAGGGCGTTAGCACAGAAAGGCTGTTAGTCTCGAAATGGCATTTGTCATTGAATCACTCTTCATATTGTTGCCACCAAGTATTATCATCCTGTATTATATTTTAAGAAACTAAATAGTGAAGAGTCTGCATGAATATATTTATCTTTCTCGCATTGTAAAAAAAACAATGTTTTTCAAAAAAATTAGTTCTAAACCTTATAGACGCACTGTGCGTATAACTATTTTTTTGTTGGTTTTTGTAAGCTGTACATTTCCCGTTCTTCCAAAGCAAATCTACGTGCTGTTCAAATTCATCTAAATTTTCTAAATACAGCTTAAAAATATTGCTGTCTAAGTAATAAATTCTGCTACCTTTTTATATTATATAAAGCAAATGAAAAAATTAAATTCATTAACGAGGAGTTTATTTTTATTTTGTATATAAAAGAACAAGCCATCTAGATAAAATGAGTTCCGCACATCTACAACTCGATTATCTCCGGCTAATCTAACTGTTCTATCCCAGTTCAAATACCTAAAGTTGCACTGTATGTTACTTTCATAATTTACATTCTCGAATATAAAGTATTTAAAAACTTAAGTTTATATTTATACCATACGTACTATACTATTTCAAATTCAAATTCTGCTTGAATTATCTTTTTAATTAAAGTACTGCAGCCTTCTAAATTGTTGTTTTATGTTACAGGTCAAGTTTATTGTCAGTGAAGGTCTCGGCGGAGGAATGGTGTGGACACTAGATAATGATGACTTCAGGGGGAAATGCTATGGAGAACAGAGTCCGTTGATCAATACGTTGAAGATGGCTTTGGAAGAAGGACCAGCTTTGCTGACGCAAAAATCAACAACAGCAGCTCCTCAAACCACTCAAAGGGCGAGTCGACGTCAGCAAGTTGCCAAAACAACAGCAAAGGCAATCAAATCGACCACACCTCCACCCTTCACTACACCAGATCCCGGTCCAGAGTTTCAGTGCGAAGATGAAGGTTTCTTCAACAATCCAACAGACTGCAAGAAATATTTTTGGTGCTTGGACAGCGGTCCTTCTAATTTGGGGCTAGTTGCCCACTCTTTTACTTGTCCTTCAGGACTGTACTTTAACAAACAGCGCGATTCCTGTGATTATGCCGCTAATGTCGTATGCAGAGTTAAGAAGACAACAACTACATCTACAACACCAAGACCTCGCCCTCGGCCACGTTCTAGAAAGACAACCACAACTACTACTACAACAACCACCACTACAACAGCCAAACCAGCTCGAAAAGAAATACCGAAAGAGATACAAAATGATTTGGATGCATTAAAAACGCCGTTAAATGCTATCAATATGAACAGCCAGAGTTTAATGGAACTTCTCCAATTGTTACAGCAGCTGGGAGTAAACCAGATTCATGATAAGCTCCATGGAAGGGAATCCGTTGAAGCTACTTCGACTGTGAGCCCAACATTACCCGAATATAGATCGCCCAACAGAAGGAAGCCTACCATAACAGAATCTACTCCGCAAGCTGATATTTTTAACCAATATGCAAAGCCGGATCGTAGTGGTAAGAGCGACGAACAACAATCTCGAAGTACCGTGAGGCCTCGAGGACCACAGTTTCACGTTCCTGCTCCAGAAGCAGAAGAAGTACTCCACGATGATATTTTTGACGAAGATACCACAACGTCCTCTACAGAGGACAAAGGTAAAGATGGATTCGAATTTCCTTTCGTATATCACACGCCTAGCAGACATAAATCGGTGACAACGACATCAGAAGTGGATGAAGTCATCGACGACTATGACGACATAACAACGGTCAAACCTGCGACAAAACCAACCCCTACAAGCAGGAGAGTAGTGGTGCGAGTAAGACCCGTTCCAGGCGAAGGAAAAAGAAGAAATCCACCAGGAACGCTGCTTATATCAACTAATACCGACAGTGATAAACAACAAAGAAGAAGGAATAATAATTATGTCTTAGCTCAGACTGTGGGAGTACGTCGAGTGGCGAGGCCGAATGTTCTAGAGGAAGTAGCAACTAAAGAAGTTACTACCCCGAAGCCTTCCACTCGCAGAGCGAGGCCTGTTACTAGGCCACCTACAACGACAACCACTCAGACACCTAGGTTTAGGGGCCCTCCAGCACCTAAAGAGTTGGTAAGTGCATCTTTAAATTTTACAATTGGGAAAACATACGTTTCAAATAAATTATTTTTTGAGCTCTGAGTAATTTTGAACAAAAAAGTATAAATTTGAATGTTTATACATGCGCATAACATATGCTATAATTCTCACCCTTCTTAAGAATCATAAATACCGAAATATCTTTGTCAATTACTAGTGCATATGGGAAGAGCTTTTATGAAGATTCATTTTTGATGGAATGCATGGTATAGTATGAATAAATATAAAAATTAAATTTGAGAACTTTTTGAATTATATCTCCTTAGTTTCTTTACTATCACGGTGAATAAAATATAGCCTAAGTTTCGAAAAGTTACTTCTTTCAGGATGCTTTATTCGCTGTAGATGCATCCCCCGTTTTTTTTTTTTTTTTTTTTTGTGCTCAGTTATTTATTTATAATCGAAACCGAGATACCTCAATAAAAGGCGTTTGGTATTTTCGGCTCACAAACAAGCAGACGCGTCTTCGATAGTTCAAGACAGTGGGGGTATATGTATAGAGGATAAGAGTTGGACGGCTTTGAGTTTCAGAGAAAAAGGTGAAGAAAATGCAAGAAGCGTTTTAGCGGATTTTATGGAAGTCTATAACTCAAGTTAGCATAAGCTTATGACTCCCTAACCCACCTGAGCATTTGTAGAACAAGATATAAATCTTCATGATGAGTAGAACATCATGATTAACCTTCATGATAAGTAGGAATTGAGTAGAACCATGGAATCCTCATGATGAGTAGAAAATTTTTGGTCTGTTTACAAATTTTAGGTTATGTTCCTCAATAAAATATATCTGAAGAATCACCATATCGCATCAACTCAGTTTTGTTTTTTATAGCCGGAAATGGTGAAAATTTTCGGTTAATATTTCATTACTGATACATGAAGTTTTATAAATTACCTAGTAATTGAAAATAACATATTGTTACGTGCGTACGGGTTCGTAATATATTGAATGCACAAGTCGTAAAAAGTTAACAAAAATTTATTCTTTCCACAAGAAATAAATTAAAATGCTGAAATATTTCTTCACAAATCTTCGCACAATATCACAATATCTCAAACGTTTAGCAAAAACTCAGTTCAAAACAGATAAAATAGTTCTATCTCACAGCGAAATCACTACAATCAATACAGCATTAAGTAAACAAACAGCAGTTCGCTTTTTACAGCTACAAGTATAACAGCAACAACAACAACTAACTCACTAACTGAGATGAGGTGTTTCACCTCGGCTTTTATAAGCTTTTTAATTATCAG
>KK112616.1:94447-115767 GCA_000611955.2 Stegodyphus mimosarum | reverse complement strand
ACGTATATGTTGAATAATGTGGGGCCCAAAAGAGACCCCTGGGGGACTCCAGCCTTTATGGGTCTGGGTGTTGAATGTGTGCCTAATACGTGAACGACAAAGTGTCTACCGGTCAGGTAGGATTTAATTATGTTAATGATGTAGCCTGGGAGACCCAGACAGTGTAATTTGTATATAAGGGCATCCAGCCATACACGGTCGAAGGCCTTAGCGACGTCTAGAAAGACTCCTCCTGTGACTCTTTTCCGTTGAAATCCACCAGTGATCATTTCAACAACCCGATAAAGCTGATGAGTTGTAGAATGCTTACTACGGAAGCCGAATTGGTAGGGAATAATTGAGTTGTTCTGCTCCAGATGCTCATTGACTTTTTTAAGAATAACTGCTTCCACCACTTTGCTTAGCGTAGACAGTAGACTTATTGGTCGATATGATGCTGGTTCTGTCGCAGGCTTATTGGGTTTAAGAAGTGGAACCACTTAGGCAAGGTTCCAGGTCTTCGGGAAATGTTGCATCTTCAGAATAATATTGATGATCTTCGTTAGGTAGCATATGGTTTTAGGAGGAAAATGTTTAATCATGCAATTGGTTATTCCATCATATCCTGGGCTCTTGTTTTTCTTCAATCTCTTGATATATCCAGAGACCTCCGACGGCATGACTGTGATGATGTTGTCTGTGTAGGGACTTGTTGTGTAGTTGTTGTGAAAACTAGAAATGAAGTCATCCGTGTTTGTGTCACCAATGTTGTTAGTGCAAAACTGAGATTCCAGATGCGTAGCTAAAAGTTCTGCTTTCTCAGTTTCAGTGTAGTGGATTCTTTGCGGGCCTTTAAGGGGCGGAATGAATGCGTGGCATTTTGTATACCTACCTCTTCACCGCTTTCCACAGAGAATTAAACTGAGATGAGGTGTTTCACCTCGGCTTTTATAAGCTTTTAATTATCAGTAGAACAACCACGATTTTTCTAGATTTTTCTGGATAGCAACAGTAATTACGAGATATTTATTTATTAAGCATTAAATGCACACGCTCTTTTATTTTTATTGCTATTTTTTTTTACGTAGCTTTCTTTTCAAAAATCGTCTGCGTTGCACGGGGAAATAAAAAGGAATTTTAATTACAATTCTAAATAAATAGCCAAATAAATGTGAAATTCGTAACAATATTATTCCTTAATTACTGAATTTGCGATGTAATCTTCAATGTAAAATATCTTCTATGTAATTTTATTTCGCAGTATTTTATAAAACAGCATTAGGCATTTTCTTCTGTTGTTTTTTTGTGACTTACTTCACTTGCCTAAAGGTAACATCAGAACATGAACTTCATCGTGGCAAGAAAGCAAGAATGCGCCTGTTGTTGGAAAGAACCTTGAATACTATACAAATAACAATACAATTTCGTTCAGTTCCGCCCAAAATTTGACGGAGAGCACCTCGAGTAGACGTATCCGAAGGTCTCCCAACCCTCTTCTCTGCCACCACCTCTCGAAAGGACTTTCGGCTCGCCGCATATTTAGAGTGTCCCCATGCCGCAGAGATACTGCGCATTTACAAACATCCATGCCTTCTTCGGGATTTGAACCCGGGCCCTTCGGTACCGCAGTAGGCTCCCCTAACCACTATACTGTCTCGGCGGCTGCATTTGTTTCTAAATATAATGACAAAATAATCCTATTTTACAATTTATCAAATGTAACCTGTTTTATTACTTCCTTCCTGTACGGTATTTTATTCTTTATTTTCATGATCTCCTTCTTTCTGTCAGACTGCCTCAATGGCTGACAAATGATAGAAAATGACGATTAAAAGAGTGAGGATAATTGTGATTCCACTATCTTTCCGATACTGAATACAAAATAATCGGCTGTCAAAGAAGTTGAAAGAAGTAATTCGATGTAGTTGCTGCTGATGAAGTTAAATGAAATTCTATAGTTTTTTAGATGAAAATTATCCGCGATGATGCCATAAATCACGAAATATCTAAAAGAAAACATAGAAAACATTCCCTCTTTGAAAGATACCCTTTCATTTTTAATAGCACAATTTCACTGAATTATTTGTGAGCTTCCTTTTCAAAAACCATTTAAATATTAGGTAACTAATTCTAGAAAGCTTTCTATCTAATAGTGGTCAGGTAATGAGACGGCTGAACATTGGTAGTTTGCCTCTTGTTCGAATCCCGAGGAATGGGCTGAATTTATGTTTTAACGGTTTTCCTTATATTCATTGAAGTGCCAAAAAAAAAACGCCTATCGTACACCTAATACATCCTTCATGAACGAACAGCAGAAATATGGATTGTGCGAATATGCAGGAATATTTCTACGCAATAAATACCGCACCTCACATGAGATGTAGGACTTTTGTATATTCCCTGGGTCCCATATGTGATTGATAATCACGATTTAACAGCTTAGGTGATTCCAAACTTCTCTGATACAATTTAGTATCTCTAAACCTACCTCTCTCTACGGTCCTGTTAGAAGAAACAAAACTCATCGTAATGAATGAAGCGTATGAATGGGTGTAACTTATTACAAAATAGTGCAACAGAGTTACTAATCAGGAACGTTTGTAGATGCATCGGGTGTTCCATTAAATGACCGCTAGATATGCCCCGTACCAATGTGGAGCCAATGCCAGTCTGTATAATTTCGTATCGCTGCTGAGGATCCATAGAATTGTGAGGTTTCTTACTCCACAAATCTTTACATCTTCCCCAAACAGTTGCAATTACGGTTACCAGGTAGACCAGGCTGCTCAGGTTAGACCAGGCTTTCAGTCTTGACCTAGTGTTTGACCTAGTGTTCAAATTGTTGAGCTCAGATGAGATGAGTAGCTCTATGTCATGCATCCATTAGGAGTATTCTCATTGGATGCCGGCTCTTAAAACCCATGTAATTGCGGGGGATATTCTATAAATCCAAAATGGTCATGTTCATCAAGAGTCCGTTTATGTCCCATGTTTGTCTTCAGAGTTTTGCCATATTTCTTGTAGTCATGATACAGCATTTAAATCTCTACATGACAAAATCTTCATTTCGTCCCTTCTTCTGAAATGCTGTGACTCATCTCATGAGCTTAACTATTACAAGTATAGTAAATGAAAAAAAATATAAATAAATCATAGTATAAGCTTTCGTTTAAATTGAATGTGATTTTAATACACTAAATGAGAACTAATTTATTATATACTTTAACGTGAATAATAGACTAAATAATTCTATTTTCAGAATTCATCTACAGTTTCACATCGCGAATAATAATAGCGAGAAACGCCCGTGATAAATTTAAAAAGATAGTGCCTTACACATTTGACAATGCAGTTAAATTAATAGATTTCGTTGTTTAGGCGTCCCATGCTTTTATTATTCGCGATATAAAATGACAGATGAATTTTGTAAATAGAATTATTTAATCTATTATCCCCATTAAACTATATGATAAATTATTTTTCTCCTTTTAGTGCACTAATGACCATATCCATTTTAAATAAAAGTTTATTACACAGTCCAGTCACATTAATGTGACCACCACGTACTTTCCATGTCAGAGTTAAATAACCAATCACAGAAGGCAGGTGGCAACACAGTGCAGTTGAGCGTATATAAAGGGTGTGTGAGGGCTTCGGAAAACATTTCAATCGTTGGCGTAATGCAGAAACGAAGCGATTTATCCGACTTCCAAAAGGGCATGATCATTGGCTTTCGGGCCAAGGGTGGAAGCATTTCCGAAACGGCTGAGTTTGTGAACTGTTCGCGTGCCGCCGTGGTAAAAGTGTACCGTGCATGGCAAAATGGGACTGTCCAAAATCAGCGACGTGGCAAATGTGGTGCACCACGGGCCATAGATGACAGAGGCAAACGACGGTTGCGGAGATGCGTTCGGGCAGATAGACGGGCTACCGTTGAGCAACTGACCACCAAAATGAACCAAGGGGCTACCAAAAGTGTCTCCCAAAGTACTATTCAGCGAACATTGCTGCGTCTGGGCCTCCGAAGCAGACGCCTGGTTCGTGCACCTATGCTGACTGCTGTTCATCGACGGCGAAGGCTAGAATTTGCACGCCAGTACAGCAGCTGGACGTCCACTGAGTGGCGACAGGTTGCGTTTTCGGATGAATCGCGTTTTATGCTCCATCGGACAGATGGACGTTGGCGTATAAGGCGTGAAACCTCTGAAAGGAACCACCCTGCAACCATTGCCGGAACGGTCCAAGCTGGAGGCGGGAGCATTATGGTCTGGGGAATGTTTTCCTGGCATTCTCTAGGTTCACTGATCATTGTGGAAGGCACAATGGATCAATACAAGTACGCATCTGTCCTTGCGGACCATGTTCACCCCTACATGCGCATTGTTTTTCCTCAGGATGATGGTATCTTCCAGCAGGACAATGCGAGGTGCCATACAGCTGCCAGTGTACGTGCGTGGTTCGAAGAGCACCAGGATGAGTTTACCGTCCTCCCCTGGCCAGCAAACTCACCTGACTTAAACCCAATCGAGCATCTGTGGGACCATCTCGATCGAGTTGTTCGCGCCATGGATCCTCAACCGCGTAATCTAGCGCAGCTGGCCACGGCATTAGAGTCGGCATGGCTCAACATCCCAGAGAACACCTTCAGGGACCTATGTGACTCTCTTCCTGCACGTCTCGCAGCAGTCCGCTCTGCGAAAGGTGGTTATTCTGGCTTTTGACAGATGGTCACATTAATGTGACTGGACTGTGTATATCAAAACCGTTTTTATTGTATTTTACTATATTATTGCATTACTTTCCTCTTGACCTCTTCTTACAATCTCTCTTTTATTTCAGAAGACGTGAATCTAAATAACTCTCAGCTTTCGTACATGTTTGTCCAAATAGACCACGAAATGTTCATGTATAGCAATGGTGACTAACTTTTGTACTCTCTGAGAGATCGTTTAAGTCATATTTTAGCCCCATAGACAGAACCATACATATTTAGCAAATGTTTATTGCATCAATCAAACGTGTTGGTATCGATTATTTTAAAATTCTAGCAATATGTATTTCAAATTACCTTTGAACGTTTTGAACGCTAAACAGTACTGCGACCAGTTGTAAAATTAAATAAAAGAATTCAAAATACCATCTGGAATACACTTTTTCTATCAATGCAAGCCCTTACCTATTTAAGATTTAAAATGGAATTTATGTTAATCAGAATATTGTGCGGGCTTATGAAAAGAGCAAGTTCAGTGTCATATTCCAATAACACAGTTAATATTTTTCTTAAATTCCGAGTATAGTCTAGGACGACAGACACATTAAAAAATTCGCGATCAAACTATTTTTTTAGTTTACCGTGGGCCACACAGAAGATCTCACAGGTCTTCAATTAGTCTTCACAGATCTACATATCACAGTCTCCTGACTGGAAATTATCATATCCTTTTAGCTTGTTGTATATGATTTCCTTGGGAAATGTAAAAATTTAGCTTGAAAATGTTTTTAATGAAGGAAGTTTACTACATCGTATCATTTAGTCTTTCTTCGAAAATTGATTTCTGAAATGCTTTTAAATAGCGTAAAGAGAAGTTCTCTCGAATCTTACCTCAAACCAAAAGCAAAGCCTCTGCTTTTACTTTTCCAAAATTAAGCCACATTTATTAAGTCACATTTTTCCTGCTCTGCGCGACTAGGAAATTAGGAAAATGTAGCCTGAGACCTAAAAGCAAGTTCTCCACAGGGTTTAGTGTGGATGTGAGAGTGCAAGCCATGTGGATGTGCAAGCCTTTTGTAAACGAATGTGCAAGCCTTTTGTAAACGAATGACATTTAAAGAATCAATAATCATTAATGCTAAATGGTTTATTAACTTATCTACATAAAATTCGTAAAATTTGATGTGAAACTAAAATTGATTAATGCACGGAACGTCACTCATTACTGAGGATAGAAGTTAGAAACATTATTCATGCAGCCCATCGCGGAATTACTGTTAAGCATACAAGTAAAGATCACAAAACGATTATCTCCACACAGCAATTTCGTGTATGAAAATTGAACTAATAATCAGAACTTAAATTTGAAATAAATTTCATCAAAAAGTATGCATGCTTTCTACTTTTTTTACACCGGAAGAATTTTTAAAGAAAATTTAATTCCCTAGGAGCACGAAACAAAAAGATTGAAATTATATTTTATTACAGAGTAGAATTCTGGATGTCACGGCTATACATTTTAAGTATTTACTGAATCTAAAGTAAAAGCAGACACCCTACTTTATTATTATGTGTATTAACTCTATAATCTTCTAGCTTTAATTACTTTGCTTTCTAATTTTAACCGACCACCAGTTATAAAAGGCTGACGGCGAATTATTGTTTAACTAAGTAGCAGAACGCAATAAGCAGAATCGATTCTTGTTTGTCATTTATGTAACCTAAAAAAGTTCTAATATGATAAATTAGGTTGATTTGGGTATGAACTATTATCGAACCAATATAACTTCAGAAATAGATACTTAGTCTAATAAAGTCTTCGCTCAGATTTAAACTTGGTAATGAGAGCTATAATTTTATAGTGTTCACGTGTTTATATTTTTTACAAGTTTACATGGTTTATACTGTTTACAATGAAAAAGTAACATTGCTTACATTGTTACCATTTTCATTACTACAGATTCAAAAAATGTTTTTCTACATCGTTCATGCATTATGAATGTATGCCTTCTATCCAGTTGGAGATTTCGTAACTCATCCTATTTATCATTCCCTACTTTCATCTCCTCCTTTATGTATTACGAGTGAACTTTTTTGCATTTGAAATCAAAACATGACAGAGTAAAAATTTAAAATAATTGATTAGAAACGTATAAGAATTACAATTTTCCTTTTTCATGTTTGAATAATCCATAATAAAGTATTAAAAACAGATGCAATAATTGTAATTTTTACATTTTCTTTTGTCCATTAGATGGTTCTTCCAACCGGACGTCCAGCTGTTCCGGCGACGACGAGGAGGTACACACCTCGTCAACAGGAGCCCAGAGAACCAGCTCTAGCTTTGTTGCCAGACGGGAGCATTACATGTCTAAGGAGGGGTGTATATCCTCATCCTAAAGATTGTGCCAAATTCCTCGTGTGCGTCCCGGCCGACAATATAGATGACGAATATGACGGTTACATTCACGACTGTCCAAAAGACACATATTTTATGGAAGACAAGAACAGATGCATGCCGGGAGATAAGAGTGGTTGCAGCTCATAGAAAAGAAACGAATGCTACAACTGCTTTCATTCTGGGACTTTGCTGCTATTGCTGGAGACCAGAAACATCCGTGGGCAATACTGTACAGAACATCTCGAAATCTCAAATGTAATTATTTTCGAGGTAGGGGCTTTTAAGGGAACAACTGCTATCAGAAAAAAAAATCGGGACTGAAAGTGAATGATAATAACAAATGTAAATTGGCATCAGGAGTGATCAAGTTTATATTTTTATTAAGCAGCAATAAAACTGCTGCTTTATAAAAATATAAAATTTCAGTTTTATATTTAATAACTTTTCAATGTTAAAACTGTTTTCACAAAAATAGTTACATTATATCATTAAACATTGTAATTAGAAGTATGTAGTATATAAAGACAAAAACATGACAAAAATTTAAGTAAGAGTAATCGTATTTACATTTTATCGTGGACATGATCCAGATTTATCTTTGATATTTCTTGTGCATGTCATATCATATCTAGGATAAATCTAGATCAAGTCTTGTCTAGGATAAGTCTGTAGCTTGTTGCCACTTATCTTTGACCACTTATCTTAAACTGATCTAGACAATTATCCTAAACATAGCCTTCTTTAAATTCCATCTTAAGCATTTTAAATGCTGTTTAACTAAAGACCATGTCTAGGGGGAAATATAAGCAACCTTTCCTTATTTGTAAAACCTGCCTTTCCTTATTTGTAAAATTTTTTATAAAAAATACTTTTTCCTAACTTCTTGCGCCTTGGTCGGCCAAATCACAGCACAGTTGCCTTACATGTACTGCAATTTTTCTTGCACTTTACAAATAGTGCCATAGTACACTTTACAGATACTATTGCTTTTCTAATTGATCATTATTGATATTTACTCAAATAAGATTATTTTACCGATTATAACACTATGTTATTTAATTCCAGTTTTCTGTGAATTAATTGTGGTAACCGGCTTCTGTGAAATAATTGTTGGCCATTCCTATCGTGTATCAGTGCGAGAATGTCATCTGCTAAAAAGCAAAAAACAATGTATTATATAGCAATCTCTGACTTGCACTTTCTCCGCTTACGTTCCCTGATCTGATGTAATCTTATGTAATGTGCTAAATAGTAAAAAATAGGAATTTTATGTAGTTCGGGTATTCTAGAGGAGGCTTTTATGACCTATTTTAAGGAATTTATGAACAAGAATTAGTGTCTAGAAATTTCAGAACCAAAGCCTTCTCGAAGAAACTGAGAAAGTCGGTCCTAATTGTATGGGGAGGAGAAGAGACCCATGATGGCTTCAAAATTGCATGGAAGGTTAAATATCACTAAAACGAAGATAGACATCTTTAAAGGCAATGACCTGAATAATAACAATAACCAGAAAAGGAAACTGCAGGGAACTTTCCAAACATTTTGGAAGGGATCCAACTAAAACCTCTCTGGATTGGCTTAAAAGTCTCCAGTTGGCTCAACGGCCTGTGAGCTAAAAATGAGATATTTGTGGTTCCATACTTCAGTACTGGATTTCTTTCAATCTTCAAAGAGCACTTATCACCACAAGATCAAATGGTTTCATAATTTTGAAATATATTGACAAAACTTTTTAAATTCAAGTTAGAATTTTTATTTAATGCCAATGAATAGATTTCAACTATCTGCAGTAAGGCCGAAGAGAGGACCACTTACCTAAAGTACTAACCTAGTAACGTGGCCCCGAAGGACAGAATATGCTCTGTTTTGCAATCCCAAAACTAAATATACGCGAACTAAATTTGCATTCTGGTGGGAAAATTCAAAGGGGGAAGTGACAGTACAGATCCAAAAATAAAATAACTGGTTAATCAAATTAAAGGAAGCCTCACAAGGTAAATTATCTTAATTGCATTTAGGTCAATCTAGAGAAAATCTCTGTCTCTTGAATAAAGTCTCTGTCTCTTTAAAATATCTTAAATATTGCTCCTGATAGATGATGAATACACATGCGTCTAAATTCTTACTTATGTTAATTCTAACTTGCGTTTTCAAAACTGTGGAATGATACACTTTTTTCCTATCATCTTACTTGTCAATGAATCAACAGAAAGATGTGGATGGATTTGTTTAAACCTATCTTCGTTGAATCGTTCTTCCTCTTCTTTGCAAAACATCTCACTCCTTATGCAGTTTCATAGTATAACTAGAGGATGTTTCGGATTCCTGTATTAGAATATCTTCCTTTGCTTTTAAACATAATCAAAACAATCTTTAAGAGTTACATTCTATGCCAATTAAAATACAAAAAGTAGAAGAATAGGTTTTTCCGTTTGCAACTTAAAATGTGTGAAATCTAAATTTCTTGATTGAAAAATATCATAAAAAATATTTCACCTTTTTTGTTATTTTATTTTTAATTCCATTTTCGTCTTGCTATAATTAAAGGGAAAATTGTAATGATCGTAATTTTCGAGCGATTCAATAAATCTGAGAAGTAAATAATATGGCGTCTGTCCCAAAATAATGTTTACATTCTTCGGGAAAAAGGAATGTTAATAACGGAATATTTTTTCGTAGGTATCATATTACTTAAAATTTAGATATTCGTGATTACAACTAATGCCAATACTGCATTTGGTATACAGCCAAAAAATAGCAGATAGGAAAAACAGATTCTACAGAAAAAAGACGTATAGGTAGTCACATTATGTGTTAGTATTTAGTGTCTGTGCATTTTATGAACATTTATAATAGTCTCCACACTTTCTTCTTGCATCGTTTCTTCTTTTCTAACTATTTCTCCTCAGAGCATAATATTTCCTTTTGCCGTCCCATAATCTCATAACTGTTAAACATAACGATGGCAGAACATGAAATTTTGACCTCCAGCGTCTTTATGACTGACATGCTTTTTCAGTTTTTCGACTTTTTTAATATCTGCTTCAGCTGCTTGAAAGAAAATGCGCAAACCTTTGCCATTTCATGTATTCTAACGCCTGCCGTCTGGCGGACTGTGAAGGAACTAAAAATAGTAGAATGCCTTGATTAGCGCCCTCATGATACAAATACTTCTTCAAATACAAAAAGCTGAGTCAAGTCAATGTTTAATAGTTTCAGTGTTAAAAATAATTCCGTTCAAAGAACATCAACATTTTTTGAGACATTCCGTATGCTTCGAAAGGATTGGAAGTCTTAAAATATTTTTATTTGGTAGACATTATCTAAGATTTTATTTTAAGTCCGGCAACATTATCAATGACATGATTTTGCACATGTGTTTAGTGCTTTACTCGGTACCCAAACGAGAAAATCTATGTGGAACATAACATCTGTGTGGCATAAAGGATACCTTCTATGATCTTAGGTCCATCTATGAACTTAGATCTTAGATACCATTTATGATCCATGCAGCTTTACTCTGTATCCAAATCCGAAAATCTGTGTGGCACATGAGGAATGAAAGATACCATCCATGATCTTAGGTACCATCTATAATCTTAAATTATAGATACCATCTAAGATCTTAGATAACATCTATGATCTTAGATCCATACAGCTTTATTCGGTATCCGAATTCGAAAATCTGTGTGGCACATGAGGAGTCAAAAAAATACCATCCATGATCTTAGGTAAGAATTACATTGTCTAGAAAGATTTCCATGCATTCTCTATACAAAATAACTAAATATATTCAAGTCGCAAATTCCTCAGTTACTCCTACATAACTAATTTTGCAAATTCCTGTGAATGATTTGGTTTCAAGGCCGCCATTTCAGCAGTCTAATTTCCATTTAGAATATTATTAGCAAAACAGTAAAATATGAGAGTTAATATATTATGACATGCATTTAATTCCTGTACTATTGGATAAATGAGTAATAAATTCTCAAAAAACAAATTCTACTAAGGGCAGAAACATTTCCCTGGGTAAAGAATTTTACATAATGTGTATGTAAATATATACCTACTAAGAGAGAGAAAAATGGAAGCAGTTTTTAATACATAAATATGCATCTGCACATGTATATATTTATTACAAATATGTGCTTATGTGTATATATGTGTACGACAGAGTTACTGAGTTTCCCGTGGAAACCTGTTAGATTTGTACAACCTGTGTTTTCAAAGGAAAGTTTTTTTCCCTCCTAAATCTGTAAATACTGTTATATTACTTTTTACCATTTTAACTCACATTCTACATGTTCTGATGTAACAGAACAGCAAAATATTTGCTTAAAATTGTGTTAACTCAGTTTGTATATCAGTACAGCACTTTTTACACCAAGCTGCTTTACTTTTGAAAAGCTGTATTTTTTATTGTTTTGTTACAAACACATTTTTTTAAATAAAAGTATGTTCTGATGACAGTACTTCTCATTCATAATATTGCAAAACATGAATTAAAGTATTTATTTTTGGTCTTCTACAGTATTTACTTTTTGCCTTATGTATTTTACGTCGTTCTGCTAACTGTATTCGTTATTAGTATATTACATTTACACTGAAATACTAATTTGTCATTTTTCAATGGAATACGCGCTATCACTGGAGCAGTTTTATTTTAAATCTTTTAAAATATCGCATGTAAATTGATTAACTGCAGCTTGCATTGAGCAAGTAGTTCAGTGCTTTTGCTTTGATTTGTTAGCTTACTAAAAAATTCTACAGAGAAAAACAGCCAACACATGCTCAAAAACCGCAATTTAATGTTCGAGTTCACTGCTTAAAGAATAAAATGTTTTAAAAAATATAATCACACAAATGATGTGAAATTCCAGAGCAAGGTGAAGGAATTTTTAACTGCAAGTCAAACCGTTAAATTCTTTCCTTTGAAAATATTTTTACTAGCACATTATGAAACTTTTTTTTCTTTCTTCTTTCATAAAATGTGGAAGCAGTTGACACTTGGAAAATTTCGATATCACCCAGTCGATAAGCAGATATACATGAAATTCTTGAAAATGAATTCAAACTATCTCAAAAAGCGCTGTATGAAACCTAACATTTGATTACTTCAAGCTTAATTTAATAATCTATGATTTACCATTTTCTTAATTACATAATCTGATGTTTAAGATTCTAAATTAAATTACGTCAAATAACTAATAAACTACATGTAAATTTAACTGTGGCCTTAGTGGTAAATTCCAAATTATTCGAATCCATAAAGAATCAATGTTTTCGAAATCACTTTTAAATTTTTCAACTTCTCAGGTCGATTATCATATGCGATTTTAATGTAACTTTCTGCTACAGAAGATGATTAAATAAAAGTTAAAATTGAATTTTTTTTATTTATTTACATTTTTTCACTCTCAAAATAGAATAAAAAAACTATGTTATAAATTTTTCTAAATTTAGAGAAAAAATTGATTTTTTTCATTTAAATGTAACCGCAGCCAATTGGAAACTTTGTTACTTCTCGATTACACCTTAACTGCGGCTCGTGACCTTGCGGCTCTTTGGCCCATTAAATACGACTTTCTGCCAACAAACAGTAGCTTAACTTTCGGAATAGAATTGCATTCTGAAGTATAAAGCATTCATTGACGCGTTTCTTTACTAAATACTAATTTGATTTCTTAAATTATATTATGCATGTATCAATTTTTCTGCTTACTGCTGTCACAGTCATGCATTTTTAGCAGATAATGCTAATCCGGATAGCATAAAATATACAATACGAGGAAAATAAAATGTACAATTTAAAAGAAATGTTCTCTAATTTTTTTCCTCAGATTAATTTTATTTCAGACAATTCCTGCTTACATTCTTTCTGTGCAAACCCCTTGCTTCACAGTGACAGTCTGTAGAGACATTAGGTTTTTTATTTGGAAGAAGGAGATGTGAAAAATGAGCAAAGCCCTGGCCGGGACTCGAACCACGGATCTCCCAAATAAGCGCCCAGTGTGCTGACCACTGTACTACCAAGACATGCGAAGAAGGAGGAGAAAATACCTTATATACTCCCTTGGGGATTAGGGGACTCAATCGCCAGATCCTGGTGTTAGTGAATCATCATCCACCACCTTTTTAGTTCGGGCGCCATTGTAAAGTCATTAGGATTTCTTTTTTGAAGCAGGAATCATGTAAAATGAGCAATGCCCTGGCCGGAACTCGAACCACGGACTTCTTGAATACGCGGCGACCATGCTGACCACTACACCACGAAAGCATGCCAAGAAGGCGGAAGAAATACCTTATAAGTCTTGGTCCATTGTCTTGGAAGATTTGCCATTTGTCCCAGGACACTGGTTTTATTCATTCTGAATAGCTTGGTAAATATTGGAAAAAACTTCTTTCAAGGTGGGAAATCACTGTTCATGTGAGGACTGTTTTAATTTGAGGAAGAATTTGAAATCTGGGGATTTTATAGTTAGTCCTTTTACAGGCGTCCTTCGAAGTTAATTCCTAATCCTTCATTCTAGATCGTTTTTATACAATGTTTTTCATACGTTTTGCAACCACTTATACTAAATGCTGTAGTGACACCTTTTGCACATGAAACATATTATTTCCCATTTGTTGCAATTTTGAGGGTCGCGGAGAGAATGAACTCCACTGGATTAACAACGATTTCAGTCCTGGTTAAAATTTTTAATTCAGGTTTTATAAGTTATTCGCAATAGAAATCCTTCATCTTTATTATCAAAGGTTCGTTTCAGTAACGCTGCATCAAGAAATGAATCACCAACTGCACATAAAGTTCTTTTTTTAAAATATAAAGTTTCATTCAAAATACTTGTAGAGACGTTAGGTTATTTTAAAGCAAGAGACATGAAAAATGAGTAATGCCCTCGCCGTGACTCGAACTTAGACATCTCGAATACGCGCCGAGTATGCTTACCATTACACCACGAAGGTATGTTAGAAGGAGGGAGAAATACCTTATATACTGATGGCAGTAAAAGTGCCTTAGCTTGTGATTTTTCCTTACGTGTTTGTTGGTGAACTTATTCTTGTTTCTAGCCCTCCACAAATATCGCAATAGATTGGAGCAGGTGCTATGCTCTCTGCCACTCGGTGCTTCTAAAATTTTTCGCCCTCTTTATTTTGCCATCCAATGTAGCTGAACTGGTTGTCTCGATTCTAATTCTTGGACTAAAATTCTTTAATCACTTGATATTTTTTATCTTCTTAAACTTCGATCAACATGTATGCTTATCATGTCCTTCACGAAAGTTTAGTAGCCTAAAGGAATGTTGCATTACCTTATCACTAAAATCTCACGTAACGTTCTGAGAAATTCTGCTGGATTTTAGCCCCATAAACGTTTCATTTTGAACTATGATCTTTCATTTTCTGAAGTATCTCCGTATGCATACCGATTCCATTCCAAAGAATTCTCACTCTAAACTGCCGTTTTCTAGGGAACTTAAATAGGCACCTTTACTTTTGCCTCAGAACTTTAGTTTCAAATAACACGAATTTATGCAACCTCTTTCGCCTTTAAAGGATTAATATAGAGTTTTCTATAAGAACAGCATTTATCAAAACTGAATGAAAGATTTGATGGCACTGTCATCAAATCTGGCACTGCAATGAAATCTAGAATCCGAAAGCATCAAATATGGAACCCAAATCTACCATCAAACATGTTTACACTAAAAAATATAGCCTTAATGTAAGAGAAAAGGAATATGAAAATGAAAAAACAAAAATGCTTTTTTTCTGTGCAAATGTCAGAAATCTTCATTCTTCAACTATTATGCAGCATCAGCGAACTGCAAGCTACTTAATTATACTCAATGTTCTTCTCCTTGCTTAAGTCTGTATTTGTCATTAGAATAAAGACAAACTTTAGCACAAGTAAACTTTAAGATAAGTAAACACTTGAATCTCGAAGTTCTCTTTCTCGACATGATTTGACAAACATATAAGGTAATTCAAGATGAATATATGAAACAATATTTGTGATCCGTATAATAAAATTATTTTATAAATAAAAGTATGAAATGAAAAGTTAACTCTCTTCACATCTTTCATTTCACAATGCTGTAAAACTCATTAGAGGTGATTATATGTAAAATGGAAGCTTACTGGAAATAAAAAATCATTATTAGTTAGAACAAGCAAAACCTCCATCGATAAACGTTATTTTGAGACACTTTTTAACTGCATTTTCTAAAACTGCACCTTTCTAAAACTCCAATATCACAAAGAAGAGGAAGTATTTTTAATGACAGGGCTCGCTTGTGCGACAGAAAAAAAGCACAAATATTCTGACGTAAGTCAACAACCAAGCAGAGGTCAATAATGGAATGGAAGAAAATATTCCTGCGATTTAGCTTTGAATCCTCAGCAAGTCCATACATACATCATGCTACAGACAAGGAAACAAAATTATGGCGAGTGTTGCAAACAAGGTTTTGTAGTTTAAGTGTTACAAATTTGAGAAAGCATGGGAACTAACAGCTGCCGAAAACTCAAATGGTGAAGTTTAGCGTAGATCTGCGAGTATACGATTTCGAGGGCAGACTTGTGATCAGTGATGAAGGCACGTTTCATGTACTTACACGTTTCATGTAACAAACTGAACAAGTATAATTTGATATTTAATTCACGTAAACTCGCTAGTTACATAAGAAATTATATGTAATTCTCTGAAGATAAATATCTTCTGTGCTTTAGCAAAATGTGATGTATTTAGACCTTTCTTCTTCACGCAACTTTGTAATTTTTTTCCTTGGGCGTGATAAAAATGGAAGATTCTCAACAGGTCTTAATAGCAAGAAAGCAGTAGTTAGGCGAGGCGGTCGGCTCAATGTATCAAAGCTGTGTTATTGCTTGTAGGGATTTGTGTTTATTGACAGGTTACCTAATTATTTTGTCTTTATTTTTATTTCTAGTTTGGTCGGTTCTCACCAATCTGCACATTAGTTTATGTATTAAGCACAGAGTTCTTGACAGAAATCTTGTGGCATCTCTATAGCTTACCTTTCACTATTACTTCTCTTAGCAACTGCGTTACTTATTTCATCTCTGGTTTGTTAACCGTAACTGTTAGTGAAATTTTAAGGGCTTGAATCATAGCTTGTAGAATCACTTTGTGCTGAAAATCAATATATTAATTTTATTTGAGCTATAGTTTCTGATATACAAGCTATATAACCGTTAGTCTGACAATTAGAAAAGAAGGTTTATTTTAAATTACTGAATTGGAGTTATTTTACTTAAAACTTTAAGACTAAACGATAAGCGATCTGACTATCTTTATGTTAACAGTTGGAATAAGACGGATCCGTTCATTTCTGTAGCAAGAACTCGTAAACTAAACGATCATATAGACGTCTGCCAAACTACAAACAGCCTTCACTTTGAACATTTATGCATGTCCATAAAAATTTGGAGATCTGAAGTTCCATTTTATATCTGTGTTTGTGAAATAAATTCTTTGCAGTAGTCACAAGTGCCTTTTCTTTCTGTACCACTAATTTTGATTTGGCTGCGTTTGAAAACCACCTCAAAATTCAACAGCCATTACTGATATACAGATAGAATATGTAACAGAAGTAACATTTATAAATCACGACAAAAGTTGTTAGATTTATTAGTAGTAGGTTATCTATGTCTACAATTATCGAGACAGTTCCAAAGATAATTTCGAAAATTCTCAATGACGCGTAAAAATCTCAATGATGCGTAAAAATTCTGGCAAATTTCGTTGGAAATTATATTAAAATAGTGCAGCACTCAGGGCCGTCATGAACAGAAATGATGATTCCGATGCCATTGAAATTGCCGTCATCTTCATTTTTGCTGAATTATCCTGTACTGGGCATCAATAAAACTAGTAATTCCAAAGTTTTGATTTCAAATGTTTAACGATTTTTTAGGTTTGGGTTCCGAAGATTCGATCGAGATTTCGAATTTGAACTCTTTCTGAAGATTCGAGAGCTATGAAGATTCGAGTCTCAGCCTTAAAAACACTATGTTGAATCTTTGAAAACTGCACCTTTTCGCATCTAATGAATTAATTCGATTATTTAAAGTTAGATATGATCTCAATATATTAATTGTGTGGGAAAATAAAGCTATTAATTTTCATACAAAAGCCTATGAAAGTTAATAGCTTATTCTAATATAATTTTTATTTCTCGAATAAGAGTTTCTCTGTTTCGTGCGGTGTCCTTTATCACTTATTTTATGTTTTCTAAAACAATATGTAGGAGTTAAAATTTAAGAAAACTATTCAATTTGTTTTTTTAAATGAGTTATTTATTCATTCAAATGAAAAACCTTTTATGTATTTCTAAAGACTTATACGTATTCTTTCGACTTCAGTTCACTTTTAATAAAAACAAACAAAAATTATGAATGAAGAGAAATAAAGGAAACAAAAGAAAATGCTTGTTATAAAAAGAAAAAATAAGAAAAAGAAAGAATACGAATAAGAAAAAGAAAAAGGTTAAAAGAAGAATGTTCAAGTACGTCATACAGTAGTCTCAAATTTATAATTTGTTGGTTTATAATTTGTTGTTTCTGAACATAAAGTAGGAGAAATAAAGTTTCGCATTTTTCTGCAGGCGTAATAATGGCATTAAATGCGAAGTTCTCATTAATTTACTTCAAATATTCATTATTTTTAATATAAATATGGATTTGCGGCTCTTGGAAAATCCAGCTGCGGCTCTCGAAATTTCTTAAAATCTACCATGCAGCTCCTATCATAGTGAAGTTTGGCCACCCTTGATCTATGGCAGTAACTCTGAGGTCAAAATTCATCATTGGTCAGCAGCCTCACCCTTATGCTTGAATTTAATGTTAATTTTAAAGTAAATCTTCTGCAACCATGATACAATATTACTGAAGGTCATTGATATACTGGAGTTTAATTTTAATTAGTTTGAAATGCCTATCTAAATTTAATGAATGCTTTACACCGATTATCTATATTTTGGCCACAGTTGACTGTCAGCCTGCAGTTAGCTAGTGATCAATGCTCTTGATGGTCACCTTTAATTAAATTTGGATTTGTAAACTGCATAGGGTCTGGCCTTCTAAGATAGCATAAAATTAGACCAGAACTACACAAGGCAATTGATGAATTCTACTATGTCTCGTTAAGTATCGTAGAGACGGGGGAGGGATGTAAAGGATCCTTTATTTAACTTAAATAAAGTTTAATACTCGGCACCAGCTCATGCTTACAGACGCCAATAGTTTTGGCGTAAATCAAAGATAATGGATGAACTAAAGCTAAAGAAATTACGTATAGCATAACGGCTTCACAATATAACTAGCGCACAAGCTAGCTTTGACCGAAGTCAGCGTAAACAAGCCCAATGGCAAGAATAACTCAACGCTGCAGAATACTAAATGCTAGAGAAATCAAAGTTAGCAAAGTAGATTTCAAGAAGACAGAACACGCTCTGATTTTATCCTACAAAACTTTCTTTTACGCTCTCCTTTCTACCTCATTTGAATATCGCGCAAGCTAGAATTTTACATTCTGGCAGGAAAATGGAAATTAGGCTGATAGGATAGCACATCAGCATAAAATAACTGGCTAAAAACTTAAATGATACTTTATAAATGAATGATATAATTTTAAAGCTGTGTTATTATCTAATTGACTGATATAACTTTTAATAACGTCTAAAGCATTTTTTAATTTCATAAAAAGTGTTTCTAACGTCATACGTTCTGTATCTGATATAGAATCGCTTGAGTTTATACTCATGGCTCTCATACTGGCTTTTGTTTTTAATTAATATTCTTGTTGCACGTTCCTTAAAATATAAAAAAGCTATATAATTTTAGCAGTTTGTAATACATATCATGTTAGAAATCGAATTTTAATGGGTATGCCTAATTTATGACATCCTGATTTATGGATAATTTTCATTAGTACCTTCACAGTTATTGATCTTAGTTTTGACTCTACATATATACATCTATTACATAGCCTGATTATGATTTAGACATATGTTTTACTGAAATATTACTTCCTAGAGAATAATACCTACAAGATCAATAAACTATATTTCGGTAAGCAATTTCAGGGTGGCCATGCAAACTCCTTAGCACATAAGAAAACGTCTACATAAACGTAGAGAGCATTTCATAAGAAAGGATGAAAATTACAAAATTTATTGCATAAGGATTCAATAAAGGCCATTTAGAAAGCAGCTAAAGCATTAAGCAAATGGCGGGGAATTCTTCAGTCAGTTTTAATACAAAATACAAATATCCTCTCCCAGACATCATGAAATACACATATTTGTTCTTTTTTCTAAACCATGTAAACACAAGTATATTGGCTTTAGAGCAAAATGAAATGGAAAAGAATTGCTGCTTGAAAGATGAACAAAAGATGCTTGAATTGATACTTGAAAGATCTACATATATTTATTTTTTCTTCTTTCAGTAACCAATACACTTGTGAAGTATTACGCACTTTAGATTTTTCCGCTGACTTAAACATTATAAAAAGATAATGCAGTAAACATTTTTTTACGAAGCTGTTCAATTAATTTAAATACATTACTGAATTTAGGCAAAGCATGTGAGGGATTCGCGGCTAATTTCTGTCACAGTTTTACCAAAGACACCCTATAGAGGGTAAAATTCCGAGGTCTGCTTCATCGCTTCTTGACTTATCTATTACCCCAACACATCTCTAATTCTATACTGGATTCGAGCTAGGGCTCAAAATCCTGTGTAGTTAGCTGGCAATAACCACCAAACAGCCAAAATCAGCTAAATTTAAACAGAAACCGTTACATAACGGTGTTCCATCACAAAGATCCCAGTACCTTTATAAAAGTCGATCAGTGCTCTTCAAGGCAGAAATTTTTACAGCGGTATTTCAGAATAAAGAGAGAGGGCAGTTTCGATACGACAACTTTTTAACAAGGTAAAAATTATACTTCGTAAAGGTATTATTATATTGAAACACGGATTTCCGAATACGATTTTCGTTTGCTTTATTAATCAGATTACTTGTCACTACTACGTAGCTGGGTTTGGCACAATGGTGCTGGAAATTTCATGAAGGCTGTTTTTTTCAAGTTAAAAAAAATTATAAAAATGCCAGCACATTTATGTTGTAGCATTCTATGAAGCCGTCCTTTCAGATGTGTAAGGTATAAAAATAACCTGTGGTATTCTGAGATAAAATACACAAATATGTGTCACTTCTTCATTTAATTTTGGTGCAGTAAACATTAAATTAACATTATATAAACATTTTTAGACCTTATACTTTAGATAAAACTTAATTTCATAATTTTGTTTGATTTGAAATAGAAATCGACGGTTCATTCAAGCAAACTCAAATCTAAATAGTTCCGGTACTTAGCTAAACTGTTCTTTCGGGAGCTCTTTATGTCAATATTATTTCTCAACATAAGTTAATCAGATAATTATTGTGCGTCGAAATGAGAAACTAATTGTATCCTTTAACCCCTATGATAATACAGTCGATAAAAATAAGGTAAAACTGTTTATGATACATTGTATTTTGTATAAAAATTATACAATGAAAAAGTAAAGTTATATGTTGGGATGAAAAAGCTCAACAAGTTGCTTTGTAGGACAAGTGGTTAGTGTGATTTGTTTTGTTTGTTTTTCGGTAGTTATTCCTCTTATTTGAAACCAATGTCGGTCTAATATCAAAACAAAAAGGGATCTGATAATCCCCTCTATAAGTTGTTCTCTAAACTGTGACCCATATCTTTAATGAAATGCGCAATTCAATAATAATACTTTCCACTATGAATTAGATTTTCATAATATCTTGGATAAAACAAAATGTCTGATGATGAAGGCTTCACTGTATTAGGATTTTAAAACGATCATCGTGAGAAAAAGCTGTTACTTTATTCAGAAAAAATCATGCGCTTGATATATCGAACAATTATAAGGTGATTGTTTGTTAACCCACACGAAATTATTAAAATACTTCCATGAAGAACATCCATTTAACAATTATATAAAATTAATATATTTCAAGTTATTGAAAGTAGAGATAGTTATCTTTGACCTTGCTTTCTGGTTACTAAATAAAGCATCGAAGTTACGATCCCAATTTGAAAAATTCTTAGAAGAAGCGAAAAATTTAACACACTATGAATATTTATGGTAGCGTTCTTAAATAACAAAGTAAGAAGGAATGATGGTTTT